>JBAIZL010000004.1:218574921-218939921 GCA_036971475.1 Prosapia bicincta
TAATATGCGTGTTGTATACACAATAGTGTTGCTTACTATTATGTTATATACGGAGAAGTTTATAGTAGAAATTGCCCAGTTGTTAATCTGTTCGCCAACAGTGGATGGGTTGACCAACGTCTTTCAATGTTAAACACATCATGCAGTAAACCCATGAAGTGCAAAGCACCGACAAAACTATCTCTTATACCTCCATTTTGGTACCGGATCGTCGGTACTTTTTTATGTCCGCCGATAAAACGCCTATATCTCATGACACGAGGAAATGCAAGGTCCATTCTGCGCCGAGAAATTCCGCTGGTACAGTCCATCAAATTCGGCCGTTATTAACGCCGATATTCGTTCGCGTTTTTTCGGTCCGTATACGAGTATTATGGCCATACGTGAAAGATACGAACTTGATTGCCCATGTACCAAATTGATGCTCTTTCCATGGAAAATCAGGAGATAGTCAAATGAAACAGTACGGTAAGTGTCGCCAAGAGAAGGATAAAAAAAACTAGATAAGAAAGAATTTTTGTCTTTCTCACATTGGAAATATGAAATAATTTGGAATGAAGATATACAATACCAAGAGCACTGTGGTACAATATATTACAATAAAAAGTTTGGAAAAACCCCAATATCACAAACATAATAAAAAATAATACAAGTTACTTAAGATTAAAACCTTATGTACATTTCGATAACCATGTCGTCATCATCAGAGGGTCTTATTACAAAATAACAATCTAGCAAACAAGAAGTTACAAACTAGAGTGATGTAATAAGACCCTCTGATGATGATGATATGGTCATCGAAATGTACGTAAGGGTACTTTAATCTTAAGTAACTTGTATTATTTTTATTAATCACTTAAACAATAGTTTATGACTATCCGAACTTTGTTCAAAGTTTGGACAGTCATAAACTATTGTTTAAGTGATTAATAAGATTCAACTGAACGTAATGGACTATAAAATTCAAGAATTCTATTATTTGTTATTTTTTATTATTTTTGTGGTGTTGGAATTCTTTCCAATATTTTCATTATAACAAGGAATGAAGAGTTTAATTTTAATTTGATAAAGAGAATAAATAACTTTTCTTTAATAAAAAAATGCAGGTGATTTTTTACCCATATTCTGCATTTCCTGCAAAAAAATTAACTTCATTCTTTGAGCTGTTTCCACAAGTTTCATTTGGGTGACAGCATGAATAAAAATACTTTTATTTTTCTGTATTATTTACATGTTCCATTTAAATTATTATTATTTTAATGTGCAGGGATGGAAGCATTAGAGACCAGCATTAACTACTGGGAGGATGCGCTTGCATCGTATGGCAGCAGGTCTGGAGGCGGACCGCTTGCTTTGACTAGCGAAGAAGAAGCTGAGTTCTCTAGAGAACTTGAGATACTACTCGAAGCAGCTTACCAGTTACAGGAGCAATGCGAACTGCTCTTTCTCGACCAGGTACTAGATCCACTTCATTCTATAACAAACTAAGCACAATCAAGTACAAACGGACAGTTTTACAATTGACAGTTAATTTATGAAATAATCTCTTAATGTAGAAAATATATCAAGACATACCATTTGTTAATATATGATATAGCTTGAAAAATTTTGTGTTGTACATTCTGAGGTTTTTGTATAAATTACACTTTTTGTATAAACTTGGGTATAAAACCACTACTTACTCATTTATTCAGTAATTCACAACATTGAATAATGCGCTGACCTAGCGCGAAACGCGTCTGCTGAATAAATGAATAAGTAGTAGTTTTTTTGCCAAGTTCATACAAAAGTGTAATAAATAATATAGCTGTTCACACGTAAGCTGGCCCTCGAAGGGCGAGCATAGGAAGGCGGGTGAAGAGTAGAGGAAGCAAAAGACAGTTCCACAGACATTATAATATGAGGTATAGTATTTATATTATGTAGAGTTGATAACGCCGAAAGACTGCTATAAAAATTATTATATTTGATTTGTGATATTAACCAGATCATTTACGTAAAGTTTTGAACAAATTTACTTATATCAGTCTCCTAAAAGACAGCAACCCCTGCAATTTCTTAGCGATGGCCTCTGATGCAACACGCACTACAATAACCGATGCTTTTGAATAGGGCTAGCTTTTTGATTTCTATCGATCGATCGCACGCCAGCTTACTAGTGAACAGCTATAATTTGTGTAAATTTGTTACTCGTGTAGTCGCACAGGTACATACAGGTTTCCAGTCCATTCAGAAAATTATCCGCAACTCGGGGTAAAATTCTCACCCTGGCAAAGTTGTCGGGCATCCTCACAGTTCTTGCAGGCACTGTTGCCTTTGTTTAAGACATTTTTTCTGCTCTGAAGGCCTCGACCTACCTCAACAAAGTGTTCCAACTAGAAAGTGTTCCATTTCGATTAATATTGAAGTGCTGAGAAATAATCCGCCGTGTTGTGATAACAAATTCACTGTTTTTAATAAAAATATTTTATACAAAACATTATGTGGTGAGGTTGTGACTAAAAACAGTAGTTATAAGTCTCAACCTTTTCACCACCAACAACAATACCTGATCCCGAAAACATCCGTTTCCCGTGAGTCCTCCTTTGTGTGATTGTATTTAGAGTTACCTAATTTCTTCAAAACAAAGAGAGTAGATGCATTTAAATGTGACACTAAATGTTAATTAATAGATACTTGATGTAACTTGAAGTGATCCATCACTTTGTCAGGTATGTGGGAGGTTTTAAGGTATTCAACCAGTTTGACTATATGACCTATAAACAGTAGAAAAGGATTGTGAAATTTAGGGACAAATAGGATAATCATACGAGTACATCTCCTTGGTATGGGGAATATGGGAGGATCACAAGTGTAGGGTCGCAGTCCTGAAGTAGGTCATCTCCCTGTCATCCATAAAGAGGTTATAGCGTTTTGTAGGAATAGGTATAATTGGGAGAAGGAGGTCCTTCTGGGACATCCTAGAAAGGTCTTATACTCCATGAATTAATATCCTTGCTATTGGAAATAGGGAAAATTATGACATTGCATAAGGGTAAGTCACTCAAAATAAACTTGTTATCTACTTGTGTATGTTTTATATACTTGTGTGTGTGTATATATATATATATATATATATATATATATATATATATATATATATATAAATGATTTTTACACTGGATAGGTGACTGACAGTTTTAGTGTTCATTTGCCTATATTCTAATATTATAAACCTGACAAGGTAAGTCTGTCAGCCTAGTTAAAAAAAACTCAAATAAGCTTCAAGATCTACCAAAACTAATCTGTGCGGCGCGAGCGAGCGTATGTGTATGTGTATGTGTATGTGTGTGTGTGTGTGTGTGTGTGTGTGTGTGTGTGTGTGTGTGTGTGTGTGTGTGTGTGTGTGTGTGTGTGTTGTTTGTGTGTATGTGTGTGTGCGTGTGTGTGTTACTGCGAACAAATATTCGGATCTACCAACATCAGCGTGCGTGCGCATGCGCGTGGATGCGTTTATACGTGCGTGCGTGTCTGTAAAAAAACATGTGCAGTAAATGTTTCATTTAATTTTTTTATTTTAATTGTACTTTTAACTTTTTTATTTGTTATGTTTCAGCGTTCAGTTTTATTTCGAGCTGAAAGTTCTACCCGTGGAGGGGTCTCGGAGCTACGATCTGGCAACTTGTCATCAGCGGAATCATTTGTTTCAGCTCAAGACGAGGTATTCCAAAAATCCATAAACTATATTACTGCTGTGTTTTCTTCCTTGTCAAATAGTAAAGGGTCTTTCCTAACCAATACACTTTCAGGTTGTATGGATATAGAGCTTAATTAGTTAACTATGAACTACTGGAAAATACATTGAAGAATAGGAAAACTGTGGGAGCGTAAAAACTTATGTAACTCATTTTCATTAGGGTCTTTAATGTTGAAAAAATTATGAAGGATTTATTGTCATCTCCATTAGTAAGAAGATACCCGATTGAAATGAAAGCTAACAAATTGTAAAATTTTCGTTACTACTATTTGCTATATTGTTTTGTTAAACCATTCATAGTTCACTTTGTCAGGTTCACACTGAATTCTTTTGTGTTTTATCAGGCCTAAGGCAACCATGAACAAGATTATAGTTCTAAACAAGTTGTAACAGTGAACTGAATTTAGTTTATAAACAAATAAATAACTGCACATGAACTCACAAAACATTATACTTTATTATCATACATGTTTCAATGACTTGTCATCATCATCAGTGACACTACTACAAATTTACAACTGCAACTACTACTATTATAGTTGTATGATAACAACTATATTGTTCTGTAAGTTAGTGTGAGTTTATTTATTTGTTTATAACCTTAACTCACAAGCCAGCTGAATTATTACTTATAAATTTATTTTTCAAGAAATAATATACATTTTTTAATCCTTTACGAAGTGTTTTGGCTTAATTGGTCATTTTTAAACTAATAACTAATAGAAACAAAAATTAGCAGAAGTTACTATGAATGTTGGGTAAAGACAAAATTAGAGAAAGGAATAGGTTGATGATAAAAAGTGTGTAGACACTTGGCATAACTAATATTTATCCAAAATAGAAAATAACAATTTTAAGTCTACAAAATTACATCTAATTAAATTAAAGGTTCAAGAAATGCAAGTGAGTTACCAGAAACGTGTAAAACTTAAAACAAAAGTATAAAATTTGTAAAACTATAAAGGTATTTAGGAGATATATACACCACTTATAATAAAATTAGATGTATATTATTATTAGATAATAATCCCGTATATAATAATTAAAATACCGTAATATTAGACAACTTGAAACTATTAAAATATTAGAGTAAGAAAAGATAACTAATGTTCACTGTTAAAAAATTTAATTGAATTTATCAAAGTAACAATTTGCGGAACTTATAAAATTAAAGTTTATCTAGCACTTACAGAGACAGAATGTTTTTCCTCTTGGCAATGTAGAGCTAGCTGTTTAGCTTTCAATACTTCCAAGCAGCCAACCTACATGGTAAAAGATTGCCTAGTCTTTACCTAAGACAACCTTAGGTAAACATTTTTCTCAGTAAGTGTGTTATGAATTTTTTTTCATAAAATTCACTTAAATTCTGCAAGTCCTTAACCACAAACTTAAATAAAATCCACAAACTTAAATTGTATTAACATAACCTCTAAGTCATTATATGTACAAGAAATATAAAAACTTTTCTCAAAATAAATAAAGAGATTTTCAACAAGTTACTAAAAATGTTTTTAAATTGTTACATGGTAAAATTATGTATGCTATTATAAAAATAAGGTAGAGAATGTAACGAGTTGTTTTACTGTTTAAATACATCTGTTTGATTTGCGAGTTAGGTACAACTATTTATTTAAACAGGCAGCGTTTCAATAATGGCTTCGTTATCTTCATCAGGGCTACAATACATAGGTACAAACATAGCTACAATGAAATTTCTTGTAGTTATAAAACATTACAAAACCAATAAAATGAGTAACATCAACAAAATAATGGCTTCGTTATCTTCATCAGGGCTACAATACATAGGTACAAACATAGCTACAATGAAATTTCTTGTAGTTATAAAACATTACAAAACCAATAAAATGAGTAACATCAACAAAATAATGGCTTCGTTATCTTCATCAGGGCTACAATACATAGGTACAAACATAGCTACAATGAAATTTCTTGTAGTTATAAAACATTACAAAACCAATAAAATGAGTAACATCAACAAAATAATGGCTTCGTTATCTTCATCAGGGCTACAATACATAGGTACAAACATAGCTACAATGAAATTTCTTGTAGTTATAAAACATTACAAAACCAATAAAATGAGTAACATCAACAAAATAATGGCTTCGTTATCTTCATCAGGGCTACAATACATAGGTACAAACATAGCTACAATGAAATTTCTTGTAGTTATAAAACATTACAAAACCAATAAAATGAGTAACATCAACAAAATAATGTCTTCGTTATCTTCATCAGGGCTACAATACATAGGTACAAACATAGCTACAATGAAATTTCTTGTAGTTATAAAACATTACAAAACCAATAAAATGAGTAACATCAACAAAATAATGGCTTCGTTATCTTCATCAGGGCTACAATACATAGGTACAAACATAGCTACAATGAAATTTCTTGTAGTTATAAAACATTACAAAACCAATAAAATGAGTAACATCAACAAAATAATGGCTTCGTTATCTTCATCAGGGCTACAATACATAGGTACAAACATAGCTACAATGAAATTTCTTGTAGTTATAAAACATTACAAAACCAATAAAATGAGTAACATCAACAAAATAATGGCTTCGTTATCTTCATCAGGGCTACAATACAAAGGTACAAACATAGCTACAATGAAATTTCTTGTAGTTATAAAACATTACAAAACCAATAAAATGAGTAACATCAACAAAATAATGGCTTCGTTATCTTCATCAGGGCTACAATACAAAGGTACAAACATAGCTACAATGAAATTTCTTGTAGTTATAAAACATTACAAAACCAATAAAATGAGTAACATCAACAAAATAATGGCTTCGTTATCTTCATCAGGGCTACAATACATAGGTACAAACATAGCTACAATGAAATTTCTTGTAGTTATAAAACATTACAAAACCAATAAAATGAGTAACATCAACAAAATAATGGCTTCGTTATCTTCATCAGGGCTACAATACAAAGGTACAAACATAGCTACAATGAAATTTCTTGTAGTTATAAAACATTACAAAACCAATAAAATGAGTAACATCAACAAAATAATGGCTTCGTTATCTTCATCAGGGCTACAATACATAGGTACAAACATAGCTACAATGAAATTTCTTGTAGTTATAAAACATTACAAAACCAATAAAATGAGTAACATCAACAAAATAATGGCTTCGTTATCTTCATCAGGGCTACAATACAAAGGTACAAACATAGCTACAATGAAATTTCTTGTAGTTATAAAACATTACAAAACCAATAAAATGAGTAACATCAACAAAATAATGGCTTCGTTATCTTCATCAGGGCTACAATACATAGGTACAAACATAGCTACAATGAAATTTCTTGTAGTTATAAAACATTACAAAACCAATAAAATGAGTAACATCAACAAAATAATGGCTTCGTTATCTTCATCAGGGCTACAATACATAGGTACAAACATAGCTACAATGAAATTTCTTGTAGTTATAAAACATTACAAAACCAATAAAATGAGTAACATCAACAAAATAATGGCCTCGTTATCTTCATCAGGGCTACAATACATAGGTACAAACATAGCTACAATGAAATTTCTTGTAGTTATAAAACATTACAAAACCAATAAAATGAGTAACATCAACAAAATAATGGCTTCGTTATCTTCATCAGGGCTACAATACAAAGGTACAAACATAGCTACAATGAAATTTCTTGTAGTTATAAAACATTACAAAACCAATAAAATGAGTAACATCAACAAAATAATGGCTTCGTTATCTTCATCAGGGCTACAATACATAGGTACAAACATAGCTACAATGAAATTTCTTGTAGTTATAAAACATTACAAAACCAATAAAATGAGTAACATCAACAAAATAATGGCTTCGTTATCTTCATCAGGGCTACAATACATAGGTACAAACATAGCTACAATGAAATTTCTTGTAGTTATAAAACATTACAAAACCAATAAAATGAGTAACATCAACAAAATAATGGCTTCGTTATCTTCATCAGGGCTACAATACAAAGGTACAAACATAGCTACAATGAAATTTCTTGTAGTTATAAAACATTACAAAACCAATAAAATGAGTAACATCAACAAAATAATGGCTTCGTTATCTTCATCAGGGCTACAATACATAGGTACAAACATAGCTACAATGAAATTTCTTGTAGTTATAAAACATTACAAAACCAATAAAATGAGTAACATCAACAAAATAATGGCTTCGTTATCTTCATCAGGGCTACAATACATAGGTACAAACATAGCTACAATGAAATTTCTTGTAGTTATAAAACATTACAAAACCAATAAAATGAGTAACATCAACAAAATAATGGCTTCGTTATCTTCATCAGGGCTACAATACAAAGGTACAAACATAGCTACAATGAAATTTCTTGTAGTTATAAAACATTACAAAACCAATAAAATGAGTAACATCAAGAAAATAATGGCTTCGTTATCTTCATCAGGGCTACAATATATAGGTACAAACATAGCTACAATGAAATTTCTTGTAGTTATAAAACATTACAGAACCAATAAAATGAGTAACATCAACAAAATAATGGCTTCGTTATCTTCATCAGGGCTACAATATATAGGTACAAACATAGCTACAATGAAATTTCTTGTAGTTATAAAACATTACAAAACCAATAAAATGAGTAACATCAACAAAATAATGGCTTCGTTATCTTCATCAGGGCTACAATATATAGGTACAAACATAGCTACAATGAAATTTCTTGTAGTTATAAAACATTACAAAACCAATAAAATGAGTAACATCAACAAAATAATGGCTTCGTTATCTTCATCAGGGCTACAATACATAGGTACAAACATAGCTACAATGAAATTTCTTGTAGTTATAAAACATTACAAAACCAATAAAATGAGTAACATCAACAAAATAATGGCTTCGTTATCTTCATCAGGGCTACAATATATAGGTACAAACATAGCTACAATGAAATTTCTTGTAGTTATAAAACATTACAGAACCAATAAAATGAGTAACATCAACAAAATAATGGCTTCGTTATCTTCATCAGGGCTACAATATATAGGTACAAACATAGCTACAATGAAATTTCTTGTAGTTATAAAACATTACAAAACCAATAAAATGAGTAACATCAACAAAATAATGGCTTCGTTATCTTCATCAGGGCTACAATACATAGGTACAAACATAGCTACAATGAAATTTCTTGTAGTTATAAAACATTACAAAACCAATAAAATGAGTAACATCAACAAAATAATGGCTTCGTTATCTTCATCAGGGCTACAATACATAGGTACAAACATAGCTACAATGAAATTTCTTGTAGTTATAAAACATTACAAAACCAATAAAATGAGTAACATCAACAAAATAATGGCTTCGTTATCTTCATCAGGGCTACAATACATAGGTACAAACATAGCTACAATGAAATTTCTTGTAGTTATAAAACATTACAAAACCAATAAAATGAGTAACATCAACAAAATAATGGCTTCGTTATCTTCATCAGGGCTACAATACATAGGTACAAACATAGCTACAATGAAATTTCTTGTAGTTATAAAACATTACAAAACCAATAAAATGAGTAACATCAACAAAATAATGGCTTCGTTATCTTCATCAGGGCTACAATACATAGGTACAAACATAGCTACAATGAAATTTCTTGTAGTTATAAAACATTACAAAACCAATAAAATGAGTAACATCAACAAAATAATGGCTTCGTTATCTTCATCAGGGCTACAATACAAAGGTACAAACATAGCTACAATGAAATTTCTTGTAGTTATAAAACATTACAAAACCAATAAAATGAGTAACATCAACAAAATAATGGCTTCGTTATCTTCATCAGGGCTACAATACAAAGGTACAAACATAGCTACAATGAAATTTCTTGTAGTTATAAAACATTACAAAACCAATAAAATGAGTAACATCAACAAAATAATGGCTTCGTTATCTTCATCAGGGCTACAATACATAGGTACAAACATAGCTACAATGAAATTTCTTGTAGTTATAAAACATTACAAAACCAATAAAATGAGTAACATCAACAAAATAATGGCTTCGTTATCTTCATCAGGGCTACAATACAAAGGTACAAACATAGCTACAATGAAATTTCTTGTAGTTATAAAACATTACAAAACCAATAAAATGAGTAACATCAACAAAATAATGGCTTCGTTATCTTCATCAGGGCTACAATACATAGGTACAAACATAGCTACAATGAAATTTCTTGTAGTTATAAAACATTACAAAACCAATAAAATGAGTAACATCAACAAAATAATGGCTTCGTTATCTTCATCAGGGCTACAATACATAGGTACAAACATAGCTACAATGAAATTTCTTGTAGTTATAAAACATTACAAAACCAATAAAATGAGTAACATCAACAAAATAATGGCTTCGTTATCTTCATCAGGGCTACAATACAAAGGTACAAACATAGCTACAATGAAATTTCTTGTAGTTATAAAACATTACAAAACCAATAAAATGAGTAACATCAACAAAATAATGGCTTCGTTATCTTCATCAGGGCTACAATACATAGGTACAAACATAGCTACAATGAAATTTCTTGTAGTTATAAAACATTACAAAACCAATAAAATGAGTAACATCAACAAAATAATGGCTTCGTTATCTTCATCAGGGCTACAATACATAGGTACAAACATAGCTACAATGAAATTTCTTGTAGTTATAAAACATTACAAAACCAATAAAATGAGTAACATCAACAAAATAATGGCTTCGTTATCTTCATCAGGGCTACAATACAAAGGTACAAACATAGCTACAATGAAATTTCTTGTAGTTATAAAACATTACAAAACCAATAAAATGAGTAACATCAACAAAATAATGGCTTCGTTATCTTCATCAGGGCTACAATACATAGGTACAAACATAGCTACAATGAAATTTCTTGTAGTTATAAAACATTACAAAACCAATAAAATGAGTAACATCAACAAAATAATGGCTTCGTTATCTTCATCAGGGCTACAATACATAGGTACAAACATAGCTACAATGAAATTTCTTGTAGTTATAAAACATTACAAAACCAATAAAATGAGTAACATCAACAAAATAATGGCTTCGTTATCTTCATCAGGGCTACAATACAAAGGTACAAACATAGCTACAATGAAATTTCTTGTAGTTATAAAACATTACAAAACCAATAAAATGAGTAACATCAAGAAAATAATGGCTTCGTTATCTTCATCAGGGCTACAATATATAGGTACAAACATAGCTACAATGAAATTTCTTGTAGTTATAAAACATTACAGAACCAATAAAATGAGTAACATCAACAAAATAATGGCTTCGTTATCTTCATCAGGGCTACAATATATAGGTACAAACATAGCTACAATGAAATTTCTTGTAGTTATAAAACATTACAAAACCAATAAAATGAGTAACATCAACAAAATAATGGCTTCGTTATCTTCATCAGGGCTACAATATATAGGTACAAACATAGCTACAATGAAATTTCTTGTAGTTATAAAACATTACAAAACCAATAAAATGAGTAACATCAACAAAATAATGGCTTCGTTATCTTCATCAGGGCTACAATACATAGGTACAAACATAGCTACAATGAAATTTCTTGTAGTTATAAAACATTACAAAACCAATAAAATGAGTAACATCAACAAAATAATGGCTTCGTTATCTTCATCAGGGCTACAATGTATAGGTACAAACATAGCTACAATGAAATTTCTTGTAGTTATAAAACATTACAGAACCAATAAAATGAGTAACATCAACAAAATAATGGCTTCGTTATCTTCATCAGGGCTACAATATATAGGTACAAACATAGCTACAATGAAATTTCTTGTAGTTATAAAACATTACAAAACCAATAAAATGAGTAATATCAACAAAATAACGGCTTCGTTATCTTCATCAGGGCTACAATACATAGGTACAAACATAGCTACAATGAAATTTCTTGTAGTTATAAAACATTACAAAACCAATAAAATGAGTAACATCAACAAAATAATGGCTTCGTTATCTTCATCAGGGCTACAATACATAGGTACAAACATAGCTACAATGAAATTTCTTGTAGTTATAAAACATTACAAAACCAATAAAATGAGTAACATCAACAAAATAATGGCTTCGTTATCTTCATCAGGGCTACAATACAAAGGTACAAACATAGCTACAATGAAATTTCTTGTAGTTATAAAACATTACAAAACCAATAAAATGAGTAACATCAACAAAATAATGGCTTCGTTATCTTCATCAGGGCTACAATACATAGGTACAAACATAGCTACAATGAAATTTCTTGTAGTTATAAAACATTACAAAACCAATAAAATGAGTAACATCAACAAAATAATGGCTTCGTTATCTTCATCAGGGCTACAATACAAAGGTACAAACATAGCTACAATGAAATTTCTTGTAGTTATAAAACATTACAAAACCAATAAAATGAGTAACATCAACAAAATAATGGCTTCGTTATCTTCATCAGGGCTACAATACATAGGTACAAACATAGCTACAATGAAATTTCTTGTAGTTATAAAACATTACAAAACCAATAAAATGAGTAACATCAACAAAATAATGGCTTCGTTATCTTCATCAGGGCTACAATACATAGGTACAAACATAGCTACAATGAAATTTCTTGTAGTTATAAAACATTACAAAACCAATAAAATGAGTAACATCAACAAAATAATGGCTTCGTTATCTTCATCAGGGCTACAATACATAGGTACAAACATAGCTACAATGAAATTTCTTGTAGTTATAAAACATTACAAAACCAATAAAATGAGTAACATCAACAAAATAATGGCTTCGTTATCTTCATCAGGGCTACAATACAAAGGTACAAACATAGCTACAATGAAATTTCTTGTAGTTATAAAACATTACAAAACCAATAAAATGAGTAACATCAACAAAATAATGGCTTCGTTATCTTCATCAGGGCTACAATACATAGGTACAAACATAGCTACAATGAAATTTCTTGTAGTTATAAAACATTACAAAACCAATAAAATGAGTAACATCAACAAAATAATGGCTTCGTTATCTTCATCAGGGCTACAATACATAGGTACAAACATAGCTACAATGAAATTTCTTGTAGTTATAAAACATTACAAAACCAATAAAATGAGTAACATCAACAAAATAATGGCTTCGTTATCTTCATCAGGGCTACAATACAAAGGTACAAACATAGCTACAATGAAATTTCTTGTAGTTATAAAACATTACAAAACCAATAAAATGAGTAACATCAACAAAATAATGGCTTCGTTATCTTCATCAGGGCTACAATACATAGGTACAAACATAGCTACAATGAAATTTCTTGTAGTTATAAAACATTACAAAACCAATAAAATGAGTAACATCAACAAAATAATGGCTTCGTTATCTTCATCAGGGCTACAATACATAGGTACAAACATAGCTACAATGAAATTTCTTGTAGTTATAAAACATTACAAAACCAATAAAATGAGTAACATCAACAAAATAATGGCTTCGTTATTTTCATCAGGGCTACAATACAAAGGTACAAACATAGCTACAATGAAATTTCTTGTAGTTATAAAACATTACAAAACCAATAAAATGAGTAACATCAACAAAATAATGGCTTCGTTATCTTCATCAGGGCTACAATATATAGGTACAAACATAGCTACAATGAAATTTCTTGTAGTTATAAAACATTACAGAACCAATAAAATGAGTAACATCAACAAAATAATGGCTTCGTTATCTTCATCAGGGCTACAATATATAGGTACAAACATAGCTACAATGAAATTTCTTGTAGTTATAAAACATTACAAAACCAATAAAATGAGTAACATCAACAAAATAATGGCTTCGTTATCTTCATCAGGGCTACAATACATAGGTACAAACATAGCTACAATGAAATTTCTTGTAGTTATAAAACATTACAAAACCAATAAAATGAGTAACATCAACAAAATAATGGCTTCGTTATCTTCATCAGGGCTACAATACATAGGTACAAACATAGCTACAATGAAATTTCTTGTAGTTATAAAACATTACAAAACCAATAAAATGAGTAACATCAACAAAATAATGGCTTCGTTATCTTCATCAGGGCTACAATACAAAGGTACAAACATAGCTACAATGAAATTTCTTGTAGTTATAAAACATTACAAAACCAATAAAATGAGTAACATCAACAAAATAATGGCTTCGTTATCTTCATCAGGGCTACAATACATAGGTACAAACATAGCTACAATGAAATTTCTTGTAGTTATAAAACATTACAAAACCAATAAAATGAGTAACATCAACAAAATAATGGCTTCGTTATCTTCATCAGGGCTACAATACATAGGTACAAACATAGCTACAATGAAATTTCTTGTAGTTATAAAACATTACAAAACCAATAAAATGAGTAACATCAACAAAATAATGGCTTCGTTATCTTCATCAGGGCTACAATACAAAGGTACAAACATAGCTACAATGAAATTTCTTGTAGTTATAAAACATTACAAAACCAATAAAATGAGTAACATCAACAAAATAATGGCTTCGTTATCTTCATCAGGGCTACAATACATAGGTACAAACATAGCTACAATGAAATTTCTTGTAGTTATAAAACATTACAAAACCAATAAAATGAGTAACATCAACAAAATAATGGCTTCGTTATCTTCATCAGGGCTAC
This sequence comes from Prosapia bicincta, assembly GCA_036971475.1. Lineage (NCBI taxonomy): Eukaryota > Metazoa > Arthropoda > Insecta > Hemiptera > Cercopidae > Prosapia > Prosapia bicincta. Next base: position 218,589,464 of record JBAIZL010000004.1, read on the forward strand.
AATACATAGGTACAAACATAGCTACAATGAAATTTCTTGTAGTTATAAAACATTACAAAACCAATAAAATGAGTAACATCAACAAAATAATGGCTTCGTTATCTTCATCAGGGCTACAATACAAAGGTACAAACATAGCTACAATGAAATTTCTTGTAGTTATAAAACATTACAAAACCAATAAAATGAGTAACATCAACAAAATAATGGCTTCGTTATCTTCATCAGGGCTACAATATATAGGTACAAACATAGCTACAATGAAATTTCTTGTAGTTATAAAACATTACAGAACCAATAAAATGAGTAACATCAACAAAATAATGGCTTCGTTATCTTCATCAGGGCTACAATATATAGGTACAAACATAGCTACAATGAAATTTCTTGTAGTTATAAAACATTACAAAACCAATAAAATGAGTAACATCAACAAAATAATGGCTTCGTTATCTTCATCAGGGCTACAATATATAGGTACAAACATAGCTACAATGAAATTTCTTGTAGTTATAAAACATTACAAAACCAATAAAATGAGTAACATCAACAAAATAATGGCTTCGTTATCTTCATCAGGGCTACAATACATAGGTACAAACATAGCTACAATGAAATTTCTTGTAGTTATAAAACATTACAAAACCAATAAAATGAGTAACATCAACAAAATAATGGCTTCGTTATCTTCATCAGGGCTACAATACATAGGTACAAACATAGCTACAATGAAATTTCTTGTAGTTATAAAACATTACAAAACCAATAAAATGAGTAACATCAACAAAATAATGGCTTCGTTATCTTCATCAGGGCTACAATATATAGGTACAAACATAGCTACAATGAAATTTCTTGTAGTTATAAAACATTACAGAACCAATAAAATGAGTAACATCAACAAAATAATGGCTTCGTTATCTTCATCAGGGCTACAATATATAGGTACAAACATAGCTACAATGAAATTTCTTGTAGTTATAAAACATTACAAAACCAATAAAATGAGTAACATCAACAAAATAATGGCTTCGTTATCTTCATCAGGGCTACAATACATAGGTACAAACATAGCTACAATGAAATTTCTTGTAGTTATAAAACATTACAAAACCAATAAAATGAGTAACATCAACAAAATAATGGCTTCGTTATCTTCATCAGGGCTACAATACAAAGGTACAAACATAGCTACAATGAAATTTCTTGTAGTTATAAAACATTACAAAACCAATAAAATGAGTAACATCAACAAAATAATGGCTTCGTTATCTTCATCAGGGCTACAATACATAGGTACAAACATAGCTACAATGAAATTTCTTGTAGTTATAAAACATTACAAAACCAATAAAATGAGTAACATCAACAAAATAATGGCTTCGTTATCTTCATCAGGGCTACAATACATAGGTACAAACATAGCTACAATGAAATTTCTTGTAGTTATAAAACATTACAAAACCAATAAAATGAGTAACATCAACAAAATAATGGCTTCGTTATCTTCATCAGGGCTACAATACAAAGGTACAAACATAGCTACAATGAAATTTCTTGTAGTTATAAAACATTACAAAACCAATAAAATGAGTAACATCAACAAAATAATGGCTTCGTTATCTTCATCAGGGCTACAATACATAGGTACAAACATAGCTACAATGAAATTTCTTGTAGTTATAAAACATTACAAAACCAATAAAATGAGTAACATCAACAAAATAATGGCTTCGTTATCTTCATCAGGGCTACAATACATAGGTACAAACATAGCTACAATGAAATTTCTTGTAGTTATAAAACATTACAAAACCAATAAAATGAGTAACATCAACAAAATAATGGCTTCGTTATCTTCATCAGGGCTACAATACAAAGGTACAAACATAGCTACAATGAAATTTCTTGTAGTTATAAAACATTACAAAACCAATAAAATGAGTAACATCAACAAAATAATGGCTTCGTTATCTTCATCAGGGCTACAATATATAGGTACAAACATAGCTACAATGAAATTTCTTGTAGTTATAAAACATTACAGAACCAATAAAATGAGTAACATCAACAATTTTAAATACCATTAACATAGCAATAAAAATCTATTATATATTTAATTGCAGCAAAAACATGTAAAACCTTAACCACTACTACAGTTACAATCACTTACAAGTTGGGAATAAAAAAACATGTAAGGTTAAAATACACAAATTAAATCAAATAAACATTAGAAAACAAGCTGCCAAATTTCGAGCAATTAACCTGATCATGACTAAGAATGTTTAGGTTTTTTAATAAGTGGTGTATAAACGTTGCCCATTTTTTATTGTCCTTATTATTGATAAGATTTTTTTGTAACAATATGAGTCATCTAAGAAAAAATATATCATCGCCAATCACTTTCATAGTCCAAAACTCAGAATTTTTAAAATCAAAACTACGATTAAACTCTTTGATATGATCCAATATGACTGACGAAAGAGGTAAACCAAGTTTTTTTTCATGCCACTCATATGTACATGCATCTATCTCTTAGTTTAATTCCTATTGTAATTAATATTAGTAATTTTAATGGTTTACTTATGTATTGTAGGTGTGAAGAAGATAACATAGTCGTTATTGAAACATTCCCTGTTCAAATAAATAGTTTTACCTGACTTGCAAATCAACGACATTTACTTAAACAATAATTTCTGCTAGTGTAAACATGATCAATAAGGACTATTGTACTATCAGGACATAAAATTTAGCACTATTTGTATAATTTATTAATTTGGCAAAACCACTCATTTATTGATATTTTTCAGCAGATGAATTTCATATCAGTCTAGTACATTGTTCAACGCTTTAAAATACAAATCGAATTCAAATCAATGAACAAAGCACTGACGACGTGTACTGAGAAATATCAGTAAATCAGATTAGATATTGTAATGAAAAGTTTTAAACTATACAAACAGTGATGTAAAGATAAACCTTTGAGATGAAAACAAAAATTAAGAAATGTATATTTATACCAAATTAGTAATGTTTTACAAAGTACAGAAAATTAAACACAAATTGAAAACAAAATCTTACCAAAAATAATTAAATAAGTGAAGGACAGTGTTTAAGATTACATTATCAGCATTTACGGTGTCAACAAAATGGTATACTTTCTATTAAGTCTATTTAAATCTCAATCCTTGGTGACCAAAGTTCGTTATCATTGTTTTATCAGGAACTTTTAACACATATAAGTTGATCTAGTAATATGTATTGAGTGGATCATGAGAACAATAAACAATAGATATGAAACACAGTGCCTTATCTCGTCTGAAAGTTATTGTTGCGTCAAACTTGGAGAATTCATGTCAATAGTAGTAGCCTTTGGTCTATCAGTCTAGTTTTAGTGTATTTAGTGATGGCTTTAGAGGTAAATCATTGAATAAAAAGGTACAGGTAGTTGTTACTTTTAAATTAATGTTATTAGGCTATATATATAGTAGGCCAATGATTTTCTGAATACCAATCAACTGAAATGCCATTTAGTTGGCAAATTCGCCAGATGTATCAAACTTTGTGTGATTAAGTAGTATGTGAGCCTTTACTTGAGATCTTACTGTACGGTTGTACAGTTCTTGGTGGTGATTAAGCGTAAATACGCCTCTCCAAAAACATAAATAGTAGGAAGATGGTAGTGGATCAAGATAAGTAATGATGAGACGCAGCAATATCAGATCTTAAGTCTATGAATTAATTAGAACAACAAGAGTTAGACGCTGTCCTTAAAACTTGTGAAAAAAGTTTTGGTAAAATTTTGTGATTCAGTATTTGTTCTGATAGAAAAAAAAATTTTGTATTCTTGCTCTAAATTATATGCCTATTTTAATGTATTACATATTTTTTTTATATAAGGCATATACAGTATTTGTAACTAAAAACTCTTGTTAATATTTTACAAACTTGCCTATAGTAGCACGTACTTATTCGTATATTTGTTGAGGACGGCCGTTTCAGGTGATGTGTCCCATTGTCAACTCACACCGTAACACCAGAGTTACGGTCTGAGTTGATAATAAGACACATCACCTGAAACGGCCGTCCTCAACAAATATATGTAAGTGGTACTATAGGCAATTTGTAAAATATTTACAAGTGTTTTAATGAAAACTAGTAGCTCACATGAAGATGGATTCAACTAATATGAATTTTGCAAGCCGAGAATCAACTATCCATAAATACCGCAACATACATCTCAAGGTAACAAAACTTTCCCTCCACATCTCTTTCAATATACAGTACCTAAAATATCAAATTACACCTAATACACCAAAATACACATTAAAAATAAAAATAATAACCCTGCAACCACAAAAACCACACACCGAGCTCAAACACTCTACATTAAAAACACCATAAAACACTTATACAAACAAAAAAAAACTATCTAAACAACATTGTTCATCACATATACCAAGACCTTACAATAGACCACACTATATCGAACTGCAAGAAATAGTAAATTTCCCCTACTCACTAATTACAGACACACAAAAAAAATAAATTAATACATAACATAAAAATACATAACCTCAAAAATACACAACACCCAATGCAGGTTAATAATACGACACAAACTTTTCAACCCATAGCTGAAAACCTCACCAATACAACATTTTCAGCTAATGAATTAAAACTACTAGACAAAGGTTTAAAACACAACATCACACCCAAATAGAGCCAACAAAATTTTACCAAAACTCTAATATTAGATTTTGAAAACAATCCAACATAACACACCAGTAGAACAAGTTGCAAACATACTACAAATAAAACACAAAATAACCCGAATTAAGCCCCCTAAAATAATTAAAAATAGCCAAATCCATCAATAACAAAATAAAAAAAAACAAAACTTAACCATAACCACATTACGGTCTGAGTTAATAATGGAACACATCTCCCGAAACGGTCATCCTCAACAAATATAAGTAAGTGCTACTATAGGCAAGTTTGTAAAATATTTACAAGAGTTTTTAGTGAAAACTAGCAGCTCACATGAAGGTGAAATCAACAAATAAGTATTTGTAAGTTGTAAGGTAAAAAATGTAGACCATTGCTTAACACATTGATTCAAATTGTTCCTTATATTAACAATTTTTTGTAAATCAGTAAACTAAAAAATCCCTTGTCTATACACACTGTCCATCACTTGTTTCAGATAATCCATCCCTGATTATCTTATAATGTAAATTTAATTAAACTATTTAGAAAGGTTCTTCCTTGATTTTTTGTGAGTCGTCTTTCGGAGGTGTGAGCTATCACTCCATTCTCGAGCATACTTGTGAGCATTATTTATTTTAATATTCAGGTTGTCTTGAACATTATTGCTATCCCTATTACTCCAGAAATTCACCATGTTTTATTTAAGCTCCAGAGTACTGTATATCGTCTTTATTAAATTAAAGTTTCTTGATCTAATCATCTTGAATTCACTGATTAAACTATAATTAAAAATTACTTAGCTAAGTGAATACATAGGGTTTACTTGCTGACACGTTTCAAAACAATCATCCTTTTTACGAAGGAGTAGAGGCTTTGCTTCATAAAAGGAACGATTGTTTTGAAACACGTCAGCAAGTAAGCCCTATGTATTCATTTAGTTAAATAATTTTTAATTATATGTCTTTATTAGTTTTTGATACTGCCTTTTCATCAATGTTCTATTGTTTGCTAAGGTACTAAAGTTATTATCTTATTACGATTTTTTATTTCTTATATTAATTTTTTGCTTTATATAAATTCAACAATGTCAGTTCATTTTCATAGGTGGCAGATCTGCGAGAGTTTGAAGAATTTGTGGACGTTTTTACTGACGTGGAAAAGTTACCATTATATCAGTCTGCGTTAAAACAATTTGAAGATGGAGGAATTCCTTACAGGTAAAAATAATGTATTTCATTGTTCTGTAAAGTTATAGAGTCAGAAAAACCTACGTCACAATTAAATGGCTTTACTCAGTTATCTATTGAATCATTTGGAAAAGGTATATTACAGTGCAACTTGGCAATCCGAACTAATTGCTGCTGGGGGATTACTGAAAAGTTTGTATTACAGAAAGTACCTACGGATGTATTAGGAAAAGATTCTGAAAAAGATTCAACAATATGAATGAGTATAACTATTTTTATTTAGTTCTTTTTACTTAGTTTTATTATCTTTAATTACACGAAAATGTACTTTATTCAAAATGCATAACATAACAGGCTTTTATACATAACATAGATTTGTTTCGCTTGTTTGGAGTTGTGGAGTTCGGATTGCTGAGATACCTCTGTATTTGTTAAATTAGAAAGAAATTCCAGTCTACAAATGTTGTAATATTTTGGTTTATTAAATACATTTTTCTGACTTCTCAAAATGAGGGATTTTAAAATTAACCAAAGTATATTTCAATTTAATGTTTAAAATATAGGACCTTATTTTATAAGTTTTGTTTGATAAAAAAAACATAAATTCCTAACTTTCTCTAATAGTAAATTGGCACTGGTCACTAATACAAAATAAAATTTATATATAGTTCATAAAAAAATTAATTAAAACACTTGTAACCGTCATGTCTTAAACTAGCGATATAAAAAAACTAGTTTATAAAAAGATGTTTTTAGGCTACATTGTAAAAACATTTTAAATCTATAATTTCCAACTTAGTCAAGAGTGTTAAACAGTCGAAAAAACCACAGAGAGCTAATACAAATACTTAATTAAAGTTTGATTGAATCTTTGGAGTGGATTATTTATTAGATTTTTACATGAGTATAACCATTAGTTAGTTTTCAATGAATGGATCTTGAATTTTCATTCTTGTCCTTCTTGCTACATTGTTCCATTAGTCTCAGTTTAGATTGTTGCACTTCAAAAGATCGTAATACAGTAGTGTCTCAAAAATCCGAGTCCCGATTTATCGAGGTTCCGTTAAATTCGAGCCTATTCCTATTTCAGACTATTTTATCTATTTTAAATGAAATTCAATTCATTTACTGTTAGACAATGCACCATCATATCAACTGCGGTCTGATATCTGTGCTTTATATCTTCCGGCAAATGTTACGAGCCTAATTCTTCCGATGGATCAGGGTGTTCTGGAATATATGTAAAAAATACAGAAGTTACCTTTTACTAGGAATTCTTATCAAGAAACGTCCAGGTTGTGAAAATGATGATACGGACGTACGTCAATGGATGGGTAAGGAGGAACGTAAGTAAGTAACAATAACACAAGTTACGACTATTGAAATGGTACAAGAAATTACTCAAGGCAGTGATGAGGAGAATAAAGATGAAGGTTTGTCCGAGGCAGTAAAAGATTGGAAAATGAGTCCTGGTGAAGGAATGGTCGCCTTGGAAACTGCACTACGCTATGTTGAACAACATACAGACACCACACCAACAGATGTGCTTCTGCTAAGTTGTCTACATGACCCGTAGCACAAAAACGATCTGATATACAGACGAAAAAGACACTTTATATCGTTTTATAAAAAATGTAGCCACCGTAATGAACAATGTATTCCAAAACAAGATTAATTTATGTAAGTAACATATCAATACAGTTCTATAAATGTATTTATGCATTCTTAATTATAGTATTAGGTTTCATAACAACCCCTATTATTTTTTGATCACAGAAACGTATTTCCGTGTAATCCATGGCGGTCTCGGTCCATCTACCTCAAATTATCGAGACTCTACTGTATTAAGGATTTGTTGTATTACAGGATGTTTTCTGAGTAGTTTTGAGGAAAGGGCTAAAGAAGAAACTAGTAAAGCTTATTCTTTGTTACAAGTTTACACTTAAACAATTTAACATATAATAATATGTGTCACTAGCCTATAGTAACACTTTAGACCAAAAGAAAATGTGAGGTTTTAAATATAATTATGTTAAAATGAGAGACTAGTGAAGTGTTTTGAATATTATAGTGCTACAAACAGAAAGTTATAATTGAATGAAGAAAAATTGTTTTCAGAAAACGTTTGTAAAAAATCAACAATAGTGAAACGATCAAGAAGTAGATAATCAGTTGGCTTTGACATAATCTGGGAAGTCTTTTGATGAATAAACTGAAATAAACATAAAAAAATATACATAATGGTTTAGTCTTACATAACTCTCTAAAAATTATAAAAGTTTTATTATTATTTTCTCAATTATTACTTTGTATTTTGGAACAAATTAACAAATTTAAATTATTACACCTTATGCTATTTTGTTATGTTTGTGATAATTTCAATAGTCTACAAAGTTAATTTGGGTTTAATTTGTCTTTGTTAGGTGTTTGCGAACAGAAATGGTGCATTGTAGTTCAGATGTGGAATATTTGGGAAAATTACATTGCATTCGATTAGCTTTCCAGTTGCTTTTTAAAGACCGCAGCACATGGGTGTGGTTTTCTGATGCAGGGCGGCAAGTTTTGACCGACCTGTTACTTTACGGAGATAAGGTAACTTAATTAACAGATAGACTAATTAGTAGCAAATGAATGCTTGTATTTTATATTAAGTAAAATATATGTTCTTGGTTTTTTTTTTGTTTTTAAATGTAATTTTAATACTTGTGGTTTATAACTTAAAAATTAAAACCTCTTATTAGTCTTGCTTAAAATTTAATTATAGGCTGCTACTTTCATATTTAATTCCTTTCAAAATATAAGTATATAAAATCAAAATTTATAAAATATCAATTACACCTTCAATTCATTTTACAATGTGTGAGGTTTTACCGTGTCTCTGACCTTGAGAACGCTAGGGTGGACTGGGCTGCAGTGCGCGGTCAAAACCCAACACTTCAGAAAACATCAGTGTCGTGTTTAAAGTTTAAACAGCTCTAATTAACTAAATGATAATACTGCAATAGTTTGATGTAGACATGAACTTTAAATGTGTTGCTCTGCTTCTGCAAAGAAAGAGACGCAATTATGAAAGAGACGATATATGTATTGTACTGTATAATGTTTTAAGTTAGACTGGTAGTAAAATGCTAAACCAAAATGAGAGACACCGTTAAACCTCACACACTGTATTTGAAAATGTTGTTAATTATATGGTTTATCGAAAATTTGATAATAATGGATCATTCATTACAGTATTATATATTTAATTAGACAATAACCACTTGTTTTTATACTAAATTATACTTTATATTTCAAAGAACATAGTCAACTTATCTTGTCAAGAAAAAGTAAAAAAAAAAATTTTAATCAGTTTGCCCGAATCACGCATATGCAGCATGTTGTACTTCTTAGTCCTTTGTTTGGAACAGGCTTTGATTCTGTGCTGCCTTTCGTGATTGTCTATAGTTATAGTTTTAAAGTTGTTTTGACTGATCAGGGCTTCTAAATTTTTGTATTTCAGATAATTTATAAAACTAAAGTGTAAGATATTTAGGTTTATGTTTTTATTATTATTCTTTATATGTTTCACTTGTGAGATATCAGTTTTTATCACGCAATGAGGGTGAATTATTAAAAGTAGAAACTAAATTACAATGTAAATAATATATTGCACCAAAATGTTTGGCACTTGCAAAGAAAATTTATGTAGGTAACTGAGCCATATTTTACATTATTCCATTAAAATTCCTTAATTAATTAGAAAGTAGGAAGTAGTAATGTAACTAACTGATTGCTTGAAAAAATATGTATAAAAGAGAATTATTATTCTGAAGAGCGAATTCTAAATTTTTATTGTTACTCAAATTGTTCATAACTGGAACAAACTCACCATAACAATAATCTTTTTAATCACTTTTACAATAGTTTATGACTATCCGAACTTTAAATTTTGTAAATTTGTTAAAACTTACTGAGACAGAACGCTTTCGATCGCTATGTGCCGATCTTCATCAGTGTCTTCTGCTTGGAGATGTCAGGTCAAACGGTGTGGTTTTAAAGGTAGGTTTTCGATAGTATCAAAGAGTATGTGTGATTTGTATTGTGTTTGTTCGTTTAATATGTTTGTACTTTGTGTTTTTGTGTGTCTGTAAATTTCATATTGTTCTAGTGTGTTGAGATGTGATCCTTTTTTGTTGATGTGTAGGATTTCTAGGTTATGGTAAATGGCTGCGTAATTGTGTCCTGTTAATTTTATGTGATTGTAAAATGTAGAGTTCTGTTTGTGTTCTTCGACTCTAAGTTTAAAGCTGCAACCTGTTTGCCCAATGTAGAATTTGTTACATTTCTCGCAGTTCAGTTTGTATATGCCTGGTGCTTGTAGTTTATCTTTGTTGTTGATGTTGTGTTGTATTTTGTATTGTAACTTGTTATTAGTTTTGTATGCTATTTTGTACCCTATTTTTTGAAATTTGCTGGCTATTTTATTTGTTGTTTTGTTTATGTATGGTAATGTGATGTGTTTGTTTTCCCTGTCTGTAGCCATATTTCAAAACGTAGGATACAAAATAGCATACAAAACTAATAACAAGTTACAATACAACACCAACAACAAAGAAAAACTACAAGCACCAGGCGTATACAAACTGAACTGCGACGAATGTAACAAATTCTACATTTTACAGACATGGCGCAGCTTTAAACAAAGAGTAAAGGAACACAAACAGAACACCAACTCAACATTTTACAACCACATAAAAAAACAGGACACAAATACACAGACATTTACCATAACCTAGAAATCCTACACATCAACAAAAAAGGACCACATCTCAATACACTAGAACAATATGAAATTTACAGACTCACAAAAACACAAAGTACAAACATATTAAACGAACAAACACAATACAAATCACACATACTCTTTGATACTATCGAAAACCTACCTTTAAAACCGTCACCGCTTGACCTGACATCTCCAAGCAGAAGACACTCATGAAGATCCCCACATAGTGATCAAAAATGTTCAGTCTCAGTAAGTTTTCACAAATTAAAAAAAATTAAAGTTCCGATAGTCATAAACTATTGTTTAAGTGATTAATAAGATTCACCAAACGTAATGGACTACAAAATTCAAGAATAATCTTTTTTTCATGACAGTTAAACAACAATAGATATAAGTGTACAATGTGGACTTGCTCCTTAATTAAAGTGATGTTGAAGTATTGGTATGATCAGTTGATGGTGACGGCACTTTTGCAACCAAATCTACCGATGAATTTATTCATGTGGACTAAGAAATTAATATTTATGATTTAGGTGTGATACTATTTTAAGTACAGTTCAGTTGATATTGAAATAGATTTAAATTAAAGCTTACTATATTTATTATAAATAACTGTATATAATTAGCAATGTCCAGGGAAGAACTATAGAGTCAATGGGCACTTTAATTACACGAGTATTTAGGTTGAGATAATGCAAGAAATGTTAATGGTTGGTCTAATAAGACTGGTTTTAATAACAATAATAATTTTTAAAACAAATTATGAATTAGTATCTGGAGCACATATTTAAATTAATTTTAATCTTTCAGAATTAACAAGCTGTTTATATTTTAACATATAAAAACTACTGTGTTTCATTTAGGATCCAAAAGATTTTTTAATAGCTTATGAGGAGATGCTGATGTTTATACAAAACAGAGAGAGTTGGGACGATGTTGAGGAAGAGCTGAGTGTGAAAGGTGTAAAAGCAATGACATTTTATGACGTTGTAATGGATTATATCCTCATGGACGCATTTGAAGATCTTGACACTCCACCTTCCTCTGTTACTGCCGTTGTACAGAATCGTTGGCTCTCAAATGGATTTAAAGAATCAGTAAGATATTATCACATTTTGTAAAAAAAAGTATTTAGTAGTGTTGTTATGTTTAGGTGCCGGTATGGCTATAACTGACCAACTCAATTTCTGCTTATTTCAAGTTTCTGTATCAGAGAGTGTATTATGAGATGAAGATAAATATGAGGTCTGTTCAAAAAATACGAGGACTGAGGTCATAAAAAAAAATGTACTTTATTTGGAAGTTACACGTCTGGGTCTCCTTCAAAGTACTCTCCTCCCCAACGCACACACTTATCCCAACGGTGTTTCCACTTGTTAAAACAGTCCTGGTATGCTTCTTTTGTGATGGCTTTCAGCTCCTTCGTCGCATTTGCCTTAATCTCCGAAATTGTTTCAAATCTTCTTCCTTTGAGGGGTTTTTTGAGTTTTGGGAATAAGAAAAAGTCACAAGGAGCAAGGTCAGGTGAGTAGGGGGGGGGGTGAGAAAGAACAGTGATCGAGTGTTTGGCCAAAAACTCACGAGTTCTGAGTGCTGAGTGGCGTCCCTCAGACCTTTCAGTACTTCAATGTAGGTAATCTGGTTGACTGTAGAGCCTTCAGGGAGGTACTCGCAGTGAACAACACCCTTAGCATCAAAAAAAACTGTCAGCATCACCTTGACATTTGACCGAACTTGGCGAGCTTTTTTGGGTCTTGGGGTCGTATGACTCACCCATTGGGATGGTTGGACCTTCATTTCAATGTCGTAACCAACACCCATGATTCATCACCGGTTATAATTCTTGACAAAAAGTTCTCATCTTCATTTGAATGATCAAGCCGTTCCCGACAAACCAGGACGCGATTGGCTTTTTGGTCATCGGTCATCAGGGGTGGCACATATTTCGCAGCGACGTGGTGCATCTTCAATTTTTTGGTCAAAATCTCGTAACAAGATCCAACTGATATCCCACACTCTTTGGAAAGCTCTCTAATGGTCAGACGTTGATTTTCGCGCTCCAGGGTGTTGATTTTGTCAACGTGAGAGTCATCAGTTGACGTTGAAGGACGTTCAGGACGCTCATCGTCATCAATCGACTGTCGGCCACCCTTGAAACGTTCATGCCACTTGAAACATGCAGTATGCTTAATGGCAACATCACAGTAGGCCGTGTTAAGCATGGCAAATGTTTCTGTTGCAGATTTCCCTAGTTTTACACAAAATTTCACAGCAATTCGTTGCTCCTTCAGGCTGTCCATTTTAAAATCCGACAAACAAAAAAAAACACTTTACTAGACTGCGTGTAACTCATCAACAAATGAAGATATCTGCGACTTAAATACCGCGTTTCAATCAGCTGTTTTATACGAACCTAGCGACACCAAGCGGATTCTCCTGAAACTTACTTGAGCCGCGAAACTCAAACAGTCTGCGTATTTTTTTAACAGACCTCGTAAGTTTTTGTAGGGTTGTGAAAAAAATTAGCTGTGATATAGACAGAAAGTTGGTTGCCTGTTTTCTCTAGATCAGGGGTTCCCAACGTTCTAGCAACTACGTACCACCTGAAGGTTTTGTAGATTTTCCACCATCCCCAGGGCGTCTGGGTGGTGTAGATTGGAAGAATGTCCCCCTGATCGTATTTTTTTTAGAAACACATTTTCTGTCAGAAACACGTCCATTATTTAGTTTATTTTATATTAAACAAGTAATAAAACTATTTAACTATTCCCTTTTCCATTAATTTTGAAGAATAGTAAGACAATATATAAGACTTGCAGAACCTGTAATTAAAGTTGGTTTTTCATAAATTCACTTTAATTGCAAGCGTTGCCAATTGTAATATTACCAATCTAAAAACCTTTTTGAAATATTTACCATTATTAAAAATATAGTATTTGAAAATAGTCTTTTATGACTGCTGTTATAGAGGCTATTTGTCATTATTTATCTCGTAAAAAATTATTAAATCTTGAAGAAGTAATGTGAACAAAAATCAATTCCTACTTAGGTCAACAAGAAAAATTTTATTTTGGGTACATTTTATTAAATAATTACAATTAATATAAATAAAGTAACATAACCTATTTATTATTTGGGAAGAAATAACTATATTGCACAACTTGTCCCTTTTGTGAAAAGTTTTACTACCATATAGAACTTATATTAATTCATTAAATTTAAATAATGAGTTAATATTTGAAGAAAACTGTATTAAAATCAATTATCATCCATTACAAGTTTAAAAATGTGTATTTGAACTTGAATGGATGAATAAAAAATATTTTTAGTATAAGGACAGCATGATCTCATAGAAGGGATTAAAAAAAGTTAATATTACAGCTGTCAAATTTTTAACATGCAAACACTGATGAGATGTCACAAGGCACTGCAATCAGAAAAAAGGTGCATTTATAAAATTTGGTCATAGTTTTAGAGCTGCGTACCACTACTAAGAGTTTTGAAACACACTGCATTATCTATGTAAAGTGATACAATTTTTAGATCCCTTTGATTTTATCTGTAACATATATTACAATAGTGTTAAAAATAGTTGTTTATGATATGTGTAATGTTTGTATTCTAGGCGTTGACAACTGCAGTGTGGTCAGTGTTGAAGGCAAAACGCAGAATGCTGAGATTCCCAAACGGTTTCATGGCACATTTCTACGCTATCTCTGAGCAGATGTCACCACTCATGGCATGGGGTTTCCTAGGTCCGGATGAAAATTTAAGGGAAATTTGTCACTATTTCAAGGTATAGTTGCTTTTCAGAATATGTCTTTAATTTATAATACAATTCAAATAAAAGACGGCTATTTTGCAAGTCAAATATAATATTTTATTCTGCTACATTGGCGTTTAATAACTAGTTCGTTATCGTCATCAGGCCTATAACACATAATGGATCAGGCAATAGTTACATAAAAAATCTTTTTATAATGTCGGTTTTATAGTGTCTACCTTCGCTGTTTGGTTGTTATAAACTATGCCTCTAACCTTTCTCATTGTAGCAGTGTTCCACCGATAAGTTCGTTTCACTTATGTATTTATTGATGGTTTCTCCTCAACATGTCAGTCTATCTTCCCTTTCTTCTTCTCTCAGGTGGCCGTTCTTCTTCTCTCCATTCCAAAACAACTCTTGGTAATCTTTCCTCCAACACCCTCTTTTACATGTCCAAACCATATCAGCAGTCTCTTCTGAATCTCCCCTACGACTGTCACCTTTTTGTCTATCATGTCTCTAATGCTTTCATTTGTTCTCTATTCTCCTCTAGAGATTTGACATGATCTCCTAAGAGCGTCCATTTCTACTGCATTAATCTTGTTCATATCTGCTTCAGACATTACCTTCGTTTCTGCCCCATAAATCAAGATACTCTTTACTATAGTGTAATATATTTGTTTTCCCCATCCTTATTATTATTTCTTTGTTTCACCATATTCCAATCAGTCTTTTTACTGCTCTTTGTCCCTGCCTTACTCTATGTTTTACTTCTTCTTTTTCCTTTGTTATTTCCATTTCTAGGTATTTGTGTTTGTCACAGATTTTGATTTCATTATCCCCTTCCAACACTAAGTTAGTCTCTTTGGGGTTTCCAATGCATATGTATTTTGTCTTATCAGTATTGATTTTCAGGCCTCTTTTTTCGTATTTTCGTTTTATTTTTTGTATCATGATTGCCAAGTCTTCTTTTTCTTGAGCTATAATGACCTGGTCATCCCCAAATTTTATTGTAAAGACATCTGTAGTTTTTGTTTGGAACCCCATCCGCCTGCATTTTTTTCCCCAGGTATGGAGTAATTTGTCCACATATATTTTGAACATAGTCGGAGAAAAAAATCATATTCGAAATATAACGAATCTAAAACTATTGAAACTCGAATTACTAAGGCTGTACTCTATTCTAATGTACTAACATACACTTTTATTGTATGACGGGACTAGTTATCAGAATGTCTTACCACTATTTTACAACAATATTCTAAACTATCTAAAGAATTTAATCTTTATTTAACTTATACGAAAGAAGTATCAGATGTATGACAATAGGACCAGGTTCATTATTTAATCTGCAATTTTCTCTCATTTCTACAAAACCAAGAATACTAAATTCTTTCCTTCAGTTGTAAATATAATGGATACAGAAAACTCACTTCTGTTTTTCACAAAACCTGTCCAATATACCTTCCCTAACAAAAATCATACAAATATAATTGATACCTGTAAGAAATCTACAATCTAGAAAAGGAACTGAATTTTTTTGGCCATGTTCTGAATTTTTATGTTTAATTTCTCGGTATTAATGAGTTTTTTACTCTTCTCATGATTAGATTTGACATATTTCATCAACACACTGAAGTTCTAAATCTGCTTTCAAGTCTTCATTGTTTTCATTCACTTAATGAACAAATTACGCATATGATGAAATACTGCGTATGGTATTACATTGTTATTACCATATGAGCCAAAATTAACAGCAGTAGGATTTTATTTTATTTATGTACTTTTAAAAACACATACAATTAAGAAAAAGCTAAATCGGTTAGACTCAGGTATAAAAATGTTCTATATGACATCCATTCAATTTGAGGCAACACTTGTACCTTTCTTGAAGGTTTTGCATCATTTTGTTGAAGAGGGGTTATTTCCCTACCAGAAAGAAGCCAATCAAATTTGAAGAGGAGATGAAACCCGTAAAGAAACAATCCAAAATGTAACACGAAGGTCACTCAATTTTCAGGACTCGATTAGGGTTAAGTTCTAGGACTTGAAAGAGTCAAAATGCAGGACTCTAGGGTGAAATATGTTCAGTTTTAGTAAGAAACGTTAAATTCAAACAAAGTAACGTCGCAATGTAAAGTATCAAGGGAAATTATTAAATAGAAAGTGAAGTAAAAGAGGGAGATTGAAGGGTAATAAGTGAGATTAAAGTAAGGGAGATTATTAAGTAATGAGTTATATTAAGTGAGGGAGATAGACAAGTAGTTCGAGAAATTAAATAAGGGAGATAACTAAATAGTAAGTGGAATTAATAATTGAGTGATTTAATAAAGTCAGTTACGGCATAGAAACGTTTCAAGTGATTAAGGAAAGTGAAATGGAAAGGAAAATATTAATAAGTGAATTTGTGTCAAGTGAAGTGAAACAAGGAACCACACAAGCAATAAGAGTCAACATCTATAAGTATAAATGTATCTTAAATATAAAGCCAGCTCTTTAAGGTCAAAATATTCAAAGAATTGTCATAAACTTTTATTAATTCTTTAAACAGTAATAATTTATTCAAATATATAATTTATCAAACCAGGTGCAGTAACCTATATACGCCTTGAGATAATTAAGGACAGTTTAAATAGAATTGTTAATTTAATAATAATTATTAGAGTCTTGATGCCTACTGCCAATAGTGGAGTTAGTTAAAACTAATCTTATGTAACTACCTATAAATGCTAACGTTTGAAGTCAGGATTAAAATAAATCAGTTATTGTAAAAGCAAGTAGTTGCGTATTAATTGATTTCCTAAGAGTCAAATATCCTGAAAGACGATTATATATATCCTGAAACGATCAGCCTCATTTAGAAAAAGCCAATAAGTAATTATTGCATAACTGACTGAAAACGTTTGAACTTACTCGAGTAGCAAGTCAGCTTCATCAATGAAACAATTGTAAGTTCAAAGTTTTTCACTCAGTTATGCAATAATTATTTATAATTTAATCAAGAAGATTACAACACTTTAAAACACAAGTGCTACTACAGGTACTGTTTTACAAAATATATTATTAAGTGTATACTTGAGGAGGAGTTTGGGGGAGAGGTAAAAACAAAATCTTTTCTCAGAGGCACACAATTAGATCTGAAACAACAATTACAAAGTTAAACCAGTAGAGTCAGGTACAGACTTCTGCTTTAACTATTTGCCTTTCATCTCTAAAGACTGAGAATATTCTGATCTATATCTGTAATATATGTTAAATTGAGTAAAAAGAATCATTAATGGGCAAGAAATTTATCATAGTAGCATTGAAAGTCCAGAGGATAGAAGTTTTAGAATCACCATCACACAACTTCCTTAGATATGTGGTGTTTTCTGTGTCAGCCTTGAGTGAAATGTTTAACACAGTTAATTTAGAAAAGTATTTCTTTTTTAAAATGGTTTGATAAGTTTATGACAATATAATAAATCTTTGTAGTGTGAATATAACATGAGTGGGTTTTTTATCATTTAATTTCCTCTTTCAATCTCATATTCACTGTTTCTTGTAGATTTAAGGAATATTGTAATTTATTTCTTAACTTCGGTATTTGATTTATAGTATAAAATGAATTATAACATTTGAAAACAATTTATTTTGGTATTTATTTTCAACAGGAACAAGTAATGGGTTTCCTCACAGACTCTTTCAGCTTCCAAAAAACAAGGTATACCACTGTAGAAGAATTGGCAGCTGATATTTTGAGCAATATTAAAGTTCGTGTTGACATCATCAGTCGCAGATTGTCAGCAAATCCTTCGTTATAGTTTTCTCCAGAGCCAGTTATTGTAGAATCAACATTGCTAGTGTAATTATTTATTTATATAGCGTAATTAAACATCGACTCCTGTTTTGCAAAAACAGGAATTACTTTTTTTTATAAATAAGTAATAAAAAATTATTTATAAAATCTTGATAAACAAAATTTATCACAGCTTTCATATTTAGATCACATTAATACTTAAAAGTTCGAACAAAAATGCAAATTGATATTGTACGTATTATTATTATCTAAGTATATATTATTTATTGATTATAGACTTATAGTAATATATTCATTCATTTTATATATATATATATATATATATATATATATATATATATATATATATATATATATATATACATACTCTGGGTATCATCTATAACGACCTTTAAGGGGGAATGAAAATTAGGTCGCTATATCCGGGCATCATTATATCCAGTACCTACCTACAAGATGGAGTGGGGAGAATTTTAGACTGAATAATAAAACAAAATTTACTTAATAAAAAAAAAAGGGTTTATTATTTCATTTCAATGTTACATAATTAAAACTAAACTATGTACGTACATATTTAACAAAATTATTTTATTTACTACTAAAAAAGTCAGTTATTGTTGTTTGTTTTTTACAATATTTTTGATAAAAAGTTTCGGAAAGTTTTTTTTCTATTACGTCGATTCCCTCCTGGATAGAATTTGTACAAAGGTCGTTAACAATAACGAATTTTTTTATTAACCCCACATACCTTACTGCTTCAACCAAAGTAGATTATTCGTCATCTACCTCTTCATCATCTTCTTCTTCTTCGCCGATTGTTGCCTTTTCTTCACAGTGAGATCTGATTAATTCTGCGTCAGATATGTCATATTCTGTGGTTATTTCGCTCTCGATTACGTCATAGTCTGGAATCAGGTCCCGGTTAATATGTGACGGTAATGTGAGTTGTTGTGCCCATTCTGATAGGTTTTGTTCCGGAGGCTGTATGTTCGGTTCATCTTCGGTTCGGAATCCTGCATGGTGATAACAATTCCTTATTGTCTCCACAGGAACATCGTTCCATGCTTTTTGGGCCATTAAAATAGCATCCAGTACAGAGATTTTGGTCATACAATTTTCTTCTGTGTCTTGTAACAATTTCAATACCACCTGCTTCCGGAAATTCGTTTTTATTTTTTGTATAACCCCCTGGTTGTAAGACAGAGGTTGTATTTGGGGCAAAAGCACTATTTTAATGAATTTAAATCTTTTGGTGAGGATGTGGGACGGACAATTATCTATAAGCAATAAATTTTTATGTTTTTTCTTTGCCAACTTTGCGTCCCAATCTTTCAGAAGCCTTGTGAACAAGTTAGATGTCATCCAGGCTTTTTTATTGCTTTCATAATCAACTGGTAGATGTTTAATCCCTTTGAAGCAACGAGGATTTTTGGATTTTCCGATGACAAAAAGCTTCTTTTTAATTGAACCCATCATATTAGCAGCAACTAAAACGGTAAGTCTATCTTTAGAAAATTTACCTGTACTACATTTTTCTCCTTTAAAATGTAACGTTCGATCCGGTGTTAATTTGTAGAACAGTCCCGTTTCGTCTCCATTGAAGATGTCTTCATCTTTAAACCTTCACGGAGAGTCGGCCAAACTGTTTGCAACCATGTCCTGCACACACTTGATGAAGAGATTTTCTTGATTTGATTGAGAGAGATGGATATTTTCTTGAAAACGATATTGTGCCGTTGGCAAAATCGCAGGATCCAACCTTTAGAAATCTCCTCGGAGGTGTTTGGATTTATTTTTTTCCATAACTCAATTGCTTTTTGTTGTAAAATTTGGCCTGAGTGAGGGATATTCTTGCTTCTCTGGAACCGAAACCATTCCAACAACGGCACTTCAATTCCTTTGTGTGTCGTACTTTTAATTTTTTTAGTCTTGAAAGAATGTCCCTTTTCGATTAAGGCTCTAACAGTCTCCCTTTTCAACCAGATGTTGGATATTGTAGTGTGACTAACGCCAAGTTCTTCAGAATGTTGTTTATTTGTTTCACCATTTTCCAGGCGGCAACAAACGTGAAACTTTTCTTCCAGTGACACAGATTTTCTTTTTGACATTTTAAGAACGTACATACGTGTTTCACTTACGGCTGTATAGTTCGAACTGGTCATTTTTGTAGTGGAACGGGATTGGAATGGGAATCGCGATTCTTAGAAAGCTGTGTTTACATCGAGAGATTACCGTTCGGAGAATTCTAGAATGTTTCGTCGCTATACTCGATTTTTTTTTAGATGGACCTGAAATGAGTGTCGTTTTAACCGATCCGTTGTTTTACCCGATGTCATTATAGGCGATGTAAATGCATTGAACAGGTATTACAGAATTAAGGGGCCGGGAATCTTCGCTGTTACAGCTGATACATCGTATTAAGCGATGTCGTTATATATGATACCCACTGTATATATAGGAGATTTTGGACAAGTTTAAAGACTAACAGCAGACCCGCCCAGAGAGAGAGGCTCAGGAGCTTGGGGATCCCGGAAAGGTTGGTGTTTTTTTTAATGCCGAAAATAATAATTACTAGTGTGGTGAGATCTATTCAAGAGATAAAAACATTTTACCAATAAAGTATAAAAAACTTTTAATGGCAAAGTAATACTCATTAAATGAAATGTTTTATTAACACAAAAGACAATGTCATACAAACCTCAGTTTTACTTCAACAAAACTAAACATACACAAATTATATTCAATAGGCCTAGTTGGTTACACGGAAACAATAATTTATTTTTAATGTCATGCAATATACGGAGTTAAATAGGCCAATGTTGGAAGTAATGAAGAGGCTTGTATTCATGTTTGATCAGGAGGCGGAAATTTCTCTGGGTGGGCCTGACAGATAGACTTACCTTGTGGAAATTGTCCAAAACTGCAATCTTTTGGAAATATTGCAGTTTTGGACTATTGCTGCTAGGGAAGTCTGTCAGTCTCCTATTTAGTCCAAATATTTCTAAATAAGCTTTAAGCTGTACCATAACTAACCTAATATATATATAAATGATGTTTTTTTGTATAAGCCAGTAGGCTTGGTTAATAATCTGATTTTTTACACGTAGAAGAAAAGAACCTCTAAAACATTTTATACATTTCGTATCCACTGCATATTTTGTCATCAGTAGAAGAAAGAACAGATATTTGTCACAGATGATTAGATTTCCTAAACTCAAGTTAAAGAATGTGGTTTAAATTTGTACAAATGTAGACATCTTATAGATATTGGGAGAACATTAGGTATAAAATAGGTGTCAGAAGGACACTCCATTCACTTTCCTTCTGATAAATTTAATCCCTCTCCCATAAATATAAGAATCTAAAATTGATTAAACCCAGTGAGAACCAACCTATTAGTTATAACTTTACAAAAATTAATTCATTATACGTTAATAAATTATATGTAAGAATAAGAATTAGATAATATCTATGATATTTAAAATATACAATATTTCTAAAGGGTCTAAAGCAGAGGCTTCCAAACTTTTTGGCCCCCTCTTCTTGAAATCAAAGCCTTCCACGCCCCTCCCCACTTTAATTTCAAGTTTACAAAATTTGCACAACCTTTACTTATATTTCTCTTATAAATATATACAATTCATTTAAATTTTCTGAACTTCATGTTCAATAAAATTACCTATGTAAAAAAATCTGCAGTGTTAATTTACTTTTAAATTTTGATGAATTGTGAACTAAAATTTGAACTAAATGAGAATTTATCTAACTATTTTCCAACCGGTCTCGGCCCCCCTCCCAGTTTCGGAACCTATGATCTAAAAGTTTGTGCAAAGTTGAACCACATCCTACGACATGTGTTTTGGAAATCGAGACTTGTGTCTCATAAAAGAGTTCTTTCTTTTGCTGATTGACAAAGGTTCAGTTCATCTGAAATTTATCTTGTGTTTTTCTATGTTTTTCATTTTCTACATATTTGTAACATTAAAACAGACCAGATTTTACCAAGTTAATTCTTCTGGTTTCCTGTTCACTGCAAGAAAATCTCAAATAAGCTTTGAGCTCTAGCAGAGCTAACCTAATGTTATATATATATAGTTATTATCTGCAATACATCTGTTCATTCTGCAGTGCATAAAATCGCAGTTCTGATGTTTTGCTAGAATCATCTAGCATTGATGAGGTGAACCCAACAACAGTTGAAGAGGGAACGGATGTACTCCGGATAATTCGTCATATTTTTCCATCCGTGAAGTAATACGTATAAAATATGTATTCTTGTCTATGAATGAAAAAATAAGAGAAATACAAATACAAGAATAATTTATTGAATCATACAATTCAAAGCTTTTCGTAGGCAAACAGTACTAAAATCAAATAACGAAAATGTTTGAATTGTATGATTCAATAAATTATTCTTGTATTTGTATTTCTCTTATTTTTTCATACCTATATATATAAATATATATATATATATATATATGAAGTTAATATATTACTATTGTAAGTAATTTTATCCACCATTAAGTGCAATGATTTTACCTTGTATGATGAGGCGCCTTTCGGTCACTTGACCATTGTCGAATCACTGATTGCTTTTTCTCTTTTCTGGTGTGGATGTTCGATCCGTCGTGTTGGTAATTGTTGTGCCAACTGTTAGCCAACGAAAAGCCTTGAATTGTAAATTCAATTATAATTCTTGTATTTGTATTTTGACTTAGTTCTTTATATATATATAGGACTTTTGGACTAGATAGGAGAGTGACGGACTTACCTAGTGGCAACTGTCCAAAACTGTCTAAGTCAGTCAGTCTCCTATGTAGTCCAAAAATTCCTAAATAAGCTTTAAGCTCTTCTAGAACTAACCTAATATATATATATATATATATATATATATATATATATATATATATATATATATATTAATAACTTGAAATAGACATCCTTTTGTGGGTTCCTACTACATAAATAACATTTGTTTATACTATTATTGCTTACATGAAGGCTAACTGTATATGATATATCATTATGGACTCTCTTACTAATCATTCCTACAGTCCGTACTGAAATTTTTTAAAAGATTTCTTAGTAAGCCCAGGAAATTAATATAACTGACGAAGAGAAGAATATTTATTTAAAAAATGTAGAGCCTTAAACTTACTTTGGATTCTGTCTTGTGAGATCTGTATACTGTAGTATACTATAAAAACTATATTACTCAATTCTCTCAACAAAATATTTAAGTTCATGTTTCGCCAACTATGTTTTATTTTATGACTAATAAACAATAGGTATAACTTATTGTAACATGAGTTTAAATTAATTGTGCAATTTGCTACGGTATTAGTGTTTTTATAGCTATACTATAGTGTTAGTTACTTTCTAACCTGAATTAGTTTAATCAACTCATATAATTGACTATATAGAACCAAAATACTTATTCTAGAAGGCCCAATTTTTAGAGACTTACTAAGCATGCTCTACAGATTCTGACTAAATGAAGGCTGGTATGTGGCAATATCTGATTTTTTTTATAACATTAGTGCTGGCAAAAAGTTTAGGGACACCCTACATTTATATGTTTTTGCTATTGTCCTAAAACTTTCTGCCAATCATATATTAGTAACTTATCAATGAATTAAGCATGAAAAGTTACGATTTTCCTGAAATTTTCACTCATTTATAAGTAAGGGTTGGCAAATTATAAATTTTTTTCCCATTTTAAAATTTTTGAGGAAACCCCTGTTTTTTTCTAATTAAAAATGTATAATAAAATAAATACACATCTGATTAAAATGATACTTTGTACAAATGTTTAGCATAACATTTAGAATGTAAATATGCATTATTTATTATTTACAAAAAATCACCTCTCATTTGGTACCAGGTTAACTTTGCTTTAGATTTTCAGATTTTTCAGCATAAAATTCTCACATTTCAATAGCGAATATCTAGTGAACGGAGCCACTTGGAGCGGAACTGACTGTACCCCCGACCCGCCATGACGCGAGGAACACAACGGTACAGTCAGTTCCGCTCCAAGTGGCTCCGTTCACTAGATATTCGCTATTGAAATGTGAGAATTTTATGCTGAAAAATCTGAAAATCTAAAGCAAAGTTAACCTGGTACCAAATGAGAGGTGATTTTTTGTAAATAATAAATAATGCATATTTACATTCTAAATGTTATGCTAAACATTTGTACAAAGTATCATTTTAATCAGATGTGTATTTATTTTATTATACATTTTTAATTAGAAAAAAACAGGGGTTTCCTCAAAAATTTTAAAATGGGAAAAAATTTATAATTTGCCAACCCTTACTTATAAATGAATGAAAATTTCAGGAAAATCGTAACTTTTCATGCTTAATTCATTGATAAGTTACTAATATATGATTGGCAGAAAGTTTTAGGACAATAGCAAAAACATATAAATGTAGGGGTGTCCCTAAACTTTTTGCTGGCACTGTAGTACTAGGACAAAATTATACAAAATTTCAAAGGTATTTCTAAAGTTAAAAAGTTATTTTTTAAATTGAATGTTTTTAGATGTATGCCTTTCTTGTTATGTAGAATGTTTAACCCTAGATCTGCAAGCATGTCAAGTCCATCTTTTGTAATTTGCAAGTCGTTTTCCTAAAAATCATTAAAATATTAATAGGCATCACATTTATATTGCAAAATTTCTTTCTCAAAAACATGGGTTCAAATATTTTCACAAAATTCAGATATTTTATTAGTAATCTTTATTTTCTTTAATATATATATATATATGCAGTACAGTATATTTAAAATTTTGTAGGATACTTACTACTAAACTAACTACCCTAACTTTGAACTCTTCTAATGGGTAGTAAAATTTTCTTGTAAATAATTCCAAGATGGGCAATATGTGTAACATTTATTTATAATAGGAAAATATTTTTTTCAGAAAA
The DNA here is from genome assembly GCA_036971475.1 of Prosapia bicincta. NCBI lineage: Eukaryota > Metazoa > Arthropoda > Insecta > Hemiptera > Cercopidae > Prosapia > Prosapia bicincta. The sequence continues at coordinate 218,614,624 of JBAIZL010000004.1, forward strand.
AAATTTATTTGTTGGAATTTATTTACAGAAAACGCAAAACTGAAAAATTTGTTAACTTACTGTGTTATAATATTTTGTAATGAAATATCAGTAAAAATATTTGCATAAAGCACAGTACCACAAATACAAAATAATTACTATTACAAGTTACATAAGATTAACCCCTTACTTACATCTTGATAACCAAGTCATCATCATCAGAGATACTTACTTTACTTTATCCAACGCCTGCCCTTGGTAACTCGACCATTTGGCATCGTGCAGACCAGTAGAGCTTGGAGAGTCTGGTTTTTGGGTCGCTGCGAGCTATGGGTAGGCAGGAAGGTGGTCTCCATCCATCTTTCCTGTTTGGCACAAGGGGCACCGATCCGTGTCCGCCAGCCCAATGCGATGAAGGTGCGCCTGAAGGTAGTCATCATCAGAGATCCTATTACATAAATTCCAATCTAAAACACCAGTGTACAAGTTTGGTCAGTCTAGCTTGTAAATTATTGTGTTCTAGATTGTGAATTTGTTGTAGGACCTCTGATGATGGTGGGATTATTAAATTATCTGATGATAAAATGTGCGTAAGGGTAGCTTGTAAAATCATTCTAGATTATATAGTGCTATTTGGGTTTATACCAATATTTTTATTGAAATATATTATATCAATATGCTCTTAATATTGTATGTCAAATAACAGGCTATAAAAATACAAAAAAAAAAAAAATCAGAATGTAAAAGAAAAGTACTATTTGGAGCATTATTTGTGTACTCTAAAATATATTGATATGTACTGAAAACCAGCTTCGCCGTCGATTAGTACAAATTCTATCCCTCCTATTTTGATAACATACATATGTTTTATCAATTTTAAGTTAAAAATGACTTGCTATACTTGCAGAATAGGCTTAAAACTCCAACTATAATGTACTTGTTTCAGACCTAAAGCTAATTTAATGAACTTACTGTAAATATAAGTATATTGTATTAAATTTCTTTATAAATATTCTGACTTAGTTTTTAAAAACAGACGTTGTTCCAATAGCAACTATTGTTACATTATAATTATAGGATGGTCTTTCAAGTCTAGTTAAGCATTTTATTATTTATGGTATTGTTATGTAGATGCAGAGAATTTTCATTTAACTTCAATAAATAGGTAGTTTACAAATTTTGCTTTGAAATCTTTAAACTGCATTTATCAAATGTTATTATTTTTTACATTAAAATTAGTTTTGAAAATATTTTAACTAAAAGTTGTTTTTTACTAATTAATTGTAAAGATTTAAATGAGTGTTTCACAGAATCAAATTGAAATGTAGTCAAATAAATACTGTAATTGAATAATAAATACAAGTATTAAAAGAATAACCATTAATAATACCATATGCGGCAAAATAAACAGTACTGAAACACTAGTTCATTAAATTTTATTTAAATTAGTTAATTATGTAATTAGTGTAATTAAGGTTCACATGATAATCATCCAAAAACCATATGTCACTCAGAAAATCAGGTTTTCCATAGCAAATTACTATCTTCAAAGTGCAGTACTAAACTCTGGCTTTTTTGTTTATACAGTTTAAAGGTTGGACAGTTTTTATCTTGTAAGGCAAACCATCAATGATTTTATCGTTATTCTCACCCACGTTTTGCTTAAATTCAATTTCAAAGTGGTTCAGTTTAAGCTTCTTTTCGGTGACTGTAATAGTTGCTGCAACACTCTTCCTTTTTCATTAGTATAAACAGTAGTTGGCCCTTCCAAACAGTATTTGTACAAACTGAAAAGCCCTTCCGTGTGTCACAATACTATATGATCTTTGAAAACATAGCGATGGAAAGTGATTAGCAAACTTGTGATTTAGTCACTTTTACTTGTAAATCACAGTTTGACCTGCAGTAGGTTCTTGTCTAAATAAACTGTAACGGAGTGGCAAATCACGACTGCACGTGTAGCTGGATCCAAACTTTTTACAATTTTTATACAGATAGGCAAAGTCCATCGATTGTAAACTATCCTTTGTGTATGTTGGACGGCCTGGGGTCAGATTGGGATGTGTCAGTCACTGATTTGACAATCAGAAAGAGCGAAATGACTTGGAAATTAGAACCTGTTTTTTTTTTACTGTGCTTGTGATTCTCAGTTTCTCTTTCTCACTCACTGTAACTGATTTGTCTCTGCGACCCCTGGTGTTGTGATTGTGATCTCTAAAGACAGTTTTGAAACAGTTTTGTTTAAAGTAGTTCCTTATTCATTTATAAATTATTTGTTTCATTGAAGTGTTATTTTTAGTATATATTACGATAAATGCAGTACATGCCAGAAAGTGAAATGACTGCAGTGAACAAAAGAAACAGCGAGAGATGAAATCGGAGTCTAATTTGGACATTGTTTAATGAGGACGAAATGATAAGGATAGTAAAATGGCATTTTGTAATATTTGTAAAAATAAGTTTTCTTTCAAAACTTCAACATTGAATTAAAAAGGCACATGAGCTACATGATATTATACCAAATAATAAATAAAAGTGCTAGCTATAAATAAATTATTTTTTTTAATATTTATGAAAACACAAAACAGTTTTTGCCAACTTTTTAGTCTTTCTATTTTTACACACATTTTAAAAATTTATGTTATTCAATTCCTTCTATTATCTCACACTTTCCTTATATAGATATATATCTTGTACAAATTTTCAACCTCTAATAAAAGATGTTTTATTCATTGTATCTAGTTTAAATACATTTTTTTTAAAGTGTAGTTGATGACAATTGATATTATTGCAGTTTTTTCAAATAATAATTCAATATCAGGAAGTCAATCTAGGCTAGGATCAAGCTCCGATTCAGTTCGAAATTTTAAATATTATATTAGGAAATATTTTTTTGGGAATAAATTAAAATAACATGTTTTTAAATGTATAGTAAATTAATTACCTATTGTAGTCTTTTTGATTTTTGAAATCTAATATTCTTAATTGACAAAAATTTACTTATTGGTATTTTTAAACTAATTTTTCTTCTATGTTATAAAATATAGGAAATCAAAAGGCATGGGGAAAGGCATGTGAAATAAAATAACAGAAATTTCTATAAATTTTATTTACATTTTAGTAACATTTTGATAATTTATTTAGGTTGATAAATTAAAAGCTGCTGAATTTTCAAGAAAAACCTTCATCTTGTTAACACTATTAATTAATATAAAACAATCATATTGACATGGTCAACAGACATATCATTATTTAACGTCAATAACTAATAGCAACTGACAGTCACAGTTTAAAATCACAATCATGGTTAAAATTCACAGTTATTTTAAAGTAGCAATCACAATTTGATCTGTTGGTGTGATATCACTGTTAGTCACATCACTGGAAAACCACTAGTAATCACAGCACTACTAGACGGGGTTTTGTGGAATTGTTCCTGAAAATGTAATACAGTGTGTGACAAACTTGGGCGACCCACATATCCAATTCCAAGCGAGGGAAAATAATGCTCTACGATAATAGTTTCCTCTGCAGTAGGTAGCACCATGTCAGCAAAACCTAACCTCAAATGAAATACATCAACACGAATAAGCGGCAACAATCAAATGTCGACACAGTTGATCAAGAAGGCGACTACAACATAATTCAGTTTCAGTACAGTATATTTTGGCACATATGGTATTTGATTATCAAATAATCAATCAAGTTAGAAATTTATAAACTTTAATCATACAATTGTAATTATTTGTAGACAGAGTATAATCTGCTTAAGACTGGCAAAAGATAATTGCTCTCTCAAATGTTAACTCTTTAAAATGGGTTTTTGTGATAATTTTATGAAGTTTTTGATTTGAGCAGCTTGGATGATATATGTTTAACTGCATTTGTTTTCTAGTACTTGCTACAATATAATTTCTTGAACTTAGAATTTGATTTTCATTATTAAACCTATTCCTTCATTTTCTCCAACAGGAAACAATCCAAGAAATATTTCTGGAATTACCAGTAGTAAGTAGATATTATTTCTTCTAAATAAGAAGAAATAAATGTGCAAAACTTAATTGATGAAAAGTCAAAGACAAAAGTTGCATAATAATCGTTTTTCACTGGCGAATTACTAAGAATACTAAACATCTCAGAAGATTGGAAATCATTAAAGAAACAACTTGTGAAAATTTGGGCTCGATATCTTTTACGGTTTAGAAGTTATACGCCTTTAAAGTGACAAAAATACAGCCCGATTTTACATTTCCAGGTTTTCACGATGCAAGCCTTTTTTTAAACCGTCATACCTCTGACATTATGCAGCCCATCAAGATGTTTATTATACGAAACGAAAGACGAAAGCCTATATTTTATTTCGCCGTTTTTTGTTTTAAAATATCTTCAACAGTTTTTGAGTAGTTGGCTCGTGAAAATGAGTGATTTTCGACTTTTGCGAAATGTGAAGGGGGAGGCCTTCAATTTTTCCTAAAAATCGATGAAAAATCGGATTTTTTGTTATAAACGTATATTGTAGCAGCATTTAACGTACAATCACGTGGTGCAAATAGTTTTTCAAAATTGTGTCTAGTTCATGAGCTATTTGCATTTTTGTGTAAGTAATATTTGGTATTAAAATACCGTAAAGTGCTGCAGCTTTGCGGAATAACGCTGAACTACTAGGTACATTCATACTATATCCAGGAAAAAATAAAATTATATTCGTTTTTTTCAGCCCAATTACTCAAAACCTGTAAAATATATTTCAAAACTGAAGCCTGCAAATGAAAATATAGGCTTTCTTCTTTAATGTTTTATAAGAAAATGCCTCTTATAATGAATATTTAAAAATATATGACCGTTTTGAACAAGCCTTGTATCATACAACTTGCACATGTAGTTTGGCTTTATATGCCATTTTAAAAGCGTATAACTCCTAAGCCTTTACAGATATCGGCCTTAAATTAGTCCAAACTCGTTTGTTTAACGATTTTTTATCTTTGAAAATATAAAATTACGTAATAAATGATTATAAATTTTTTTTACAAAATACCTACATTTTAAGTAAATTATGTTATATATATCTCAGAAGATTGGAAATCATTAAAGAAACAACTTGTGAAAATTTGGGCTCGATATCTTTTACGGTTTAGAAGTTATACGCCTTTAAAGTGACAAAAATACAGCCCGATTTTACATTTCCAGGTTTTCACGATGCAAGCCTTTTTTTAAACCGTCATACCTCTGACATTATGCAGCCCATCAAGATGTTTATTATACGAAACGAAAGACGAAAGCCTATATTTTATTTCGCCGTTTTTTGTTTTAAAATATCTTCAACAGTTTTTGAGTAGTTGGCTCGTGAAAATGAGTGATTTTCGACTTTTGCGAAATGTGAAGGGGGAGGCCATCAATTTTTCCTAAAAATCGATGAAAAATCGGATTTTTTGTTATAAACGTATATTGTAGCAGCATTTAACGTACAATCACGTGGTGCAAATAGTTTTTCAAAATTGTGTCTAGTTCATGAGCTATTTGCATTTTTGTGTAAGTAATATTTGGTATTAAAATACCGTAAAGTGCTGCAGCTTTGCGGAATAACGCTGAACTACTAGGTACATTCATACTATATCCAGAAAAAAATAAAACAATATTCGTTTTTTTTCAGCCCAATTACTCAAAACCTGTAAAATATATTTCAAAACTGAAGCCTACAAATGAAAATATAGGCTTTCTTCTTTAATGTTTTATAAGAAAATGCCTCTTATAATGAATATTTAAAAATATATGACCGTTTTGAACAAGCCTTGTATCATACAACTTGCACATGTAGTTTGGCTTTATATGCCATTTTAAAAGCGTATAACTCCTAAGCCTTTACAGATATCGGCCTTTAATTATTCCAAACTCGTTTGTTTAACGATTTTTCATCTTTGAAAATATAAAATTACGTAATAAATGATTATAAATTTTTTTTACAAAATACCTACATTTTAAGTAAATTATGTTATATATATCTCAGAAGATTGGAAATCATTAAAGAAACAACTTGTGAAAATTTGGGCTCGATATCTTTTACGGTTTAGAAGTTATACGCCTTTAAAGTGACAAAAATACAGCCCGATTTTACATTTCCAGGTTTTCACGATGCAAGCCTTTTTTTAAACCGTCATACCTCTGACATTATGCAGCCCATCAAGATGTTTATTATACGAAACGAAAGACGAAAGCCTATATTTTATTTCGCCGTTTTTTGTTTTAAAATATCTTCAACAGTTTTTGAGTAGTTGGCTCGTGAAAATGAGTGATTTTCGACTTTTGCGAAATGTGAAGGGGGAGGCCTTCAATTTTTCCTAAAAATCGATGAAAAATCGGATTTTTTGTTATAAACGTATATTGTAGCAGCATTTAACGTACAATCACGTGGTGCAAATAGTTTTTCAAAATTGTGTCTAGTTCATGAGCTATTTGCATTTTTGTGTAAGTAATATTTGGTATTAAAATACCGTAAAGTGCTGCAGCTTTGCGGAATAACGCTGAACTACTAGGTACATTCATACTATATCCAGAAAAAAATAAAATTATATTCGTTTTTTTCAGCCCAATTACTCAAAACCTGTAAAATATATTTCAAAACTGAAGCCTACAAATGAAAATATAGGCTTTCTTCTTTAATGTTTTATAAGAAAATGCCTCTTATAATGAATATTTAAAAATATATGACCGTTTTGAACAAGCCTTGTATCATACAACTTGCACATGTAGTTTGGCTTTATATGTCATTTTAAAAGCGTATAACTCCTAAGCCTTTACAGATATCGGCCTTTAATTATTCCAAACTCGTTTGTTTAACGATTTTTCATCTTTGAAAATATAAAATTACGTAATAAATGATTATAAATTTTTTTTACAAAATACCTACATTTTAAGTAAATTATGTTATATATATCTCAGAAGATTGGAAATCATTAAAGAAACAACTTGTGAAAATTTGGGCTCGATATCTTTTACGGTTTAGAAGTTATACGCCTTTAAAGTGACAAAAATACAGCCCGATTTTACATTTCCAGGTTTTCACGATGCAAGCCTTTTTTTAAACCGTCATACCTCTGACATTATGCAGCCCATCAAGATGTTTATTATACGAAACGAAAGACGAAAGCCTATATTTTATTTCGCCGTTTTTTGTTTTAAAATATCTTCAACAGTTTTTGAGTAGTTGGCTCGTGAAAATGAGTGATTTTCGACTTTTGCGAAATGTGAAGGGGGAGGCCTTCAATTTTTCCTAAAAATCGATGAAAAATCGGATTTTTTGTTATAAACGTATATTGTAGCAGCATTTAACGTACAATCACGTGGTGCAAATAGTTTTTCAAAATTGTGTCTAGTTCATGAGCTATTTGCATTTTTGTGTAAGTAATATTTGGTATTAAAATACCGTAAAGTGCTGCAGCTTTGCGGAATAACGCTGAACTACTAGGTACATTCATACTATATCCAGAAAAAAATAAAACAATATTCGATTTTTTTCAGCCCAATTACTCAAAACCTGTAAAATATATTTCAAAACTGAAGCCTACAAATGAAAATATAGGCTTTCTTCTTTAATGTTTTATAAGAAAATGCCTCTTATAATGAATATTTAAAAATATATGACCGTTTTGAACAAGCCTTGTATCATACAACTTGCACATGTAGTTTGACTTTATATGCCATTTTAAAAGCGTATAACTCCTAAGCCTTTACAGATATCGGCCTTAAATTATTCCAAACTCGTTTGTTTAACGATTTTTCATCTTTGAAAATATAAAATTACGTAATAAATGATTATAAATTTTTTTTACAAAATACCTACATTTTAAGTAAATTATGTTATATATATCTCAGAAGATTGGAAATCATTAAAGAAACAACTTGTGAAAATTTGGGCTCGATATCTTTTACGGTTTAGAAGTTATACGCCTTTAAAGTGACAAAAATACAGCCCGATTTTACATTTCCAGGTTTTCACGATGCAAGCCTTTTTTTAAACCGTCATACCTCTGACATTATGCAGCCCATCAAGATGTTTATTATACGAAACGAAAGACGAAAGCCTATATTTTATTTCGCCGTTTTTTGTTTTAAAATATCTTCAACAGTTTTTGAGTAGTTGGCTCGTGAAAATGAGTGATTTTCGACTTTTGCGAAATGTGAAGGGGGAGGGAGGCCTTCAATTTTTCCTAAAAATCGATGAAAAATCGGATTTTTTGTTATAAACGTATATTGTAGCAGCATTTAACGTACAATCACGTGGTGCAAATAGTTTTTCAAAATTGTGTCTAGTTCATGAGCTATTTGCATTTTTGTGTAAGTAATATTTGGTATTAAAATACCGTAAAGTGCTGCAGCTTTGCGGAATAACGCTGAACTACTAGGTACATTCATACTATATCCAGAAAAAAATAAAACAATATTCGTTTTTTTTCAGCCCAATTACTCAAAACCTGTAAAATATATTTCAAAACTGAAGCCTACAAATGAAAATATAGGCTTTCTTCTTTAATGTTTTATAAGAAAATGCCTCTTATAATGAATATTTAAAAATATATGACCGTCTTGAACAAGCCTTGTATCATACAACTTGCACATGTAGTTTGGCTTTATATGTCATTTTAAAAGCGTATAACTCCTAAGCCTTTACAGATATCGGCCTTAAATTATTCCAAACTCGTTTGTTTAACGATTTTTCATCTTTGAAAATATAAAATTACGTAATAAATGATTATAAATTTTTTTTACAAAATACCTACATTTTAAGTAAATTATGTTATATATATCTCAGAAGATTGGAAATCATTAAAGAAACAACTTGTGAAAATTTGGGCTCGATATCTTTTACGGTTTAGAAGTTATACGCCTTTAAAGTGACAAAAATACAGCCCGATTTTACATTTCCAGGTTTTCACGATGCAAGCCTTTTTTTAAACCGTCATACCTCTGACATTATGCAGCCCATCAAGATGTTTATTATACGAAACGAAAGACGAAAGCCTATATTTTATTTCGCCGTTTTTTGTTTTAAAATATCTTCAACAGTTTTTGAGTAGTTGGCTCGTGAAAATGAGTGATTTTCGACTTTTGCGAAATGTGAAGGGGGAGGCCTTCAATTTTTCCTAAAAATCGATGAAAAATCGGATTTTTTGTTATAAACGTATATTGTAGCAGCATTTAACGTACAATCACGTGGTGCAAATAGTTTTTCAAAATTGTGTCTAGTTCATGAGCTATTTGCATTTTTGTGTAAGTAATATTTGGTATTAAAATACCGTAAAGTGCTGCAGCTTTGCGGAATAACGCTGAACTACTAGGTACATTCATACTATATCCAGAAAAAAATAAAACAATATTCGATTTTTTTCAGCCCAATTACTCAAAACCTGTAAAATATATTTCAAAACTGAAGCCTACAAATGAAAATATAGGCTTTCTTCTTTAATGTTTTATAAGAAAATGCCTCTTATAATGAATATTTAAAAATATATGACCGTTTTGAACAAGCCTTGTATCATACAACTTGCACATGTAGTTTGACTTTATATGCCATTTTAAAAGCGTATAACTCCTAAGCCTTTACAGATATCGGCCTTAAATTATTAAAAACTCGTTTGTTTAACGATTTTTCATCTTTGAAAATATAAAATTACGTAATAAATGATTATAAATTTTTTTTACAAAATACCTACATTTTAAGTAAATTATGTTATATATATCTCAGAAGATTGGAAATCATTAAAGAAACAACTTGTGAAAATTTGGGCTCGATATCTTTTACGGTTTAGAAGTTATACGCCTTTAAAGTGACAAAAATACAGCCCGATTTTACATTTCCAGGTTTTCACGATGCAAGCCTTTTTTTAAACCGTCATACCTCTGACATTATGCAGCCCATCAAGATGTTTATTATACGAAACGAAAGACGAAAGCCTATATTTTATTTCGCCGTTTTTTGTTTTAAAATATCTTCAACAGTTTTTGAGTAGTTGGCTCGTGAAAATGAGTGATTTTCGACTTTTGCGAAATGTGAAGGGGGAGGGAGGCCTTCAATTTTTCCTAAAAATCGATGAAAAATCGGATTTTTTGTTATAAACGTATATTGTAGCAGCATTTAACGTACAATCACGTGGTGCAAATAGTTTTTCAAAATTGTGTCTAGTTCATGAGCTATTTGCATTTTTGTGTAAGTAATATTTGGTATTAAAATACCGTAAAGTGCTGCAGCTTTGAGGAATAACGCTGAACTACTAGGTACATTCATACTATATCCAGAAAAAAATAAAACAATATTCGATTTTTTTCAGCCCAATTACTCAAAACCTGTAAAATATATTTCAAAACTGAAGCCTACAAATGAAAATATAGGCTTTCTTCTTTAATGTTTTATAAGAAAATGCCTCTTATAATGAATATTTAAAAATATATGACCGTTTTGAACAAGCCTTGTATCATACAACTTGCACATGTAGTTTGACTTTATATGCCATTTTAAAAGCGTATAACTCCTAAGCCTTTACAGATATCGGATTAAATTATTCCAAACTCGTTTGTTTAACGATTTTTCATCTTTGAAAATATAAAATTACGTAATAAATGATTATAAATTTTTTTTACAAAATACCTACATTTTAAGTAAATTATGTTATATATATCTCAGAAGATTGGAAATCATTAAAGAAACAATTTGTGAAAATTTGGGCTCGATATCTTTTACGGTTTAGAAGTTATACGCCTTTAAAGTGACAAAAATACAGCCCGATTTTACATTTCCAGGTTTTCACGATGCAAGCCCTTTTTTAAACCGTCATACCTCTGACATTATGCAGCCCATCAAGATGTTTATTATACGAAACGAAAGACGAAAGCCTGTATTTTATTTCGCCGTTTTTTGTTTTAAAATATCTTCAACAGTTTTTGAGTAGTTGGCTCGTGAAAATGAGTGATTTTCGACTTTTGCGAAATGTGAAGGGGGAGGCCTTCAATTTTTCCTAAAAATCGATGAAAAATCGGATTTTTTGTTATAAACGTATATTGTAGCAGCATTTAACGTACAATCACGTGGTGCAAATAGTTTTTCAAAATTGTGTCTAGTTCATGAGCTATTTGCATTTTTGTGTAAGTAATATTTGGTATTAAAATACCGTAAAGTGCTGCAGCTTTGCGGAATAACGCTGAACTACTAGGTACATTCATACTATATCCAGAAAAAAATAAAATTATATTCGTTTTTTTCAGCCCAATTACTCAAAACCTGTAAAATATATTTCAAAACTGAAGCCTACAAATGAAAATATAGGCTTTCTTCTTTAATGTTTTATAAGAAAATGCCTCTTATAATGAATATTTAAAAATATATGACCGTTTTGAACAAGCCTTGTATCATACAACTTGCACATGTAGTTTGGCTTTATATGCCATTTTAAAAGCGTATAACTCCTAAGCCTTTACAGATATCGGCCTTAAATTATTCCAAACTCGTTTGTTTAACGATTTTTCATCTTTGAAAATATAAAATTACGTAATAAATGATTATAAATTTTTTTTACAAAATACCTACATTTTAAGTAAATTATGTTATATATATCTCAGAAGATTGGAAATCATTAAAGAAACAACTTGTGAAAATTTGGGCTCGATATCTTTTACGGTTTAGAAGTTATACGCCTTTAAAGTGACAAAAATACAGCCCGATTTTACATTTCCAGGTTTTCACGATGCAAGCCTTTTTTTAAACCGTCATACCTCTGACATTATGCAGCCCATCAAGATGTTTATTATACGAAACGAAAGACGAAAGCCTGTATTTTATTTCGCCGTTTTTTGTTTTAAAATATCTTCAACAGTTTTTGAGTAGTTGGCTCGTGAAAATGAGTGATTTTCGACTTTTGCGAAATGTGAAGGGGGAGGCCTTCAATTTTTCCTAAAAATCGATGAAAAATCGGATTTTTTGTTATAAACGTATATTGTAGCAGCATTTAACGTAGAATCACGTGGTGCAAATAGTTTTTCAAAATTGTGTCTAGTTCATGAGCTATTTGCAGTTTTGTGTAAGTAATATTTGGTATTAAAATACCGTAAAGTGCTGCAGCTTTGCGGAATAACGCTGAACTACTAGGTACATTCATACTATATCCAGAAAAAAATAAAATTATATTCGTTTTTTCAGCCCAATTACTCAAAACCTGTAAAATATATTTCAAAACTGAAGCCTACAAATGAAAATATAGGCTTTCTTCTTTAATGTTTTATAAGAAAATGCCTCTTATAATGAATATTTAAAAATATATGACCGTTTTGAACAAGCCTTGTATCATACAACTTGCACATGTAGTTTGGCTTTATATGCCATTTTAAAAGCGTATAACTCCTAAGCCTTTACAGATATCGGCCTTAAATTATTCCAAACTCGTTTGTTTAACGATTTTTCATCTTTGAAAATATAAAATTACGTAATAAAAGATTATAAATTTTTTTTACAAAATACCTACATTTTAAGTAAATTATGTTATATATATCTCAGAAGATTGGAAATCATTAAAGAAACAACTTGTGAAAATTTGGGCTCGATATCTTTTACGGTTTAGAAGTTATACGCCTTTAAAGTGACAAAAATACAGCCCGATTTTACATTTCCAGGTTTTCACGATGCAAGCCTTTTTTTAAACCGTCATACCTCTGACATTATGCAGCCCATCAAGATGTTTATTATACGAAACGAAAGACGAAAGCCTGTATTTTATTTCGCCGTTTTTTGTTTTAAAATATCTTCAACAGTTTTTGAGTAGTTGGCTCGTGAAAATGAGTGATTTTCGACTTTTGCGAAATGTGAAGGGGGAGGCCTTCAATTTTTCCTAAAAATCGATGAAAAATCGGATTTTTTGTTATAAACGTATATTGTAGCAGCATTTAACGTACAATCACGTGGTGCAAATAGTTTTTCAAAATTGTGTCTAGTTCATGAGCTATTTGCATTTTTGTGTAAGTAATATTTGGTATTAAAATACCGTAAAGTGCTGCAGCTTTGCGGAATAACGCTGAACTACTAGGTACATTCATACTATATCCAGAAAAAAATAAAATTATATTCGTTTTTTTCAGCCCAATTACTCAAAACCTGTAAAATATATTTCAAAACTGAAGCCTACAAATGAAAATATAGGCTTTCTTCTTTAATATTTTATAAGAAAATGCCTCTTATAATGAATATTTAAAAATATATGACCGTTTTGAACAAGCCTTGTATCATACAACTTGCACATGTAGTTTGGCTTTATATGTCATTTTAAAAGCGTATAACTCCTAAGCCTTTACAGATATCGGCCTTAAATTATTCCAAACTCGTTTGTTTAACGATTTTTCATCTTTGAAAATATAAAATTACGTAATAAATGATTATAAATTTTTTTTACAAAATACCTACATTTTAAGTAAATTATGTTATATATATCTCAGAAGATTGGAAATCATTAAAGAAACAACTTGTGAAAATTTGGGCTCGATATCTTTTACGGTTTAGAAGTTATACGCCTTTAAAGTGACAAAAATACAGCCCGATTTTACATTTCCAGGTTTTCACGATGCAAGCCTTTTTTTAAACCGTCATACCTCTGACATTATGCAGCCCATCAAGATGTTTATTATACGAAACGAAAGACGAAAGCCTATATTTTATTTCGCCGTTTTTTGTTTTAAAATATCTTCAACAGTTTTTGAGTAGTTGGCTCGTGAAAATGAGTGATTTTCGACTTTTGCGAAATGTGAAGGGGGAGGCCTTCAATTTTTCCTAAAAATCGATGAAAAATCGGATTTTTTGTTATAAACGTATATTGTAGCAGCATTTAACGTACAATCACGTGGTGCAAATAGTTTTTCAAAATTGTGTCTAGTTCATGAGCTATTTGCATTTTTGTGTAAGTAATATTTGGTATTAAAATACCGTAAAGTGCTGCAGCTTTGCGGAATAACGCTGAACTACTAGGTACATTCATACTATATCCAGAAAAAAATAAAACAATATTCGTTTTTTTTCAGCCCAATTACTCAAAACCTGTAAAATATATTTCAAAACTGAAGCCTACAAATGAAAATATAGGCTTTCTTCTTTAATGTTTTATAAGAAAATGCCTCTTATAATGAATATTTAAAAATATATGACCGTCTTGAATAAGCCTTGTATCATACAACTTGCACATGTAGTTTGGCTTTATATGTCATTTTAAAAGCATATAACTCCTAAGCCTTTACAGATATCGGCCTTAAAAAGTTTCCAAACTCGTTTGTTTAACGATTTTTCATCTTTGAAAATATAAAATTACGTAATAAATGATTATAAATTTTTTTTACAAAATACCTACATTTTAAGTAAATTATGTTATATATATCTCAGAAGATTGGAAATCATTAAAGAAACAACTTGTGAAAATTTGGGCTCGATATCTTTTACGGTTTAGAAGTTATACGCCTTTAAAGTGACAAAAATACAGCCCGATTTTACATTTCCAGGTTTTCACGATGCAAGCCTTTTTTTAAACCGTCATACCTCTGACATTATGCAGCCCATCAAGATGTTTATTATACGAAACGAAAGACGAAAGCCTATATTTTATTTCGCCGTTTTTTGTTTTAAAATATCTTCAACAGTTTTTGAGTAGTTGGCTCGTGAAAATGAGTGATTTTCGACTTTTGCGAAATGTGAAGGGGGAGGCCTTCAATTTTTCCTAAAAATCGATGAAAAATCGGATTTTTTGTTATAAACGTATATTGTAGCAGCATTTAACGTACAATCACGTGGTGCAAATAGTTTTTCAAAATTGTGTCTAGTTCATGAGCTATTTGCATTTTTGTGTAAGTAATATTTGGTATTAAAATACCGTAAAGTGCTGCAGCTTTGCGGAATAACGCTGAACTACTAGGTACATTCATACTATATCCAGAAAAAAATAAAACAATATTCGTTTTTTTTCAGCCCAATTACTCAAAACCTGTAAAATATATTTCAAAACTGAAGCCTACAAATGAAAATATAGGCTTTCTTCTTTAATGTTTTATAAGAAAATGCCTCTTATAATGAATATTTAAAAATATATGACCGTCTTGAACAAGCCTTGTATCATACAACTTGCACATGTAGTTTGGCTTTATATGTCATTTTAAAAGCGTATAACTCCTAAGCCTTTACAGATATCGGCCTTAAATTATTCCAAACTCGTTTGTTTAACGATTTTTCATCTTTGAAAATATAAAATTACGTAATAAATGATTATAAATTTTTTTTACAAAATACCTACATTTTAAGTAAATTATGTTATATATATCTCAGAAGATTGGAAATCATTAAAGAAACAACTTGTGAAAATTTGGGCTCGATATCTTTTACGGTTTAGAAGTTATACGCCTTTAAAGTGACAAAAATACAGCCCGATTTTACATTTCCAGGTTTTCACGATGCAAGCCTTTTTTTAAACCGTCATACCTCTGACATTATGCAGCCCATCAAGATGTTTATTATACGAAACGAAAGACGAAAGCCTGTATTTTATTTCGCCGTTTTTTGTTTTAAAATATCTTCAACAGTTTTTGAGTAGTTGGCTCGTGAAAATGAGTGATTTTCGACTTTTGCGAAATGTGAAGGGGGAGGCCTTCAATTTTTCCTAAAAATCGATGAAAAATCGGATTTTTTGTTATAAACGTATATTGTAGCAGCATTTAACGTACAATCACGTGGTGCAAATAGTTTTTCAAAATTGTGTCTAGTTCATGAGCTATTTGCATTTTTGTGTAAGTAATATTTGGTATTAAAATACCGTAAAGTGCTGCAGCTTTGCGGAATAACGCTGAACTACTAGGTACATTCATACTATATCCAGAAAAAAATAAAACAATATTCGATTTTTTTCAGCCCAATTACTCAAAATCTGTAAAATATATTTCAAAACTGAAGCCTACAAATGAAAATATAGGCTTTCTTCTTTAATGTTTTATAAGAAAATGCCTCTTATAATGAATATTTAAAAATATATGACCGTTTTGAACAAGCCTTGTATCATACAACTTGCACATGTAGTTTGACTTTATATGCCATTTTAAAAGCGTATAACTCCTAAGCCTTTACAGATATCGGCCTTAAATTATTCCAAACTCGTTTGTTTAACGATTTTTCATCTTTGAAAATATAAAATTACGTAATAAATGATTATAAATTTTTTTTACAAAATACCTACATTTTAAGTAAATTATGTTATATATATCTCAGAAGATTGGAAATCATTAAAGAAACAACTTGTGAAAATTTGGGCTCGATATCTTTTACGGTTTAGAAGTTATACGCCTTTAAAGTGACAAAAATACAGCCCGATTTTACATTTCCAGGTTTTCACGATGCAAGCCTTTTTTTAAACCGTCATACCTCTGACATTATGCAGCCCATCAAGATGTTTATTATACGAAACGAAAGACGAAAGCCTATATTTTATTTCGCCGTTTTTTGTTTTAAAATATCTTCAACAGTTTTTGAGTAGTTGGCTCGTGAAAATGAGTGATTTTCGACTTTTGCGAAATGTGAAGGGGGAGGGAGGCCTTCAATTTTTCCTAAAAATCGATGAAAAATCGGATTTTTTGTTATAAACGTATATTGTAGCAGCATTTAACGTACAATCACGTGGTGCAAATAGTTTTTCAAAATTGTGTCTAGTTCATGAGCTATTTGCATTTTTGTGTAAGTAATATTTGGTATTAAAATACCGTAAAGTGCTGCAGCTTTGAGGAATAACGCTGAACTACTAGGTACATTCATACTATATCCAGAAAAAAATAAAACAATATTCGATTTTTTTCAGCCCAATTACTCAAAACCTGTAAAATATATTTCAAAACTGAAGCCTACAAATGAAAATATAGGCTTTCTTCTTTAATGTTTTATAAGAAAATGCCTCTTATAATGAATATTTAAAAATATATGACCGTTTTGAACAAGCCTTGTATCATACAACTTGCACATGTAGTTTGACTTTATATGCCATTTTAAAAGCGTATAACTCCTAAGCCTTTACAGATATCGGCCTTAAATTATTCCAAACTCGTTTGTTTAACGATTTTTCATCTTTGAAAATATAAAATTACGTAATAAATGATTATAAATTTTTTTTACAAAATACCTACATTTTAAGTAAATTATGTTATATATATCTCAGAAGATTGGAAATCATTAAAGAAACAATTTGTGAAAATTTGGGCTCGATATCTTTTACGGTTTAGAAGTTATACGCCTTTAAAGTGACAAAAATACAGCCCGATTTTACATTTCCAGGTTTTCACGATGCAAGCCTTTTTTTAAACCGTCATACCTCTGACATTATGCAGCCCATCAAGATGTTTATTATACGAAACGAAAGACGAAAGCCTGTATTTTATTTCGCCGTTTCTTGTTTTAAAATATCTTCAACAGTTTTTGAGTAGTTGGCTCGTGAAAATGAGTGATTTTCGACTTTTGCGAAATGTGAAGGGGGAGGCCTTCAATTTTTCCTAAAAATCGATGAAAAATCGGATTTTTTGTTATAAACGTATATTGTAGCAGCATTTAACGTACAATCACGTGGTGCAAATAGTTTTTCAAAATTGTGTCTAGTTCATGAGCTATTTGCATTTTTGTGTAAGTAATATTTGGTATTAAAATACCGTAAAGTGCTGCAGCTTTGCGGAATAACGCTGAACTACTAGGTACATTCATACTATATCCAGAAAAAAATAAAATTATATTCGTTTTTTTCAGCCCAATTACTCAAAACCTGTAAAATATATTTCAAAACTGAAGCCTACAAATGAAAATATAGGCTTTCTTCTTTAATGTTTTATAAGAAAATGCCTCTTATAATGAATATTTAAAAATATATGACCGTTTTGAACAAGCCTTGTATCATACAACTTGCACATGTAGTTTGGCTTTATATGCCATTTTAAAAGCGTATAACTCCTAAGCCTTTACAGATATCGGCCTTAAATTATTCCAAACTCGTTTGTTTAACGATTTTTCATCTTTGAAAATATAAAATTACGTAATAAATGATTATAAATTTTTTTTACAAAATACCTACATTTTAAGTAAATTATGTTATATATATCTCAGAAGATTGGAAATCATTAAAGAAACAACTTGTGAAAATTTGGGCTCGATATCTTTTACGGTTTAGAAGTTATACGCCTTTAAAGTGACAAAAATACAGCCCGATTTTACATTTCCAGGTTTTCACGATGCAAGCCTTTTTTTAAACCGTCATACCTCTGACATTATGCAGCCCATCAAGATGTTTATTATACGAAACGAAAGACGAAAGCCTGTATTTTATTTCGCCGTTTTTTGTTTTAAAATATCTTCAACAGTTTTTGAGTAGTTGGCTCGTGAAAATGAGTGATTTTCGACTTTTGCGAAATGTGAAGGGGGAGGCCTTCAATTTTTCCTAAAAATCGATGAAAAATCGGATTTTTTGTTATAAACGTATATTGTAGCAGCATTTAACGTAGAATCACGTGGTGCAAATAGTTTTTCAAAATTGTGTCTAGTTCATGAGCTATTTGCATTTTTGTGTAAGTAATATTTGGTATTAAAATACCGTAAAGTGCTGCAGCTTTGCGGAATAACGCTGAACTACTAGGTACATTCATACTATATCCAGAAAAAAATAAAACAATATTCGTTTTTTTTCAGCCCAATTACTCAAAACCTGTAAAATATATTTCAAAACTGAAGCCTACAAATGAAAATATAGGCTTTCTTCTTTAATGTTTTATAAGAAAATGCCTCTTATAATGAATATTTAAAAATATATGACCGTTTTGAACAAGCCTTGTATCATACAACTTGCACATGTAGTTTGACTTTATATGCCATTTCAAAAGCGTATAACTCCTAAGCCTTTACAGATATCGGCCTTAAATTATTCCAAACTCGTTTGTTTAACGATTTTTCATCTTTGAAAATATAAAATTACGTAATAAATGATTATAAATTTTTTTTACAAAATACCTACATTTTAAGTAAATTATGTTATATATATCTCAGAAGATTGGAAATCATTAAAGAAACAATTTGTGAAAATTTGGGCTCGATATCTTTTACGGTTTAGAAGTTATACGCCTTTAAAGTGACAAAAATACAGCCCGATTTTACATTTCCAGGTTTTCACGATGCAAGCCTTTTTTTAAACCGTCATACCTCTGACATTATGCAGCCCATCAAGATGTTTATTATACGAAACGAAAGACGAAAGCCTGTATTTTATTTCGCCGTTTTTTGTTTTAAAATATCTTCAACAGTTTTTGAGTAGTTGGCTCGTGAAAATGAGTGATTTTCGACTTTTGCGAAATGTGAAGGGGGAGGCCTTCAATTTTTCCTAAAAATCGATGAAAAATCGGATTTTTTGTTATAAACGTATATTGTAGCAGCATTTAACGTACAATCACGTGGTGCAAATAGTTTTTCAAAATTGTGTCTAGTTCATGAGCTATTTGCATTTTTGTGTAAGTAATATTTGGTATTAAAATACCGTAAAGTGCTGCAGCTTTGCGGAATAACGCTGAACTACTAGGTACATTCATACTATATCCAGAAAAAAATAAAACAATATTCGTTTTTTTTCAGCCCAATTACTCAAAACCTGTAAAATATATTTCAAAACTGAAGCCTACAAATGAAAATATAGGCTTTCTTCTTTAATGTTTTATAAGAAAATGCCTCTTATAATGAATATTTAAAAATATATGACCGTTTTGAACAAGCCTTGTATCATACAACTTGCACATGTAGTTTGACTTTATATGCCATTTTAAAAGCGTATAACTCCTAAGCCTTTACAGATATCGGCCTTAAATTATTCCAAACTCGTTTGTTTAACGATTTTTCATCTTTGAAAATATAAAATTACGTAATAAATGATTATAAATTTTTTTTACAAAATACCTACATTTTAAGTAAATTATGTTATATATATCTCAGAAGATTGGAAATCATTAAAGAAACAATTTGTGAAAATTTGGGCTCGATATCTTTTACGGTTTAGAAGTTATACGCCTTTAAAGTGACAAAAATACAGCCCGATTTTACATTTCCAGGTTTTCACGATGCAAGCCTTTTTTTAAACCGTCATACCTCTGACATTATGCAGCCCATCAAGATGTTTATTATACGAAACGAATGACGAAAGCCTGTATTTTATTTCGCCGTTTTTTGTTTTAAAATATCTTCAACAGTTTTTGAGTAGTTGGCTCGTGAAAATGAGTGATTTTCGACTTTTGCGAAATGTGAAGGGGGAGGCCTTCAATTTTTCCTAAAAATCGATGAAAAATCGGATTTTTTGTTATAAACGTATATTGTAGCAGCATTTAACGTACAATCACGTGGTGCAAATAGTTTTTCAAAATTGTGTCTAGTTCATGAGCTATTTGCATTTTTGTGTAAGTAATATTTGGTATTAAAATACCGTAAAGTGCTGCAGCTTTGCGGAATAACGCTGAACTACTAGGTACATTCATACTATATCCAGAAAAAAATAAAATTATATTCGTTTTTTTCAGCCCAATTACTCAAAACCTGTAAAATATATTTCAAAACTGAAGCCTACAAATGAAAATATAGGCTTTCTTCTTTAATGTTTTATAAGAAAATGCCTCTTATAATGAATATTTAAAAATATATGACCGTTTTGAACAAGCCTTGTATCATACAACTTGCACATGTAGTTTGGCTTTATATGCCATTTTAAAAGCGTATAACTCCTAAGCCTTTACAGATATCGGCCTTAAATTATTCCAAACTCGTTTGTTTAACGATTTTTCATCTTTGAAAATATAAAATTACGTAATAAATGATTATAAATTTTTTTTACAAAATGCCTACATTTTAAGTAAATTATGTTATATATATCTCAGAAGATTGGAAATCATTAAAGAAACAACTTGTGAAAATTTGGGCTCGATATCTATTACGGTTTAGAAGTTATACGCCTTTAAAGTGACAAAAATACAGCCCGATTTTACATTTCCAGGTTTTCACGATGCAAGCCTTTTTTTAAACCGTCATACCTCTGACATTATGCAGCCCATCAAGATGTTTATTATACGAAACGAAAGACGAAAGCCTGTATTTTATTTCGCCGTTTTTTGTTTTAAAATATCTTCAACAGTTTTTGAGTAGTTGGCTCGTGAAAATGAGTGATTTTCGACTTTTGCGAAATGTGAAGGGGGAGGCCTTCAATTTTTCCTAAAAATCGATGAAAAATCGGATTTTTTGTTATAAACGTATATTGTAGCAGCATTTAACGTACAATCACGTGGTGCAAATAGTTTTTCAAAATTGTGTCTAGTTCATGAGTTATTTGCATTTTTGTGTAAGTAATATTTGGTATTAAAATACCGTAAAGTGCTGCAGCTTTGCGGAATTACGCTGAACTACTAGGTACACTCATACTATATCCAGAAAAAAATAAAATTATATTCGTTTTTTTCAGCCCAATTACTCAAAACCTGTAAAATATATTTCAAAACTGAAGCCTACAAATGAAAATATAGGCTTTCTTCTTTAATGTTTTATAAGAAAATGCCTCTTATAATGAATATTTAAAAATATATGACCGTTTTGAACAAGCCTTGTATCATACAACTTGCACATGTATTTTGGCTTTATATATGTCATTTTAAAAGCGTATAACTCCTAAGCCTTTACAGATATCGGCCTTAAATTATTCCAAACTCGTTTGTTTAACGATTTTTCATCTTTGAAAATATAAAATTACGTAATAAATGATTATAAATTTTTTTTACAAAATACCTACATTTTAAGTAAATTATGTTATATATATCTCAGAAGATTGGAAATCATTAGAGAAACAACTTGTGAAAATTTGGGCTCGATATCTTTTACGGTTTAGAAGTTATACGCCTTTAAAGTGACAAAAATACAGCCCGATTTTACATTTCCAGGTTTTCACGATGCAAGCCTTTTTTTAAACCGTCATACCTCTGACATTATGCAGCCCATCAAGATGTTTATTATACGAAACGAAAGACGAAAGCCTATATTTTATTTCGCCGTTTTTTGTTTTAAAATATCTTCAACAGTTTTTGAGTAGTTGGCTCGTGAAAATGAGTGATTTTCGACTTTTGCGAAATGTGAAGGGGGAGGCCTTCAATTTTTCCTAAAAATCGATGAAAAATCGGATTTTTTGTTATAAACGTATATTGTAGCAGCATTTAACGTACAATCACGTGGTGCAAATAGTTTTTCAAAATTGTGTCTAGTTCATGAGCTATTTGCATTTTTGTGTAAGTAATATTTGGTATTAAAATACCGTAAAGTGCTGCAGCTTTGCGGAATAACGCTGAACTACTAGGTACATTCATACTATATCCAGAAAAAAATAAAATAATATTCGTTTTTTTTCAGCCCAATTACTCAAAACCTGTAAAATATATTTCAAAACTGAAGCCTACAAATGAAAATATAGGCTTTTTTCTTTATTGTTTTATAAGAAAATGCCTCTTATAATGAATATTTAAAAATATATGACCGTTTTGAACAAGCCTTGTATCATACAACTTGCACATGTAGTTTGGCTTTATATGCCATTTTAAAAGCGTATAACTCCTAAGCCTTTACAGATATCGGCCCTAAATTATTCCAAACTCGTTTGTTTAACGATTTTTCATCTTTGAAAATATAAAATTACGTAATAAATGATTATAAATTTTTTTTACAAAATACCTACATTTTAAGTAAATTATGTTATATATATCTCAGAAGATTGGAAATCATTAAAGAAACAACTTGTGAAAATTTGGGCTCGATATCTTTTACGGTTTAGAAGTTATACGCCTTTAAAGTGACAAAAATACAGCCCGATTTTACATTTCCAGGTTTTCACGATGCAAGCCTTTTTTTAAACCGTCATACCTCTGACATTATGCAGCCCATCAAGATGTTTATTATACGAAACGAAAGACGAAAGCCTATATTTTATTTCGCCGTTTTTTGTTTTAAAATATCTTCAACAGTTTTTGAGTAGTTGGCTCGTGAAAATGAGTGATTTTCGACTTTTGCGAAATGTGAAGGGGGAGGCCTTCAATTTTTCCTAAAAATCGATGAAAAATCGGATTTTTTGTTATAAACGTATATTGTAGCAGCATTTAACGTACAATCACGTGGTGCAAATAGTTTTTCAAAATTGTGTCTAGTTCATGAGCTATTTGCATTTTTGTGTAAGTAATATTTGGTATTAAAATACCGTAAAGTGCTGCAGCTTTGCGGAATAAGGCTGAACTACTAGGTACATTCATACTATATCCAGAAAAAAATAAAATAATATTCGTTTCTTTTCAGCCCAATTACTCAAAACCTGTAAAATATATTTCAAAACTGAAGCCTACAAATGAAAATATAGGCTTTCTTCTTTAATGTTTTATAAGAAAATGCCTCTTATAATGAATATTTAAAAATATATGACCGTTTTGAACAAGCCTTGTATCATACAACTTGCACATGTAGTTTGGCTTTATATGTCATTTTAAAAGCGTATAACTCCTAAGCCTTTACAGATATCGGCCTTAAATTATTCCAAACTCGTTTGTTTAACGATTTTTCATCTTTGAAAATATAAAATTACGTAATAAATGATTATAAATTTTTTTTACAAAATACCTACATTTTAAGTAAATTATGTTATATATATCTCAGAAGATTGGAAATCATTAAAGAAACAACTTGTGAAAATTTGGGCTCGATATCTTTTACGGTTTAGAAGTTATACGATTTTAAAGTGACAAAAATACAGCCCGATTTTACATTTCCAGGTTTTCACGATGCAAGCCTTTTTTTAAACCGTCATACCTCTGACATTATGCAGCCCATCAAGATGTTTATTATACGAAACGAAAGACGAAAGCCTATATTTTATTTCGCCGTTTTTTGTTTTAAAATATCTTCAACAGTTTTTGAGTAGTTGGCTCGTGAAAATGAGTGATTTTCGACTTTTGCGAAATGTGAAGGGGGAGGCCTTCAATTTTTCCTAAAAATCTATGAAAAATCGGATTTTTTGTTATAAACGTATATTGTAGCAGCATTTAACGTAGAATCACGTGATGCAAATAGTTTTTCAAAATTGTGTCTAGTTCATGAGTTATTTGCATTTTTGTGTAAGTAATATTTGGTATTAAAATACCGTAAAGTGCTGCAGCTTTGCGGAATTACGCTGAACTACTAGGTACACTCATACTATATCCAGAAAAAAATAAAATTATATTCGTTTTTTTCAGCCCAATTACTCAAAACCTGTAAAATATATTTCAAAACTGAAGCCTACAAATGAAAATATAGGCTTTCTTCTTTAATGTTTTATAAGAAAATGCCTCTTATAATGAATATTTAAAAATATATGACCGTTTTGAACAAGCCTTGTATCATACAACTTGCACATGTATTTTGGCTTTATATATGTCATTTTAAAA
This sequence comes from Prosapia bicincta, assembly GCA_036971475.1. Lineage (NCBI taxonomy): Eukaryota > Metazoa > Arthropoda > Insecta > Hemiptera > Cercopidae > Prosapia > Prosapia bicincta. The sequence continues at coordinate 218,639,110 of JBAIZL010000004.1, forward strand.
GCGTATAACTCCTAAGCCTTTACAGATATCGGCCTTAAATTATTCCAAACTCGTTTGTTTAACGATTTTTCATCTTTGAAAATATAAAATTACGTAATAAATGATTATAAATTTTTTTTACAAAATACCTACATTTTAAGTAAATTATGTTATATATATCTCAGAAGATTGGAAATCATTAAAGAAACAACTTGTGAAAATTTGGGCTCGATATCTTTTACGGTTTAGAAGTTATACGCCTTTAAAGTGACAAAAATACAGCCCGATTTTACATTTCCAGGTTTTCACGATGCAAGCCTTTTTTTAAACCGTCATACCTCTGACATTATGCAGCCCATCAAGATGTTTATTATACGAAACGAAAGACGAAAGCCTATATTTTATTTCGCCGTTTTTTGTTTTAAAATATCTTCAACAGTTTTTGAGTAGTTGGCTCGTGAAAATGAGTGATTTTCGACTTTTGCGAAATGTGAAGGGGGAGGCCTTCAATTTTTCCTAAAAATCGATGAAAAATCGGATTTTTTGTTATAAACGTATATTGTAGCAGCATTTAACGTACAATCACGTGGTGCAAATAGTTTTTCAAAATTGTGTCTAGTTCATGAGCTATTTGCATTTTTGTGTAAGTAATATTTGGTATTAAAATACCGTAAAGTGCTGCAGCTTTGCGGAATAACGCTGAACTACTAGGTACATTCATACTATATCCAGAAAAAAATAAAATAATATTCGTTTTTTTTCAGCCCAATTACTCAAAACCTGTAAAATATATTTCAAAACTGAAGCCTACAAATGAAAATATAGGCTTTTTTCTTTAATGTTTTATAAGAAAATGCCTCTTATAATGAATATTTAAAAATATATGACCGTTTTGAACAAGCCTTGTATCATACAACTTGCACATGTAGTTTGGCTTTATATGCCATTTTAAAAGCGTATAACTCCTAAGCCTTTACAGATATCGGCCTTAAATTATTCCAAACTCGTTTGTTTAACGATTTTTCATCTTTGAAAATATAAAATTACGTAATAAATGATTATAAATTTTTTTTACAAAATACCTACATTTTAAGTAAATTATGTTATATATATCTCAGAAGATTGGAAATCATTAAAGAAACAACTTGTGAAAATTTGGGCTCGATATCTTTTACGGTTTAGAAGTTATACGCCTTTAAAGTGACAAAAATACAGCCCGATTTTACATTTCCAGGTTTTCACGATGCAAGCCTTCTTTTAAACCGTCATACCTCTGACATTATGCAGCCCATCAAGATGTTTATTATACGAAACGAAAGACGAAAGCCTATATTTTATTTCGCCGTTTTTTGTTTTAAAATATCTTCAACAGTTTTTGAGTAGTTGGCTCGTGAAAATGAGTGATTTTCGACTTTTGCGAAATGTGAAGGGGGAGGCCTTCAATTTTTCCTAAAAATCGATGAAAAATCGGATTTTTTGTTATAAACGTATATTGTAGCAGCATTTAACGTAGAATCACGTGATGCAAATAGTTTTTCAAAATTGTGTCTAGTTCATGAGTTATTTGCATTTTTGTGTAAGTAATATTTGGTATTAAAATACCGTAAAGTGCTGCAGCTTTGCGGAATTACGCTGAACTACTAGGTACACTCATACTATATCCAGAAAAAAATAAAATTATATTCGTTTTTTTCAGCCCAATTACTCAAAACCTGTAAAATATATTTCAAAACTGAAGCCTACAAATGAAAATATAGGCTTTCTTCTTTAATGTTTTATAAGAAAATGCCTCTTATAATGAATATTTAAAAATATATGACCGTTTTGAACAAGCTTTGTATCATACAACTTGCACATGTAGTTTGGCTTTATATATGTCATTTTAAAAGCGTATAACTCCTAAGCCTTTACAGATATCGGCCTTAAATTATTCCAAACTCGTTTGTTTAACGATATTTCATCTTTGAAAATATAAAATTACGTAATAAATGATTATAAATTTTTTTTACAAAATACCTACATTTTAAGTAAATTATGTTATATATATCTCAGAAGATTGGAAATCATTAAAGAAACAACTTGTGAAAATTTGGGCTCGATATCTTTTACGGTTTAGAAGTTATACGCCTTTAAAGTGACAAAAATACAGCCCGATTTTACATTTCCAGGTTTTCACGATGCAAGCCTTTTTTTAAACCGTCATACCTCTGACATTATGCAGCCCATCAAGATGTTTATTATACGAAACGAAAGACGAAAGCCTATATTTTATTTCGCCGTTTTTTGTTTTAAAATATCTTCAACAGTTTTTGAGTAGTTGGCTCGTGAAAATGAGTGATTTTCGACGTTTGCGAAATGTGAAGGGGGAGGCCTTCAATTTTTCCTAAAAATCGATGAAAAATCGGATTTTTTGTTATAAACGTATATTGTAGCAGCATTTAACGTAGAATCACGTGGTGCAAATAGTTTTTCAAAATTGTGTCTAGTTCATGAGCTATTTGCATTTTTGTGTAAGTAATATTTGGTATTAAAATACCGTAGAGTGCTGCAGCTTTGCGGAATAACGCTGAACTACTAGGTACATTCATACTATATCCAGAAAAAAATAAAATAATATTCGTTTTTTTTCAGCCCAATTACTCAAAACCTGTAAAATATATTTCAAAACTGAAGCCTACAAATGAAAATATAGGCTTTCTTCTTTAATATTTTATAAGAAAATGCCTCTTATAATGAATATTTAAAAATATATGACCGTTTTGAACAAGCCTTGTATCATACAACTTGCACATGTAGTTTGGCTTTATATGTCATTTTAAAAGCGTATAACTCCTAAGCCTTTACAGATATCGGCCTTAAATTATTCCAAACTCGTTTGTTTAACGATTTTTCATCTTTGAAAATATAAAATTACGTAATAAATGATTATAAATTTTTTTTACAAAATACCTACATTTTAAGTAAATTATGTTATATATATCTCAGAAGATTGTAAATCATTAAAGAAACAACTTGTGAAAATTTGGGCTCGATATCTTTTACGGTTTAGAAGTTATACGCCTTTAAAGTGACAAAAATACAGCCCGATTTTACATTTCCAGGTTTTCACGATGCAAGCCTTTTTTTAAACCGTCATACCTCTGACATTATGCAGCCCATCAAGATGTTTATTATACGAAACGAAAGACGAAAGCCTATATTTTATTTCGCCGTTTTTTGTTTTAAAATATCTTCAACAGTTTTTGAGTAGTTGGCTCGTGAAAATGAGTGATTTTCGACTTTTGCGAAATGTGAAGGGGGAGGCCTTCAATTTTTCCTAAAAATCGATGAAAAATCGGATTTTTTGTTATAAACGTATATTGTAGCAGCATTTAACGTACAATCACGTGGTGCAAATAGTTTTTCAAAATTGTGTCTAGTTCATGAGCTATTTGCATTTTTGTGTAAGTAATATTTGGTATTAAAATACCGTAAAGTGCTGCAGCTTTGCGGAATAACGCTGAACTACTAGGTACATTCATACTATATCCAGAAAAAAAAAAAATAATATTCGTTTTTTTTCAGCCCAATTACTCAAAACCTGTAAAATATATTTCAAAACTGAAGCCTACAAATGAAAATATAGCCTTTTTTCTTTAATGTTTTATAAGAAAATGCCTCTTATAATGAATATTTAAAAATATATGACCGTTTTGAACAAGCCTTGTATCATACAACTTGCACATGTAGTTTGGCTTTATATGCCATTTTAAAAGCGTATAACTATTAAGCCTTTACAGATATCGGCCTTACATTATTCCAAACTCGTTTGTTTAACTATTTTTCATCTTTGAAAATATAAAATTACGTAATAAATGATTATAAATTTTTTTTACAAAATACCTACATTTTAAGTAAATTATGTTATATATATTTCAGAAGATTGGAAATCATTAAAGAAACAACTTGTGAAAATTTGGGCTCGATATCTTTTACGGTTTAGAAGTTATACGCCTTTAAAGTGACAAAAATACAGCCCGATTTTACATTTCCAGGTTTTCACGATGCAAGCCTTTTTTTAAACCGTCATACCTCTGACATTATGCAGCCCATCAAGATGTTTATTATACGAAACGAAAGACGAAAGCCTATATTTTATTTCGCCGTTTTTTGTTTTAAAATATCTTCAACAGTTTTTGAGTAGTTGGCTCGTGAAAATGAGTGATTTTCGACTTTTGCGAAATGTGAAGGGGGAAGCCTTCAATTTTTCCTAAAAATCGATGAAAAATCGGATTTTTTGTTATAAACGTATATTGTAGCAGCATTTAACGTAGAATCACGTGATGCAAATAGTTTTTCAAAATTGTGTCTAGTTCATAAGTTATTTGCATTTTTGTGTAAGTAATATTTGGTATTAAAATACCGTAAAGTCCTGCAGCTTTGCGGAATAACGCTGAACTACTAGGTACATTCATACTATATCCAGAAAAAAATATAATTATATTCGTTTTTTTCAGCCCAATTACTCAAAACCTGTAAAATATATTTCAAAACTGAAGCCTACAAATGAAAATATAGGCTTTCTTCTTTAATGTTTTATAAGAAAATGCCTCTTATAATGAATATTTAAAAATATATGACCGTTTTGAACAAGCCTTGTATCATACAACTTGCGCATGTAGTTTGGCTTTATATATGTCATTTTAAAAGCGTATAACTCCTAACCCTTTACAGATATCGGCCTTAAATTATTCCAAACTCGATTGTTTAACGATTTTTCATCTTTGAAAATATAAAATTACGTAATAAATGATTATAAATTTTTTTTACAAAATACCTACATTTTAAGTAAATTATGTTATATATATCTCAGAAGATTGGAAATCATTAAAGAAACAACTTGTGAAAATTTGGGCTCGATATCTTTTACGGTTTAGAAGTTATACGCCTTTAAAGTGACAAAAATACAGCCCGATTTTACATTTCCAGGTTTTCACGATGCAAGCCTTTTTTTAAACCGTCATACCTCTGACATTATGCAGCCCATCAAGATGTTTATTATACGAAACGAAAGACGAAAGCCTATATTTTATTTCGCCGTTTTTTGTTTTAAAATATCTTCAACAGTTTTTGAGTAGTTGGCTCGTGAAAATGAGTGATTTTCGACTTTTGCGAAATGTAAAGGGGAGGCCTTCAATTTTTCCTAAAATCGATGAAAAATCGGATTTTTTGTTATAAACGTATATTGTAGCAGCATTTAACGTAGAATCACGTGGTGCAAATAGTTTTTCAAAATTGTGTCTATTTCATGAGCTATTTGCATTTTTGTGTAAGTAATATTTGGTATTAAAATACCGTAAAGTACTGCAGCTTTGCGGAATAACGCTGAACTACTAGGTACATTCATACTATATCCAGAAAAAAATAAAATAATATTCGTTTTTTTTCAGCCCAATTACTCAAAACCTGTAAAATATATTTCAAAACTGAAGCCTACAAATGAAAATATAGGCTTTCTTCTTTAATGTTTTATAAGAAAATGCCTCTTATAATGAATATTTAAAAATATATGACCGTTTTGAACAAGCCTTGTATCATACAACTTGCACATGTAGTTTGGCTTTATATGCCATTTTAAAAGCGTATAACTCCTAAGCCTTTACAGATATCGGCCTTAAATTATTCCAAACTCGTTTGTTTAACGATTTTTCATCTTTGAAAATATAAAATTACGTAATAAATGATTATAAATTTTTTTTACAAAATACCTACATTTTAAGTAAATTATGTTATATATATCTCAGAAGATTGGAAATCATTAAAGAAACAACTTGTGAAAATTTGGGCTCGATATCTTTTACGGTTTAGAAGTTATACGCCTTTAAAGTGACAAAAATACAGCCCGATTTTACATTTCCAGGTTTTCACGATGCAAGCCTTTTTTTAAACCGTCATACCTCTGACATTATGCAGCCCATCAAGATGTTTATTATACGAAACGAAAGACGAAAGCCTATATTTTATTTCGCCGTTTTTTGTTTTAAAATATCTTCAACAGTTTTTGAGTAGTTGGCTCGTGAAAATGAGTGATTTTCGACTTTTACGAAATGTGAAGGGGGAGGCCTTCAATTTTTCCTAAAAATCGATGAAAAATCGGATTTTTTGTTATAAACGTATATTGTAGCAGCATTTAACGTAGAATCACGGGGTGCAAATAGTTTTTCAAAATTGTGTCTAGTTCATGAGCTATTTGCATTTTTGTGTAAGTAATATTTGGTTTTTTTTATTTTAACCCGGGTCTGAGCCCCCAAAACCCGCCCAGCCCTCGTGGCAGCCAACCTCTAGCGAGCTACCTCCGTCTCACATGCGCATGCGGTTAGTATCCCTACCGCGAATGAAGGAAACGGGATTGATTGCCCATGTACCAAGCTCATAAGCTCTTTCCATGGAGAATCAGGAGATAGTGAAATGAAACAGTACGGTAAGTGTCGCGTTAAGAGCGGGATGAAAAAACCTGGCAAGAAAGAAACCCTGCCAGGAAAAATCCCGCGACAGATCATGCAGGAACCCTGGGGGCTTGGATCACCTTATGCTATGGAATAAGGAGAGGTATTACCTTGCAAATACCTTGTTAGTGAGTCTATGGCAGGAATGGCATGCACCTCTTCTTCTGCTGCCTACTCGAAACTGAAAAGGCATGCAATCAAATTATTACTTCCGTTGGGGCTAAGCTGCGGCCCTGGAGATGTGCCCCTGCGTCACCTGGAACATAACTGTGAAGCAGAATTTATTAGTATGAATATTTTATTTTGGTGGTATGGTGTGAGCTAGGCGGTCAGTAAGTAATATTTGGTATTAAAATACCGTAAAGTGCTGCAGCTTTGCGGAATAACGCTGAACTACTAGGTACATTCATACTATATCCAGAAAAAAATAAAATAATATTCGTATGTTTTCAGCCCAATTACTCAAAACCTTTAAAATATATTTCAAAACTGAAGCCTACAAATGAAAATATAGGCTTTCTTCTTTAATGTTTTATAAGAAAATGCCTCTTATAATGAATATTTAAAAATATATGACCGTTTTGAACAAGCCTTGTATCATACAACTTGCACATGTAGTTTGGCTTTATATGCCATTTTAAAAGCGTATAACTCCTAAGCCTTTACAGATATCGGCCTTAAATTATTCCAAACTCGTTTGTTTAACGATTTTTCATCTTTGAAAATATAAAATTACGTAATAAATGATTATAAATTTTTTTTACAAAATACCTACATTTTAAGAAAATTATGTTATATATATCTCAGAAGATTGGAAATCATTAAAGAAACAACTTGTGAAAATTTGGGCTCGATATCTTTTACGGTTTAGAAGTTATACGCCTTTAAAGTGACAAAAATACAGCCCGATTTTACATTTCCAGGTTTTCACGATGCAAGCCTTTTTTTAAACCGTCATACCTCTGACATTATGCAGCCCATCAAGATGTTTATTATACGAAACGAAAGACGAAAGCCTATATTTTATTTCGCCGTTTTTTGTTTTAAAATATCTTCAACAGTTTTTGTGTAGTTGGCTCGTGAAAATGAGTGATTTTCGACTTTTGCGAAATGTGAAGGGGGAGGCCTGCAATTTTTCCTAAAAATCGATGAAAAATCGGATTTTTTGTTATAAACGTATATTGTAGCAGCATTTAACGTAGAATCACGTGATGCAAATAGTTTTTCAAAATTGTGTCTAGTCCATGAGTTATTTGCATTTTTGTGTAAGTAATATTTGGTATTAAAATACCGTAAAGTGCTGCAGCTTTGCGGAATTACGCTGAACTACTAGGTACATTCATACTATATCCAGAAAAAAATAAAATTATATTCGTTTTTTTCAGCCCAATTACTCAAAACCTGTAAAATATATTTCAAAACTGAAGCCTACAAATGAAAATATAGGCTTTCTTCTTTAATGTTTTATAAGAACATGCCTCTTATAATGAATATTTAAAAATATATGACCGTTTTGAACAAGCCTTGTATCATACAACTTGCACATGTAGTTTGGCTTTATATGCCATTTTAAAAGCGTATAACTCCTAAGCCTTTACAGATATCGGCCTTAAATTATTCCAAACTCGTTTGTTTAACGATTTTTCATCTTTGAAAATATAAAATTACGTAATAAATGATTATAAATTTTTTTTACAAAATACCTACATTTTAAGTAAATTATGTTATATATATCTCAAAAGATTGGAAATCATTAAAGAAACAACTTGTGAAAATTTGGGCTCGATATCTTTTACGGTTTAGAAGTTATACGCCTTTAAAGTGACAAAAATACAGCCCGATTTTACATTTCCAGGTTTTCACGATGCAAGCCTTTTTTTAAACCGTCATACCTCTGACATTATGCAGCCCATCAAGATGTTTATTATACGAAACGAAAGACGAAAGCCTATATTTTATTTCGCCGTTTTTTGTTTTAAAATATCTTCAACAGTTTTTGTGTAGTTGGCTCGTGAAAATGAGTGATTTTCGACTTTTGCGAAATGTGAAGGGGGAGGCCTGCAATTTTTCCTAAAAATCTATGAAAAATCGGATTTTTTGTTATAAACGTATATTGTAGCAGCATTTAACGTAGAATCACGTGATGCAAATAGTTTTTCAAAATTGTGTCTAGTCCATGAGTTATTTGCATTTTTGTGTAAGTAATATTTGGTATTAAAATACCGTAAAGTGCTGCAGCTTTGCGGAATTACGCTGAACTACTAGGTACATTCATACTATATCCAGAAAAAAATAAAATTATATTCGTTTTTTTCAGCCCAATTACTCTAAACCTGTAAAATATATTTCAAAACTGAAGCCTACAAATGAAAATATAGGCTTTCTTCTTTAATGTTTTATAAGAAAATGCCTCTTATAATGAATATTTAAAAATATATGACCGTTTTGAACAAGCCTTGTATCATACAACTTGCACATGTAGTTTGGCTTTATATGTCATTTTAAAAGCGTATAACTCCTAAGCCTTTACAGATATCGGCCTCAAATTATTCCAAACTCGTTTGTTTAACGATTTTTCATCTTTGAAAATATAAAATTACGTAATAAATGATTATAAATTTTTTTTACAAAATACCTACATTTTAAGTAAATTATGTTATATATATCTCAGAAGATTGGAAATCATTAAAGAAACAACTTGTGAAAATTTGGTCGGATTTTTTGTTATAAACGTATATTGTAGCAGCATTTAACGTACAATCACGTGGTGCAAATAGTTTTTCAAAATTGTGTCTAGTTCATGAGCTATTTGCATTTTTGTGTAAGTAATATTTGGTATTAAAATACCGTAAAGTGCTGCAGCTTTGCGGAATAACGCTGAACTACTAGGTACATTCATACTATATCCAGAAAAAAATAAAATAATATTCGTTTTTTTTCAGCCCAATTACTCAAAACCTGTAAAATATATTTCAAAACTGAAGCCTACAAATGAATATATAGGCTTTCTTCTTTAATGTTTTATAAGAAAATGCCTCTTATAATGAATATTTAAAAATATATGACCGTTTTGAACAAGCCTTGTATCATACAACTTGCGCATGTAGTTTGGCTTTATATGCCATTTTAAAAGCGTATAACTCCTAAGCCTTTACAGATATCGGCCTTAAATTATTCCAAACTCGTTTGTTTAACGATTTTTCATCTTTGAAAATATAAAATTACGTAATAAATGATTATAAATTTTTTTTACAAAATACCTACATTTTAAGTAAATTATGTTATATATATCTCAAAAGATTGGAAATCATTAAAGAAACAACTTGTGAAAATTTGGGCTCGATATCTTTTACGGTTTAGAAGTTATACGCCTTTAAAGTGACAAAAATACAGCCCGATTTTACATTTCCAGGTTTTCACGATGCAAGCCTTTTTTTAAACCGTCATACCTCTGACATTATGCAGCCCATCAAGATGTTTATTATACGAAACGAAAGACGAAAGCCTATATTTTATTTCGCCGTTTTTTGTTTTAAAATATCTTCAACAGTTTTTGAGTAGTTGGCTCGTGAAAATGAGTGATTTTCGACTTTTGCGAAATGTGAAGGGGGAGGCCTTCAATTTTTCCTAAAAATCGATGAAAAATCGGATTTTTTGTTATAAACGTATATTGTAGCAGCATTTAACGTAGAATCACGTGGTGCAAATAGTTTTTCAAAATTGTGTCTAGTTCATGAGCTATTTGCATTTTTGTGTAAGTAATATTTGGTATTAAAATACCGTAAAGTGCTGCAGCTTTGCGGAATAACGCTGAACTACTAGGTACATTCATACTATATCCAGAAAAAAATAAAATAATATTCGTTTTTTTTCAGCCCAATTACTCAAAACCTGTAAAATATATTTCAAAACTGAAGCCTACAAATGAAAATATAGGCTTTCTTCTTTAATGTTTTATAAGAAAATGCCTCTTATAATGAATATTTAAAAATATATGACCGTTTTGAACAAGCCTTGTATCATACAACTTGCACATGTAGTTTGGCTTTATATGCCATTTTAAAAGCGTATAACTCCTAAGCCTTTACAGATATCGGCCTTAAATTATTCCAAACTCGTTTGTTTAACGATTTTTCATCTTTGAAAATATAAAATGACGTAATAAATGATTATAAATTGTTTTTACAAAATACCTACATTTTAAGTAAATTATGTTATATATATCTCAGAAGATTGGAAATCATTAAAGAAACAACTTGTGAAAATTTGGGCTCGATATCTTTTACGGTTTAGACGTTATACGCCTTTAAAGTGACAAAAATACAGCCCGATTTTACATTTCCAGGTTTTCACGATGCAAGCCTTTTTTTAAACCGTCATACCTCTGACATTATGCAGCCCATCAAGATGTTTATTATACGAAACGAAAGACGAAAGCCTATATTTTATTTCGCCGTTTTTTGTTTTAAAATATCTTCAACAGTTTTTGAGTAGTTGGCTCGTGAAAATGAGTGATTTTCGACTTTTGCGAAATGTGAAGGGGGAGGCCTTCAATTTTTCCTAAAAATCGATGAAAAATCGGATTTTTTGTTATAAACGTATATTGTAGCAGCATTTAACGTACAATCACGTGGTGCAAATAGTTTTTCAAAATTGTGTCTAGTTCATGAGCTATTTGCATTTTTGTGTAAGTAATATTTGGTATTAAAATACCGTAAAGTGCTGCAGCTTTGCGGAATTACGCTGAACTACTAGGTACATTCATACTATATCCAGAAAAAAATAAAATAATATTCGTTTTTTTTCAGCCCAATTACTCAAAACCTGTAAAATATATTTCAAAACTGAAGCCTACAAATGAAAATATAGGCTTTCTTCTTTAATGTTTTATAAGAAAATGCCTCTTATAATGAATATTTAAAAATATATGACCGTTTTGAACAAGCCTTGTATCATACAACTTGCACATGTAGTTTGGCTTTATATGCCATTTTAAAAGCGTATAACTCCTAAGCCTTTACAGATATCGGCCTTAAATTATTCCAAACTCGTTTGTTTAACGATTTTTCATCTTTGAAAATATAAAATTACGTAATAAATGATTATAAATTTTTTTACAAAATACCTACATTTTAAGTAAATTATGTTATATATATCTCAGAAGATTGGAAATCATTAAAGAAACAACTTGTGAAAATTTGGGCTCGATATCTTTTACGGTTTAGAAGTTATACGCCTTTAAAGTGACAAAAATACAGCCCGATTTTACATTTCCAGGTTTTCACGATGCAAGCCTTTTTTTAAACCGTCATACCTCTGACATTATGCAGCCCATCAAGATGTTTATTATACGAAACGAAAGACGAAAGCCTATATTTTATTTCGCCGTTTTTTGTTTTAAAATATCTTCAACAGTTTTTGAGTAGTTGGCTCGTGAAAATGAGTGATTTTCGACTTTTGCGAAATGTGAAGGGGGAGGCCTTCAATTTTTCCTAAAAATCGATGAAAAATCGGATTTTTTGTTATAAACGTATATTGTAGCAGCATTTAACGTAGAATCACGTGATGCAAATAGTTTTTCAAAATTGTGTCTAGTTCATGAGTTATTTGCATTTTTGTGTAAGTAATATTTGGTATTAAAATACCGTAAAGTGCTGCAGCTTTGCGGAATAACGCTGAACTACTAGGTACATTCATACTATATCCAGAAAAAAATAAAATAATATTCGTTTTTTTTCAGCCCAATTACTCAAAACCTGTAAAATATATTTCAAAACTGAAGCCTACAAATGAAAATATAGGCTTTCTTCTTTAATGTTTTATACGAAAATGCCTCTTATAATGAATATTTAAAAATATATGACCGTTTTGAACAAGCCTTGTATCATACAACTTGCACATGTAGTTTGGCTTTATATGCCATTTTAAAAGCGTATAACTCCTAAGCCTTTACAGATATCGGCCTCAAATTATTCCAAACTCGTTTGTTTAACGATTTTTCATCTTTGAAAATATAAAATTACGTAATAAATGATTATAATTTTTTTTTACAAAATACCTACATTTTAAGTAAATTAAGTTATATATATCTCAGAAGATTGGAAATCATTAAAGAAACAACTTGTGAAAATTTGGGCTCGATATCTTTTACGGTTTAGAAGTTATACGCCTTTAAAGTGACAAAAATACAGCCCGATTTTACATTTCCAGGTTTTCACGATGCAAGCCTTTTTTTAAACCGTCATACCTCTGACATTATGCAGCCCATCAAGATGTTTATTATACGAAACGAAAGACGAAAGCCTATATTTTATTTCGCCGTTTTTTGTTTTAAAATATCTTCAACAGGTTTTGAGTAGTGTGCTCGTGAAAATGAGTGATTTTCGACTTTTGCGAAATGTGAAGGGGGAGGCCTTCAATTTTTCCTAAAAATCGATGAAAAATCGGATTTTTTGTTATAAACGTATATTGTAGCAGCATTTAACGTACAATCACGTGGTGCAAATAGTTTTTCAAAACTGTGTCTAGTTCATGAGCTATTTGCATTTTTGTGTAAGTAATATTTGGTTTTTTTTTTTTTTTTTTTTTTTTTTTTTTTTTTTTTTTTTTTTTTTTTTTTTTTTTTTTTTTTTTTTTTTTTTTTTTTTTTACCCGGGTCTGAGCCCCCAAAACCCGCCCAGCCCTCGTGGCAGCCAACCTCTAGCGAGCTACCTCCGTCTCACATGCGCATGCGGTTAGTATCCCTACCGCGAATGAAGGAAACGGGATTGATTGCCCATGTACCAAGCTCATAAGCTCTTTCCATGGAGAATCAGGAGATAGTGAAATGAAACAGTACGGTAAGTGTCGCGCTAAGAGCGGGATGAAAAAACCTGGCAAGAAAGAAACCCTGCCAGGAAAAATCCCGCGACAGATCATGCAGGAACCCTGGGGGCTTGGATCACCTTATACTAAGGAATAAGGAGAGGTATTACCTTGCAAATACCTTGTTAGTGAGTCTATGGCAGGAATGGCATGCACCTCTTCTTCTGCTGCCTACTCGAAACTGAAAAGGCATGCAATCAAATTATTACTTCCGTTGGGGCTATGCTGCGGCCCTGGAGATGTGCCCCTGCGTCACCTGGAACATAACTGTGAAGCAGAATTTATTAGTATGTATATTTTATTTTGGTGGTATGGTGTGAGCTAGGCGGTCAGTAAGGACAGCGGCCGTCTGTGTGTGTCGTGGGTGGGGTCATATCTACCCAGTGAGGAAATGAGTGTTGATGTTGTATGTGCGTGAGCCTGTTTGTAGAACTTTGTTGCCAAGTGTCGGAGGTGTTGTTTGATGAAAGGCACTTTTAAGTCAGTGTGAAGCAGTGTTAATCTTGTACATCTAGGTGCCTTCGTGATTATTCGCAAAACCTTGTTTTGGAATAACTGTAGTCTGCGTGTGCGTGTGTTACCTGCATGGCCCCAGACGGGTGATGCGTAAATGAGTATGCTGCGCAACATAGATACGTATATAGTAGTGGCCGCCCGTAGTGAAAGCGGGCTTGTTCTGTTAAGCATAGGATATAGTTGTGTTAATCTAATTGTTGCTTTTTTTAACGTGTTGGTAATGTGAGGGTCCCAAGTCAGGCCTCTGTCGAGTATGACTCCCAGATATTTGACCTGATTCCCCCAGTGAATGTCCTCGCCTAATAGTTTTAGAGGTGTGTTGAGTTGGTGTGTCCTACGTTTGGAGAGAAGCAAAGCCTGGCACTTGGCCACGTTCACCTTAACTCTCCAGTAGCTCAGCCATGATTCTAGTACTGTAAGGTGGTCCTGTAAATATAAGTGTATTAGATGTGGTTTCCATGACTGAGCGGATAACGCGGTGTCATCTGCAAATATGGCCACTTGTGTGTTGAGTGTTGTCGGTATGTCGTTGATGTAGATGTTGAACAATACGGGCCCAATAATTGAGCCCTGAGGGACTCCAGCCCGTATAGTCCGTAGTGTAGATTGAGCTTGATCTACATCAACCCTAAACTTACGGTGGGACAGGTATGAGCTAACTAGGTGTATGAGCCCGTCTGGAAAGCCATAGTGACGAAGTTTCGCTAAGAGCCCGTTGTGCCAGACCCGGTCAAAGGCCTTTTCAATGTCCAGGAAGACTACCCCAGTCGAGCAGTAATTGTTGAAACCCTTGGTTGCATGCTCCACCACTCTCATCAGCTGATGCGTAGCCGAGTGTTTTGTCCTAAAGCCAAATTGCTCTGGCCTCAGTATGTTGTGTGTGTGGATATGCTTGTTGATACGTTTGAGCAAAATTTTTTCAAATACCTTGCCCATCGTATTCAACAAGCTTATCGGTCTATATGAATCAGGTTTGTTGTGGTCTTTTCCCGGTTTGGGGAAGACCAAGATCTTGGCCTCCTTCCAAGCGTCCGGGAAGTGTTGTGTCCGGAGTATAGCATTATAGATGTTTGACAGATAAATGATCGCTTTCTCCGTGAGGTTTTTTAGTGTTGTGTTGGTGATGGTGTCTGGTCCAGGAGCTTTCCTGGAGTTTGTTTGTGAGATTGCCCACTTTATCTCTGTGATTGTAGTGTCAGTGTTTGGCTCTAATGTAGGGCAATAGGCAAACTGTGCTGTTTCTAAATCTACTTTAGCTGTAACGGCTGCATCAGCTGGTTGGTCGTTTGGTTGGAACGTGCTCTCAAGCGTGTCAGCAAACAGGTTAACTTTGTCGACCGGGTCGCCCACCTGCCCATTCGGGCCGATGAGTGGGGGATAGCGCAGCGGTTCTCGCGTGAAGTGTTTGACCATCGGCCAGATGGGTGTGTCTGTTGTGTTTAAGGTCGCCAATTCCGCTTGGAAGCCATCGACTTTGTACTGAATTAGTTCCCGCCTAATTTGCCTCTTAAGGCGATTAAGTGTTGTGTGTGGAACGCATCTGTTTACCCCGTGTTGCAATGCCCGCCGGATCCTATTTCGCCGGGTGATTAGCTGTAGTATGTGCCTTGGTATGTGTACATAGTGTCTGGGCTGACATTTAACTGGTACCGCGTTAGTAATCGCAGTACGTATTGCCGTCGTAAGGCTGCCGACGGCTTTGTCTATGTCCAGTGGTGAGTCGACATTTAGGGTGGCAGGTAGAGTGCTGTCCAGCTGGGACTGGAATAACTCCCAGTCAGCCAGTCTGTAGTTCAACACTTTCCTTAGCTCTTTGCGAACAGGGCTTCCAGAAACCGTCATTATCACGGGGTAGTGATCTGAATTCAGATCTCTATCGACGTGAAGTTGCGGTGACACTAGCAGACCTTTCGCAATAGCTATATCCAAAATGTCTTCCGTGTGGTAAGTGCTGTGGTGTGTTGGTTCAGGAGGAGCCAGCAGTATAGCTGTTGTGTTTTGTAAGAAGGTTTGGAGTTGCCGGCCTCCTGTGTTTGTAGACTTACAGCCCCAGCATGTGTGTTTAGAATTGAGGTCCCCGGCGACTATTACCCTACTAGAGGTCTGTAAAAGAACTTCTAAATCGCGAGTGTAATCAACAGAACCCGGGGGTTTGTACGCTGATACAAGTGTTGTTGTGCTGCCGTTGAGCTCAAGCCTAATAGCTGTTGCTTCAACGCATGTGAGTGCGGGCAAAAACAATTCAAAATGTTTAATGCGTTTATCTATTATTATAGCCGTACCGCCGCGGCTTCTAGTTGTCCTGTCAGTGCGGTAAACTTTAAAGTTTGGCATTGAGAATTTATCTTGGGGGTTTAGGTGTGTTTCTGTAATAAGCGCTAGTTTATAGTTGTTTCTTTGCATATAGCGAAGAAGCTCTAGTTTTTTATATTTAACGCCGTTGGCATTCCATATCAGAACCGGTAACCTATCCATGGTTGACAGAGGAGACGTACTGGATGAAGGAAGTCAGGAATTCTGAGAAGGTTTTGGGAGGTGAGGATAAGGTCTTGACAATGAAAAGACCCAGTCCGCCCGTGAAGGCTTCCCAGGTCAGAGCAGAGTTAACAACTCTTAGGAGTGGTTCAAAGGTCCCTTTCGCCCAGTCTATAGAAGCGGACGAGGTAGGTATGGTCAGGGGTGGGTTAACGGGGGCTGCAGGAGCCACATGTGGCTCTGGCTGAGGTTGGGAAACCGTCCTGGCCTTTGTGGGCTTGGGGCGTTTATCCTCTCGTTCCTTTTGCGGGGGATTAACCCTGGCTTTAGGAACGGGAGGTGTCGTTGACGACCCTGCCTTAGGGCCAGAAATGGAATTGGGTGTCAGTAAGTTAGGTGTTGGAATTAGAGCCGGTTTGGGGGAAGTAATGGTAGGAGGTGGCATCTGCACCGGTTTCCCAGAGGTGGCCGAAGCAGATGCTTGGGCGTAGGAAATGTTCGGTGTTGTGTACCGTGGAGCAGGCACCTGTGTTTTTGTTTTGGCTGAAGGGGCCGTTTTTGGGGTTTTATCCCCATCGACCTTCTTCTTTGCCTGGGCCTTGGATTTGGCGGCCTGCTTGTAAATGGCGCAGCCTCGATAGTTCGCGGTGTGATTAGCCCCGCAGAGGATACACTTGAAGTGGTCTCGATCCTTTGTGCAGGTCTTGGAATCGTGGCCCTCGCCACATTTAACGCACCGAGGAGTAGCCTTACAACAGCTTGTTGTATGGCCTATCCTCTGGCAGTTGAAGCATTGCACAGGACCTGTGGGCTGCCTGTAAGCTTCCACTCGTACCCGCATGAAACAAATACTAGTCAGCGCCATTGCTTCACGAGCGTCTTTTTCGGACGCTAGCTCCACAAGGAACATGGGCAGAGGCTCCTTGGTAAAGTGTCCCTTCATTTGGGACACTTTGAGGACCTCCATACCCCTGCTTTTAAGGTCGTTTCCGACCTCCGCTGTTTCGGTGGATTCATCCACCCCTCGAACTACTACTTTAAATGTCCTCGCATTTTCGAGGCGGAATACGTGGTGGGGCACACCCTTCTCCCCAAGGTACCTCTGGAGGTTAATGTAGTCTTCGTAGGTGCTGGTTTGGAGCTTCACTCCATCCTTCACCTTCGTTGCTAAATAAAAGTAAGGGTTGTATTTGGACTTAAATTCCTTACTAATGTCGATTAAGCGGTGGTGATCTGGGTAGATCGTGATTGCAGGGATTTTGGCCGCTGCCCCAGTAGATTTTATGTTTTTAGCTAAGTCTGTCATAGGCGAGTCCGTGACCATTTGTGGAGCTCTGTGAGCCACTGCGCTGGCAACAGCGCCGGCAGTCTTCACAGTGTCCACGGTCTTTCGTTTCGCCGTGGTTTCGGTACCGGAGTCGGACTGGCGAGTCTGCTTCTTCCTCTTCCTCCTTACGACAGGCCGATACCCGGCATCATCGTTGGCGGATTCAGCAGCAGAACCCTCCGTCATGGTGTAGTCAGTGCCTAGCTCTGATTGGGAGTAGGTGCTGAGAGGAGTTGCTGGTCGAGATGGACCGTCGGAGGGCCCGCCAAGCGCCGCCGCCGTAGCCGCGGAAGACGCCCTCGCAGGTCCGTACACCCTCAAGGGGGTAGACTTACCCTGAGAGGAACTTGTCCCCATTGACTCAGCCCCGTCGCTTGGGGTCCCGCGTTGTGCCTCTATATTCGACATTGCAGGAAAGGTGTAGGGATAGCAAGTCGGCCCGCAGGGCCGGCTTGTATGTAGAAAGTGGGTTACTGCAGGTACAGGTTGTCAGGTTTTAGTCTAAAAAAAGTAACCTAAAGAGTTTTGTCACGGTTGTAAGTCTTTACGCTAGCCTAGTTCTAAAATCTAAACGTCTAGCCTATTTAAATTTATAATCTTATGCTATCACTTGTTTTTAATTAAAAACTAACACAACACAATTCACAGTAACACTTAAATTTAGCTCTGTTCAAAAGTTCGTAATATTTGGTATTAAAATACCGTAAAGTGCTGCAGCTTTGCGGAATAACGCTGAACTACTAGGTACATTAATACTATATCCAGAAAAAAATAATATAATATTCGTTTTTTTCAGCCCAATTACTCAAAACCTGTAAAATATATTTCAAAACTGAAGCCTACAAATGAAAATATAGGCTTTCTTCTTTAATGTTTTATAAGAAAATGCCTCTTATAATGAATATTTAAAAATATATGACCGTTTTGAACAAGCCTTGTATCATACAACTTGCACATGTAGTTTGGCTTTATATGCCATTTTAAAAGCGTATAACTCCTAAGCCTTTACAGATATCGGCCTTAAATTATTCCAAACTCGTTTGTTTAACGATTTTTCATCTTTGAAAATATAAAATTACGTAATAAATGATTATAAATTTTTTTTACAAAATACCTACATTTTAAGTAAATTATGTTATATATATCTCAGAAGATTGGAAATCATTAAAGAAACAACTTGTGAAAATTTGGGCTCGATATCTTTTACGGTTTAGAAGTTATACGCCTTTAAAGTAACAAAAACACAGCCCGATTTTACATTTCCAGGTTTTCACGATGCAAGCCTTTTTTTAAACCGTCATACCTCTGACATTATGCAGCCCATCAAGATGTTTATTATACGAAACGAAAGACGAAAGCCTATATTTTATTTCGCCGTTTTTTGTTTTAAAATATCTTCAACAGTTTTTGAGTAGTTGGCTCGTGAAAATGAGTGATTTTCGACTTTTGCGAAATGTGAAGGGGGAGGCCTTCAATTTTTCCTAAAAATCGATGAAAAATCGGATTTTTTGTTATAAACGTATATTGTAGCAGCATTTAACGTAGAATCACGGGGTGCAAATAGTTTTTCAAAATTGTGTCTAGTTCATGAGCTATTTGCATTTTTGTGTAAGTAATATTTGGTATTAAAATACCGTAAAGTGCTGCAGCTTTGCGGAATAACGCTGAACTACTAGGTACATTCATACTATATCCAGAAAAAAATAAAATAATATTCGTTTTTTTTCAGCCCAATTACTCAAAACCTGTAAAATATATTTCAAAACTGAAGCCTACAAATGAAAATATAGGCTTTCTTCTTTAATGTTTTATAAGAAAATGCCTCTTATAATGAATATTTAAAAATATATGACCGTTTTGAACAAGCCTTGTATCATACAACTTGCACATGTAGTTTGGCTTTATATGCCATTTTAAAAGCGTATAACTCCTAAGCCTTTACAGATATCGGCCTTAAATTATTCCAAACTCGTTTGTTTAACGATTTTTCATCTTTGAAAATATAAAATTACGTAATAAATGATTATAAATTTTTTTTACAAAATACCTACATTTTAAGTAAATTATGTTATATATATCTCAGAAGATTGGAAATCATTAAAGAAACAACTTGTGAAAATTTGGGCTCGATATCTTTCACGGTTTAGAAGTTATACGCCTTTAAAGTGACAAAAATACAGCCCGATTTTACATTTCCAGGTTTTCACGATGCAAGCCTTTTTTTAAACCGTCATACCTCTGACATTATGCAGCCCATCAAGATGTTTATTATACGAAACGAAAGACGAAAGCCTATATTTTATTTCGCCGTTTTTTGTTTTAAAATATCTTCAACAGTTTTTGAGTAGTTGGCTCGTGAAAATGAGTGATTTTCGACTTTTGCGAAATGTGAAGGGGGAGGCCTTCAATTTTTCCTAAAAATCGATGAAAAATCGGATTTTTTGTTATAAACGTATATTGTAGCAGCATTTAACGCAGAATCACGTGGTGCAAATAGTTTTTCAAAATTGTGTCTAGTTCATGAGCTATTTGCATTTTTGTGTAAGTAATATTTGGTATTAAAATACCGTAAAGTGCTGCAGCTTTGCGGAATAACGCTGAACTACTAGGTACATTCATACTATATCCAGAAAAAAATAAAATAATATTCGTTTTTTTTCAGCCCAATTACTCAAAACCTGTAAAATATATTTCAAAACTGAAGCCTACAAATGAAAATATAGGCTTTCTTCTTTAATGTTTTATAAGAAAATGCCTCTTATAATGAATATTTAAAAATATATGACCGTTTTGAACAAGCCTTGTATCATACAACTTGCACATGTAGTTTGGCTTTATATGCCATTTTAAAAGCGTATAACTCCTAAGCCTTTACAGATATCGGCCTTAAATTATTCCAAACTCGTTTGTTTAACGATTTTTCATCTTTGAAAATATAAAATTACGTAATAAATGATTATAATTTTTTTTTACAAAATACCTACATTTTAAGTAAATTATGTTATATATATATCTCAGAAGATTGGAAATCATTAAAGAAACAACTTGTGAAAATTTGGGCTCGATATCTTTTACGGTTTAGAAGTTATACGCCTTTAAAGTAACAAAAATACAGCCCGATTTTACATTTCCAGGTTTTCACGATGCAAGCCTTTTTTTAAACCGTCATACCTCTGACATTATGCAGCCCATCAAGATGTTTATTATACGAAACAAAAGACGAAAGCCTATATTTTATTTCGCCGTTTTTTGTTTTAAAATATCTTCAACAGTTTTTGAGTAGTTGGCTCGTGAAAATGAGTGATTTTCGACTTTTGCGAAATGTGAAGGGGGAGGCCTTCAATTTTTCCTAAAAATCGATGAAAAATCGGATTTTTTGTTATAAACGTATATTGTAGCAGCATTTAACGTAGAATCACGGGGTGCAAATAGTTTTTCAAAATTGTGTCTAGTTCATGAGCTATTTGCATTTTTGTGTAAGTAATATTTGGTATTAAAATACCGTAAAGTGCTGCAGCTTTGCGGAATAACGCTGAACTACTAGGTACATTCATACTATATCCAGAAAAAAATAAAATAATATTCGTTTTTTTTCAGCCCAATTACTCAAAACCTGTAAAATATATTTCAAAACTGAAGCCTACAAATGAAAATATAGGCTTTCTTCTTTAATGTTTTATAAGAAAATGCCTCTTATAATGAATATTTAAAAATATATGACCGTTTTGAACAAGCCTTGTATCATACAACTTGCACATGTAGTTTGGCTTTATATGCCATTTTAAAAGCGTATAACTCCTAAGCCTTTACAGATATCGGCCTTAAATTATTCCAAACTCGTTTGTTTAACGATTTTTCATCTTTGAAAATATAAAATTACGTAATAAATGATTATAAATTTTTTTTACAAAATACCTACATTTTAAGTAAATTATGTTATATATATCTCAGAAGATTGGAAATCATTAAAGAAACAACTTGTGAAAATTTGGGCTCGATATCTTTCACGGTTTAGAAGTTATACGCCTTTAAAGTGACAAAAATACAGCCCGATTTTACATTTCCAGGTTTTCACGATGCAAGCCTTTTTTTAAACCGTCATACCTCTGACATTATGCAGCCCATCAAGATGTTTATTATACGAAACAAAAGACGAAAGCCTATATTTTATTTCGCCGTTTTTTGTTTTAAAATATCTTCAACAGTTTTTGAGTAGTTGGCTCGTGAAAATGAGTGATTTTCGACTTTTGCGAAATGTGAAGGGGGAGGCCTTCAATTTTTCCTAAAAATCGATGAAAAATCGGATTTTTTGTTATAAACGTATATTGTAGCAGCATTTAACGTAGAATCACGGGGTGCAAATAGTTTTTCAAAATTGTGTCTAGTTCATGAGCTATTTGCATTTTTGTGTAAGTAATATTTGGTATTAAAATACCGTAAAGTGCTGCAGCTTTGCGGAATAACGCTGAACTACTAGGTACATTCATACTATATCCAGAAAAAAATAAAATAATATTCGTTTTTTTTCAGCCCAATTACTCAAAACCTGTAAAATATATTTCAAAACTGAAGCCTACAAATGAAAATATAGGCTTTCTTCTTTAATGTTTTATAAGAAAATGCCTCTTATAATGAATATTTAAAAATATATGACCGTTTTGAACAAGCCTTGTATCATACAACTTGCACATGTAGTTTGGCTTTATATGCCATTTTAAAAGCGTATAACTCCTAAGCCTTTACAGATATCGGCCTTAAATTATTCCAAACTCGTTTGTTTAACGATTTTTCATCTTTGAAAATATAAAATTACGTAATAAATGATTATAAATTTTTTTTACAAAATACCTACATTTTAAGTAAATTATGTTATATATATCTCAGAAGATTGGAAATCATTAAAGAAACAACTTGTGAAAATTTGGGCTCGATATCTTTCACGGTTTAGAAGTTATACGCCTTTAAAGTGACAAAAATACAGCCCGATTTTACATTTCCAGGTTTTCACGATGCAAGCCTTTTTTTAAACCGTCATACCTCTGACATTATGCAGCCCATCAAGATGTTTATTATACGAAACGAAAGACGAAAGCCTATATTTTATTTCGCCGTTTTTTGTTTTAAAATATCTTCAACAGTTTTTGAGTAGTTGGCTCGTGAAAATGAGTGATTTTCGACTTTTGCGAAATGTGAAGGGGGAGGCCTTCAATTTTTCCTAAAAATCGATGAAAAATCGGATTTTTTGTTATAAACGTATATTGTAGCAGCATTTAACGTAGAATCACGTGGTGCAAATAGTTTTTCAAAATTGTGTCTAGTTCATGAGCTATTTGCATTTTTGTGTAAGTAATATTTGGTATTAAAATACCGTAAAGTGCTGCAGCTTTGCGGAATAACGCTGAACTACTAGGTACATTCATACTATATCCAGAAAAAAATAAAATAATATTCGTTTTTTTTCAGCCCAATTACTCAAAACCTGTAAAATATATTTCAAAACTGAAGCCTACAAATGAAAATATAGGCTTTCTTCTTTAATGTTTTATAAGAAAATGCCTCTTATAATGAATATTTAAAAATATATGACCGTTTTGAACAAGCCTTGTATCATACAACTTGCACATGTAGTTTGGCTTTATATGCCATTTTAAAAGCGTATAACTCCTAAGCCTTTACAGATATCGGCCTTAAATTATTCCAAACTCGTTTGTTTAACGATTTTTCATCTTTGAAAATATAAAATTACGTAATAAATGATTATAATTTTTTTTTACAAAATACCTACATTTTAAGTAAATTATGTTATATATATCTCAGAAGATTGGAAATCATTAAAGAAACAACTTGTGAAAATTTGGGCTCGATATCTTTTACGGTTTAGAAGTTATACGCCTTTAAAGTGACAAAAATACAGCCCGATTTTACATTTCCAGGTTTTCACGATGCAAGCCTTTTTTTTAAACCGTCATACCTCTGACATTATGCACCCCATCAAGATGTTTATTATACGAAACGAAAGACGAAAGCCTATATTTTATTTCGCCGTTTTTTGTTTTAAAATATCTTCAACAGTTTTTGAGTAGTTGGCTCGTGAAAATGAGTGATTTTCGACTTTTGCGAAATGTGAAGGGGGAGGCCTTCAATTTTTCCTAAAAATCGATGAAAAATCGGATTTTTTGTTATAAACGTATATTGTAGCAGCATTTAACGTAGAATCACGTGGTGCAAATAGTTTTTCAAAATTGTGTCTAGTTCATGAGCTATTTGCATTTTTGTGTAAGTAATATTTGGTATTAAAATACCGTAAAGTGCTGCAGCTTTGCGGAATAACGCTGAACTACTAGGTACATTCATACTATATCCAGAAAAAAATAAAATAATATTCGTTTTTTTTCAGCCCAATTACTCAAAACCTGTAAAATATATTTCAAAACTGAAGCCTACAAATGAAAATATAGGCTTTCTTCTTTAATGTTTTATAAGAAAATGCCTCTTATAATGAATATTTAAAAATATATGACCGTTTTGAACAAGCCTTGTATCATACAACTTGCACATGTAGTTTGGCTTTATATGCCATTTTAAAAGCGTATAACTCCTAAGCCTTTACAGATATCGGCCTTAAATTATTCCAAACTCGTTTGTTTAACGATTTTTCATCTTTGAAAATATAAAATTACGTAATAAATGATTATAATTTTTTTTTACAAAATACCTACATTTTAAGTAAATTATGTTATATATATCTCAGAAGATTGGAAATCATTAAAGAAACAACTTATGAAAATTTGGGCTCGATATCTTTTACGGTTTAGAAGTTATACGCCTTTAAAGTGACAAAAATACAGCCCGATTTTACATTTCCAGGTTTTCACGATGCAAGCCTTTTTTTAAACCGTCATACCTCTGACATTATGCAGCCCATCAAGATGTTTATTATACGAAACGAAAGACGAAAGCCTATATTTTATTTCGCCGTTTTTTGTTTTAAAATATCTTCAACAGGTTTTGAGTAGTTGGCTCGTGAAAATGAGTGATTTTCGACTTTTGCGAAATGTGAAGGGGGAGGCCTTCAATTTTTCCTAAAAATCGATGAAAAATCGGATTTTTTGTTATAAACGTATATTGTAGCAGCATTTAACGTAGAATCACGTGGTGCAAATAGTTTTTCAAAATTGTGTCTAGTTCATGAGCTATTTGCATTTTTGTGTAAGTAATATTTGGTATTAAAATACCGTAAAGTGCTGCAGCTTTGCGGAATAACGCTAAACTACTAGGTACATTCATACTATATCCAGAAAAAAATAAAATAATATTCGTTTTTTTTCAGCCCAATTACTCAAAACCTGTAAAATATATTTCAAAACTGAAGCTTACAAATGAAAATATAGGCTTTCTTCTTTAATGTTTTATAAGAAAATGCCTCTTATAATGAATATTTAAAAATATATGACCGTTTTGAACAAGCCTTGTATCATACAACTTGCACATGTAGTTTGGCTTTATATGCCATTTTAAAAGCGTATAACTCCTAAGCCTTTACAGATATCGGCCTTAAATTATTCCAAACTCGTTTGTTTAACGATTTTTCATCTTTGAAAATATAAAATTACGTAATAAATGATTATAAATTTTTTTTACAAAATACCTACATTTTAAGTAAATTATGTTATATATATCTCAGAAGATTGGAAATCATTAAAGAAACAACTTATGAAAATTTGGGCTCGATATCTTTTACGGTTTAGAAGTTATACGCCTTTAAAGTGACAAAAATACAGCCCGATTTTACATTTCCAGGTTTTCACGATGCAAGCCTTTTTTTAAACCGTCATACCTCTGCCATTATGCAGCCCATCAAGATGTTTATTATACGAAACGAAAGACGAAAGCCTATATTTTATTTCGCCGTTTTTTGTTTTAAAATATCTTCAACAGTTTTTGAGTAGTTGGCTCGTGAAAATGAGTGATTTTCGACTTTTGCGAAATGTGAAGGGGGAGGCCTTCGATTTTTCCTAAAAATCGATGAAAAATCGGATTTTTTGTTATAAACGTATATTGTAGCAGCATTTAACGTAGAATCACGTGGTGCAAATAGTTTTTCAAAATTGTGTCTAGTTCATGAGCTATTTGCATTTTTGTGTAAGTAATATTTGGTATTAAAATACCTTAAAGTGCTGCAGCTTTGCGGAATAACGCTGAACTACTAGGTACATTCATACTATATCCAGAAAAAAATAAAATTATATTCGTTTTTTTCAGCCCAATTACTCAAAACCTGTAAAATATATTTCAAAACTGAAGCCTACAAATGAAAATATAGGCTTTCTTCTTTAATGTTTTATAAGAAAATGCCTCTTATAATGAATATTTAAAAATATATGACCGTTTTGAACAAGCCTTGTATCATACAACTTGCACATGTAGTTTGGCTTTATATGTCATTTTAAAAGCGTATAACTCCTAAGCCTTTACAGATATCGGCCTTAAATTATTCCAAACTCGTTTGTTTAACGATTTTTCATCTTTGAAAATATAAAATGACGTAATAAATGATTATACATTTTTTTTACAAAATACCTACATTTTAAGTAAATTATGTTATATATATCTCAGAAGATTGGAAATCATTAAAGAAACAACTTGTGAAAATTTGGGCTCGATATCTTTTACGGTTTAGAAGTTATACGCCTTTAAAGTGACAAAAATACAGCCCGATTTTACATTTCCAGGTTTTCACGATGCAAGCCTTTTTTTTAAACCGTCATACCTCTGACATTATGCACCCCATCAAGATGTTTATTATACGAAACGAAAGACGAAAGCCTATATTTTATTTCGCCGTTTTTTGTTTTAAAATATCTTCAACAGTTTTTGAGTAGTTGGCTCGTGAAAATGAGTGATTTTCGACTTTTGCGAAATGTGAAGGGGGAGGCCTTCAATTTTTCCTAAAAATCGATGAAAAATCGGATTTTTTGTTATAAACGTATATTGTAGCAGCATTTAACGTAGAATCACGTGGTGCAAATAGTTTTTCAAAATTGTGTCTAGTTCATGAGCTATTTGCATTTTTGTGTAAGTAATATTTGGTATTAAAATACCGTAAAGTGCTGCAGCTTTGCGGAATAACGCTGAACTACTAGGTACATTCATACTATATCCAGAAAAAAATAAAATAATATTCGTTTTTTTTCAGCCCAATTACTCAAAACCTGTAAAATATATTTCAAAACTGAAGCCTACAAATGAAAATATAGGCTTTCTTCTTTAATGTTTTATAAGAAAATGCCTCTTATAATGAATATTTAAAAATATATGACCGTTTTGAACAAGCCTTGTATCATACAACTTGCACATGTAGTTTGGCTTTATATGCCATTTTAAAAGCGTATAACTCCTAAGCCTTTACAGATATCGGCCTTAAATTATTCCAAACTCGTTTGTTTAACGATTTTTCATCTTTGAAAATATAAAATTACGTAATAAATGATTATAATTTTTTTTTACAAAATACCTACATTTTAAGTAAATTATGTTATATATATCTCAGAAGATTGGAAATCATTAAAGAAACAACTTATGAAAATTTGGGCTCGATATCTTTTACGGTTTAGAAGTTATACGCCTTTAAAGTGACAAAAATACAGCCCGATTTTACATTTCCAGGTTTTCACGATGCAAGCCTTTTTTTAAACCGTCATACCTCTGACATTATGCAGCCCATCAAGATGTTTATTATACGAAACGAAAGACGAAAGCCTATATTTTATTTCGCCGTTTTTTGTTTTAAAATATCTTCAACAGGTTTTGAGTAGTTGGCTCGTGAAAATGAGTGATTTTCGACTTTTGCGAAATGTGAAGGGGGAGGCCTTCAATTTTTCCTAAAAATCGATGAAAAATCGGATTTTTTGTTATAAACGTATATTGTAGCAGCATTTAACGTAGAATCACGTGGTGCAAATAGTTTTTCAAAATTGTGTCTAGTTCATGAGCTATTTGCATTTTTGTGTAAGTAATATTTGGTATTAAAATACCGTAAAGTGCTGCAGCTTTGCGGAATAACGCTAAACTACTAGGTACATTCATACTATATCCAGAAAAAAATAAAATAATATTCGTTTTTTTTCAGCCCAATTACTCAAAACCTGTAAAATATATTTCAAAACTGAAGCTTACAAATGAAAATATAGGCTTTCTTCTTTAATGTTTTATAAGAAAATGCCTCTTATAATGAATATTTAAAAATATATGACCGTTTTGAACAAGCCTTGTATCATACAACTTGCACATGTAGTTTGGCTTTATATGCCATTTTAAAAGCGTATAACTCCTAAGCCTTTACAGATATCGGCCTTAAATTATTCCAAACTCGTTTGTTTAACGATTTTTCATCTTTGAAAATATAAAATTACGTAATAAATGATTATAAATTTTTTTTACAAAATACCTACATTTTAAGTAAATTATGTTATATATATCTCAGAAGATTGGAAATCATTAAAGAAACAACTTATGAAAATTTGGGCTCGATATCTTTTACGGTTTAGAAGTTATACGCCTTTAAAGTGACAAAAATACAGCCCGATTTTACATTTCCAGGTTTTCACGATGCAAGCCTTTTTTTAAACCGTCATACCTCTGCCATTATGCAGCCCATCAAGATGTTTATTATACGAAACGAAAGACGAAAGCCTATATTTTATTTCGCCGTTTTTTGTTTTAAAATATCTTCAACAGTTTTTGAGTAGTTGGCTCGTGAAAATGAGTGATTTTCGACTTTTGCGAAATGTGAAGGGGGAGGCCTTCGATTTTTCCTAAAAATCGATGAAAAATCGGATTTTTTGTTATAAACGTATATTGTAGCAGCATTTAACGTAGAATCACGTGGTGCAAATAGTTTTTCAAAATTGTGTCTAGTTCATGAGCTATTTGCATTTTTGTGTAAGTAATATTTGGTATTAAAATACCGTAAAGTGCTGCAGCTTTGCGGAATAACGCTGAACTACTAGGTACATTCATACTATATCCAGAAAAAAATAAAATTATATTCGTTTTTTTCAGCCCAATTACTCAAAACCTGTAAAATATATTTCAAAACTGAAGCCTACAAATGAAAATATAGGCTTTCTTCTTTAATGTTTTATAAGAAAATGCCTCTTATAATGAATATTTAAAAATATATGACCGTTTTGAACAAGCCTTGTATCATACAACTTGCACATGTAGTTTGGCTTTATATGTCATTTTAAAAGCGTATAACTCCTAAGCCTTTACAGATATCGGCCTTAAATTATTCCAAACTCGTTTGTTTAACGATTTTTCATCTTTGAAAATATAAAATGACGTAATAAATGATTATACATTTTTTTTACAAAATACCTACATTTTAAGTAAATTATGTTATATATATCTCAGAAGATTGGAAATCATTAAAGAAACAACTTGTGAAAATTTGGGCTCGATATCTTTTACGGTTTAGAAGTTATACGCCTTTAAAGTGACAAAAATACAGCCCGATTTTACATTTCCAGGTTTTCACGATGCAAGCCTTTTTTTAAACCGTCATACCTCTGACATTATGCAGCCCATCAAGATGTTTATTATACGAAACGAAAGACGAAAGCCTATATTTTATTTCGCCGTTTTTTGTTTTAAAATATCTTCAACAGTTTTTGAGTAGTTGGCTCGTGAAAATGAGTGATTTTCGACTTTTGCGAAATGTGAAGGGGGAGGCCTTCGATTTTTCCTAAAAATCGATGAAAAATCGGATTTTTTGTTATAAACGTATATTGTAGCAGCATTTAACGTAGAATCACGTGGTGCAAATAGTTTTTCAAAATTGTGTCTAGTTCATGAGCTATTTGCATTTTTGTGTAAGTAATATTTGGTATTAAAATACCGTAAAGTGCTGCAGCTTTGCGGAATAACGCTGAACTACTAGGTACATTCATACTATATCCAGAAAAAAATAAAATTATATTCGTTTTTTTCAGCCCAATTACTCAAAACCTGTAAAATATATTTCAAAACTGAAGCCTACAAATGAAAATATAGGCTTTCTTCTTTAATGTTTTATAAGAAAATGCCTCTTATAATGAATATTTAAAAATATATGACCGTTTTGAACAAGCCTTGTATCATACAACTTGCACATGTAGTTTGGCTTTATATGCCATTTTAAAAGCGTATAACTCCTAAGCCTTTACAGATATCGGCCTTAAATTATTCCAAACTCGTTTGTTTAACGATTTTTCATCTTTGAAAATATAAAATTACGTAATAAATGATTATAAATTTTTTTTACAAAATACCTACATTTTAAGTAAATTATGTTATATATATCTCAGAAGATTGGAAATCATTAAAGAAACAACTTATGAAAATTTGGGCTCGATATCTTTTACGGTTTAGAAGTTATACGCCTTTAAAGTGACAAAAATACAGCCCGATTTTACATTTCCAGGTTTTCACGATGCAAGCCTTTTTTTAAACCGTCATACCTCTGCCATTATGCAGCCCATCAAGATGTTTATTATACGAAACGAAAGACGAAAGCCTATATTTTATTTCGCCGTTTTTTGTTTTAAAATATCTTCAACAGTTTTTGAGTAGTTGGCTCGTGAAAATGAGTGATTTTCGACTTTTGCGAAATGTGAAGGGGGAGGCCTTCGATTTTTCCTAAAAATCGATGAAAAATCGGATTTTTTGTTATAAACGTATATTGTAGCAGCATTTAACGTAGAATCACGTGGTGCAAATAGTTTTTCAAAATTGTGTCTAGTTCATGAGCTATTTGCATTTTTGTGTAAGTAATATTTGGTATTAAAATACCGTAAAGTGCTGCAGCTTTGCGGAATAACGCTGAACTACTAGGTACATTCATACTATATCCAGAAAAAAATAAAATTATATTCGTTTTTTTCAGCCCAATTACTCAAAACCTGTAAAATATATTTCAAAACTGAAGCCTACAAATGAAAATATAGGCTTTCTTCTTTAAAGTTTTATAAGAAAATGCCTCTTATAATGAATATTTAAAAATATATGACCGTTTTGAACAAGCCTTGTATCATACAACTTGCACATGTAGTTTGGCTTTATATGTCATTTTAAAAGCGTATAACTCCTAAGCCTTTACAGATATCGGCCTTAAATTATTCCAAACTCGTTTGTTTAACGATTTTTCATCTTTGAAAATATAAAATGACGTAATAAATGATTATACATTTTTTTTACAAAATACCTACATTTTAAGTAAATTATGTTATATATATCTCAGAAGATTGGAAATCATTAAAGAAACAACTTGTGAAAATTTGGGCTCGATATCTTTTACGGTTTAGAAGTTATACGCCTTTAAAGTGACAAAAATACAGCCCGATTTTACATTTCCAGGTTTTCACGATGCAAGCCTTTTTTTAAACCGTCATACCTCTGACATTATGCAGCCCATCAAGATGTTTATTATACGAAACGAAAGACGAAAGCCTATATTTTATTTCGCCGTTTTTTGTTTTAAAATATCTTCAACAGTTTTTGAGTAGTTGGCTCGTGAAAATGAGTGATTTTCGACTTTTGCGAAATGTGAAGGGGGAGGCCTTCAATTTTTCCTAAAAATCGATGAAAAATCGGATTTTTTGTTATAAACGTATATTGTAGCAGCATTTAACGTAGAATCACGTGGTGCAAATAGTTTTTCAAAATTGTGTCTAGTTCATGAGCTATTTGCATTTTTGTGTAAGTAATATTTGGTATTAAAATACCGTAAAGTGCTGCAGCTTTGCGGAATAACGCTGAACTACTAGGTACATTCATACTATATCCAGAAAAAAATAAAATAATATTCGTTTTTTTTCAGCCCAATTACTCAAAACCTGTAAAATATATTTCAAAACTGAAGCCTACAAATGAAAATATAGGCTTTCTTCTTTAATGTTTTATAAGAAAATGCCTCTTATAATGAATATTTAAAAATATATGACCGTTTTGAACAAGCCTTGTATCATACAACTTGCAAATGTAGTTTGGCTTTATATGCCATTTTAAAAGCGTATAACTCCTAAGCCTTTACAGATATCGGCCTTAAATTATTCCAAACTCGTTTGTTTAACGATTTTTCATCTTTGAAAATATAAAATTACGCAATAAATGATTATAAATTTTTTTTACAAAATACCTACATTTTAAGTAAATTATGTTATATATATCTCAGAAGATTGGAAATCATTAAAGAAACAACTTGTGAAAATTTGGGCTCGATATCTTTTACGGTTTAGAAGTTATACGCCTTTAAAGTGACAAAAATACAGCCCGATTTTACATTTCCAGGTTTTCACGATGCAAGCCTTTTTTTAAACCGTCATACCTCTGACATTATGCAGCCCATCAAGATGTTTATTATACGAAACGAAAGACGAAAGCCTATATTTTATTTCGCCGTTTTTTGTTTTAAAATATCTTCAACAGTTTTTGAGTAGTTGGCTCGTGAAAATGAGTGATTTTCGACTTTTGCGAAATGTGAAGGGGGAGGCCTTCAATTTTTCCTAAAAATCGATGAAAAATCGGATTTTTTCTTATAAACGTATATTGTAGCAGCATTTAACGTAGAATCACGTGATGCAAATAGTTTTTCAAAATTGTGTCTAGTTCATGAGCTATTTGCACTTTTGTGTAAGTAATATTTGGTATTAAAATACCGTAAAGTGCTGCAGCTTTGCGGAATAACGCTGAACTACTAGGTACATTCATACTATATCCAGAAAAAAATAAAATAATATTCGTTTTTTTTCAGCCCAATTACTCAAAACCTGTAAAATATATTTCAAAACTGAAGCCTACAAATGAAAATATAGGCTTTCTTCTTTAATGTTTTATAAGAAAATGCCTCTTATAATGAATATTTAAAAATATATGACCGTTTTGAACAAGCCTTGTATCATACAACTTGCACATGTAGTTTGGCTTTATATGTCATTTTAAAAGCGTATAACTCCTAAGCCTTTACAGATATCGGCCTTAAATTATTCCAAACTCGTTTGTTTAACGATTTTTCATCTTTGAAAATATAAAATGACGTAATAAATGATTATAAATTTTTTTTACAAAATACCTACATTTTAAGTAAATTATGTTATATATATCTCAGAAGATTGGAAATCATTAAAGAAACAACTTGTGAAAATTTGGGCTCGATATCTTTTACGGTTTAGAAGTTATACGCCTTTAAAGTGACAAAAATACAGCCCGATTTTACATTTCCAGGTTTTCATGATGCAAGCCTTTTTTTAAACCGTCGTACCTCTGACATTATGCAGCCCATCAAGATGTTTATTATACGAAACGAAAGACGAAAGCCTATATTTTATTTCGCCGTTTTTTGTTTTAAAATATCTTCAACAGTTTTTGAGAAGTTGGCTCGTGAAAATGAGTGATTTTCGACTTTTGCGAAATGTGAAGGGGGAGGCCTTCAATTTTTCCTAAAAATCGATGAAAAATCGGATTTTTTGTTATAAACGTATATTGTAGCAGCATTTAACGTAGAATCACGTGGTGCAAATAGTTTTTCAAAATTGTGTCTAGTTCATGAGTTATTTGCATTTTTGTGTAAGTAATATTTGGTATTAAAATACCGTAAAGTGCTGCAGCTTTGCGGAATAACGCTGAACTACTAGGTACATTCATACTATATCCAGAAAAAAATAAAATAATATTCGTTTTTTTTCAGCCCAATTACTCAAAACCTGTAAAATATATTTCAAAACTGAAGCCTACAAATGAAAATATAGGCTTTCTTCTTTAATGTTTTATAAGAAAATGCCTCTTATAATGAATATTTAAAAATATATGACCGTTTTGAACAAGCCTTGTATCATACAACTTGCACATGTAGTTTGGCTTTATATGCCATTTTAAAAGCGTATAACTCCTAAGCCTTTACAGATATCGGCCTTAAATTATTCCAAACTCGTTTGTTTAACGATTTTTCATCTTTGAAAATATAAATTTACGTAATAAATGATTATAATTTTTTTTTACAAAATACCTACATTTTAAGTAAATTATGTTATATATATCTCAGAAGATTGGAAATCATTAAAGAAACAACTTGTGAAAATTTGGGCTCGATATCTTTTACGGTTTAGAAGTTATACGCCTTTAAAGTGACAAAAATACAGCCCGATTTTACATTTCCAGGTTTTCACGATGCAAGCCTTTTTTTAAACCGTCATACCTCTGACATTATGCAGCCCATCAAGATGTTTATTATACGAAACGAAAGACGAAAGCCTATATTTTATTTCGCCGTTTTTTGTTTAAAATATCTTCAACAGTTTTTGAGTAGTTGGCTCGTGAAAATGAGTGATTTTCGACTTTTGCGAAATGTGAAGGGGGAAATCCTTCAATTTTTCCTAAAAATCGATGAAAAATCGGATTTTTTGTTATAAACGTATATTGTAGCAGCATTTAACGTACAATCACGTGGTGCAAATAGTTTTTCAAAATTGAGTCTAGTTCATGAGCTATTTGCATTTTTGTGTAAGTAATATTTGGTATTAAAATACCGTAAAGTGCTGCAGCTTTGCGGAATAACGCTGAACTACTAGGTACATTCATACTATATCCAGAAAAAAATAAAACAATATTCGTTTTTTTTCAGCCCAATTACTCAAAACCTGTAAAATATATTTCAAAACTGAAGCCTACAAATGAAAATATAGGCTTTCTTCTTTAATGTTTTATAAGAAAATGCCTCTTATAATGAATATTTAAAAATATATGACCGTTTTGAACAAGCCTTGTATCATACAACTTGCACATGTAGTTTGGCTTTATATGTCATTTTAAAAGCGTATAACTCCTAAGCCTTTACAGATATCGGCCTTAAATTATTCCAAACTCGTTTGTTTAACGATTTTTCATCTTTGAAAATATAAAATTACGTAATAAATGATTATAAATTTTTTTTACAAAATACCTACATTTTAAGTAAATTATGTTATATATATCTCAGAAGATTGGAAATCATTAAAGAAACAACTTGTGAAAATTTGGGCTCGATATCTTTTACGGTTTAGAAGTTATACGCCTTTAAAGTGACAAAAATACAGCCCGATTTTACATTTCCAGGTTTTCATGATGCAAGCCTTTTTTTAAACCGTCGTACCTCTGACATTATGCAGCCCATCAAGATGTTTATTATACGAAACGAAAGACGAAAGCCTATATTTTATTTCGCCGTTTTTTGTTTTAAAATATCTTCAACAGTTTTTGAGTAGTTGGCTCGTGAAAATTAGTGATTTTCGACTTTTGCGAAATGTGAAGGGGGAGGCCTTCAATTTTTCCTAAAAATGGATGAAAAATCGGATTTTTTGTTATAAACGTATATTGTAGCAGCATTTAACGTAGAATCACGTGATGCAAATAGTTTTTCAAAATTGTGTCTAGTTCATGAGTTATTTGCATTTTTGTGTAAGTAATATTTGGTATTAAAATACCGTAAAGTGCTGCAGCTTTGCGGAATAACGCTGAACTACTAGGTACATTCATACTATATCCAGAAAAAAATAAAATTATATTCGTTTTTTTCAGCCCAATTACTCAAAACCTGTAAAATATATTTCAAAACTGAAGCCTACAAATGAAAATATAGGCTTTCTTCTTTAATGTTTTATAAGAAAATGCCTCTTATAATGAATATTTAAAAATATATGACCGTTTTGAACAAGCCTTGTATCATACAACTTGCACATGTAGTTTGGCTTTATATGTCATTTTAAAAGCGTATAACTCCTAAGCCTTTACAGATATCGGCCTTAAATTATTCCAAACTCGTTTGTTTAACGATTTTTCATCTTTGAAAATATAAAATTACGTAATAAATGATTATAAATTTTTTTTACAAAATACCTACATTTTAAGTAAATTATGTTATATATATCTCAGAAGATTGGAAATCATTAAAGAAACAACTTGTGAAAATTTGGGCTCGATATCTTTTACGGTTTAGAAGTTATACGCCTTTAAAGTGACAAAAATACAGCCCGATTTTACATTTCCAGGTTTTCACGATGCAAGCCTTTTTTTAAACCGTCATACCTCTGACATTATGCA
Organism: Prosapia bicincta; assembly: GCA_036971475.1. NCBI lineage: Eukaryota > Metazoa > Arthropoda > Insecta > Hemiptera > Cercopidae > Prosapia > Prosapia bicincta. The sequence goes on from JBAIZL010000004.1 coordinate 218,674,867, forward strand.
CCCCATCAAGATGTTTATTATACGAAACGAAAGACGAAAGCCTATATTTTATTTCGCCGTTTTTTGTTTTAAAATATCTTCAACAGTTTTTGAGAAGTTGGCTCGTGAAAATGAGTGATTTTCGACTTTTGCGAAATGTGAAGGGGGAGGCCTTCAATTTTTCCTAAAAATCGATGAAAAATCGGATTTTTTGTTATAAACGTATATTGTAGCAGCATTTAACGTAGAATCACGTGGTGCAAATAGTTTTTCAAAATTGTGTCTAGTTCATGAGTTATTTGCATTTTTGTGTAAGTAATATTTGGTATTAAAATACCGTAAAGTGCTGCAGCTTTGCGGAATAACGCTGAACTACTAGGTACAGTCATACTATATCCAGAAAAAAATAAAACAATATTCGTTTTTTTTCAGCCCAATTACTCAAAACCTGTAAAATATATTTCAAAACTGAAGCCTACAAATGAAAATATAGGCTTTCTTCTTTAATGTTTTATAAGAAAATGCCTCTTATAATGAATATTTAAAAATATATGACCGTTTTGAACAAGCCTTGTATCATACAACTTGCACATGTAGTTTGGCTTTATATGCCATTTTAAAAGCGTATAACTCCTAAGCCTTTACAGATATCGGCCTTAAATTATTCCAAACTCGTTTGTTTAACGATTTTTCATCTTTGAAAATATAAATTTACGTAATAAATGATTATAATTTTTTTTTACAAAATACCTACATTTTAAGTAAATTATGTTATATATATCTCAGAAGATTGGAAATCATTAAAGAAACAACTTGTGAAAATTTGGGCTCGATATCTTTTACGGTTTAGAAGTTATACGCCTTTAAAGTGACAAAAATACAGCCCGATTTTACATTTCCAGGTTTTCACGATGCAAGCCTTTTTTTAAACCGTCATACCTCTGACATTATGCAGCCCATCAAGATATTTATTATACGAAACGAAAGACGAAAGCCTATATTTTATTTCGCCGTTTTTTGTTTTAAAATATCTTCAACAGTTTTTGAGTAGTTGGCTCGTGAAAATGAGTGATTTTCGACTTTTGCGAAATGTGAAGGGGGAAATCCTTTCTTTTTTTCCTAAAAATCGATGAAAAATCGGATTTTTTGTTATAAACGTATATTGTAGCAGCATTTAACGTACAATCACGTGGTGCAAATAGTTTTTCAAAATTGTGTCTAGTTCATGAGCTATTTGCATTTTTGTGTAAGTAATATTTGGTATTAAAATACCGTAAAGTGCTGCAGCTTTGCGGAATAACGCTGAACTACTAGGTACATTCATACTATATCCAGAAAAAAATAAAATTATATTCGTTTTTTTCAGCCCAATTACTCAAAACATGTAAAATATATTTCAAAACTGAAGCCTACAAATGAAAATATAGGCTTTCTTCTTTAATGTTTTATAAGAAAATGCCTCTTATAATGAATATTTAAAAATATATGACCGTTTTGAACAAGCCTTGTATCATACAACTTGCACATGTAGTTTGGCTTTATATGTCATTTTAAAAGCGTATAACTCCTAAGCCTTTACAGATATCGGCCTTAAATTATTCCAAACTCGTTTGTTTAACGATTTTTCATCTTTGAAAATATAAAATTACGTAATAAATGATTATAAATTTTTTTTACAAAATACCTACATTTTAAGTAAATTATGTTATATATATCTCAGAAGATTGGAAATCATTAAAGAAACAACTTGTGAAAATTTGGGCTCGATATCTTTTACGGTTTAGAAGTTATACGCCTTTAAAGTGACAAAAATACAGCCCGATTTTACATTTCCAGGTTTTCACGATGCAAGCCTTTTTTTAAACCGTCATACCTCTGACATTATGCAGCCCATCAAGATGTTTATTATACGAAACGAAAGACGAAAGCCTATATTTTATTTCGCCGTTTTTTGTTTTAAAATATCTTCAACAGTTTTTGAGTAGTTGGCTCGTGAAAATGAGTGATTTTCGACTTTTGCGAAATGTGAAGGGGGAAACCTTCAATTTTTCCTAAAAATCGATGAAAAATCGGATTTTTTGTTATAAACGTATATTGTAGCAGCATTTAACGTAGAATCACGTGATGCAAATAGTTTTTCAAAATTGTGTCTAGTTCATGAGTTATTTGCATTTTTGTGTAAGTAATATTTGGTATTAAAATACCGTAAAGTGCTGCAGCTTTGCGGAATAACGCTGAACTACTAGGTACATTCATACTATATCCAGAAAAAAATAAAATTATATTCGTTTTTTTCAGCCCAATTACTCAAAACCTGTAAAATATATTTCAAAACTGAAGCCTACAAATGAAAATATAGGCTTTCTTCTTTAATGTTTTATAAGAAAATGCCTCTTATAATGAATATTTAAAAATATATGACCGTTTTGAACAAGCCTTGTATCATACAACTTGCACATGTAGTTTGGCTTTATATGTCATTTTAAAAGCGTATAACTCCTAAGCCTTTACAGATATCGGCCTTAAATTATTCCAAACTCGTTTGTTTAACGATTTTTCATCTTTGAAAATATAAAATTACGTAATAAATGATTATAAATTTTTTTTACAAAATACCTACATTTTAAGTAAATTATGTTATATATATCTCAGAAGATTGGAAATCATTAAAGAAACAACTTGTGAAAATTTGGGCTCGATATCTTTTACGGTTTAGAAGTTATACGCCTTTAAAGTGACAAAAATACAGCCCGATTTTACATTTCCAGGTTTTCACGATGCAAGCCTTTTTTTAAACCGTCATACCTCTGACATTATGCACCCCATCAAGATGTTTATTATACGAAACGAAAGACGAAAGCCTATATTTTATTTCGCCGTTTTTTGTTTTAAAATATCTTCAACAGTTTTTGAGTAGTTGGCTCGTGAAAATGAGTGATTTTCGACTTTTGCGAAATGTGAAGGGGGAGGCCTTCAATTTTTCCTAAAAATCGATGAAAAATCGGATTTTTTGTTATAAACGTATATTGTAGCAGCATTTAACGTAGAATCACGTGATGCAAATAGTTTTTCAAAATTGTGTCTAGTTCATGAGTTATTTGCATTTTTGTGTAAGTAATATTTGGTATTAAAATACCGTAAAGTGCTGCAGCTTTGCGGAATAACGCTGAACTACTAGGTACATTCATACTATATCCAGAAAAAAATAAAATTATATTCGTTTTTTTCAGCCCAATTACTCAAAACCTGTAAAATATATTTCAAAACTGAAGCCTACAAATGAAAATATAGGCTTTCTTCTTTAATGTTTTATAAGAAAATGCCTCTTATAATGAATATTTAAAAATATATGACCGTTTTGAACAAGCCTTGTATCATACAACTTGCACATGTAGTTTGGCTTTATATGTCATTTTAAAAGCGTATAACTCCTAAGCCTTTACAGATATCGGCCTTAAATTATTCCAAACTCGTTTGTTTAACGATTTTTCATCTTTGAAAATATAAAATTACGTAATAAATGATTATAAATTTTTTTTACAAAATACCTACATTTTAAGTAAATTATGTTATATATATCTCAGAAGATTGGAAATCATTAAAGAAACAACTTGTGAAAATTTGGGCTCGATATCTTTTACGGTTTAGAAGTTATACGCCTTTAAAGTGACAAAAATACAGCCCGATTTTACATTTCCAGGTTTTCACGATGCAAGCCTTTTTTTAAACCGTCATACCTCTGACATTATGCAGCCCATCAAGATGTTTATTATACGAAACGAAAGACGAAAGCCTATATTTTATTTCGCCGTTTTTTGTTTTAAAATATCTTCAACAGTTTTTGAGTAGTTGGCTCGTGAAAATGAGTGATTTTCGACTTTTGCGAAATGTGAAGGGGGAGGCCTTCAATTTTTCCTAAAAATGGATGAAAAATCGGATTTTTTGTTATAAACGTATATTGTAGCAGCATTTAACGTAGAATCACGTGGTGCAAATAGTTTTTCAAGATTGTGTCTAGTTCATGAGCTATTTGCATTTTTGTGTAAGTAATATTTGGTATTAAAATACCGTAAAGTGCTGCAGCTTTGCGGAATAACGCTGAACTACTAGGTACATTCATACTATATCCAGAAAAAAATAAAATAATATTCGTTTTTTTTCAGCCCAATTACTCAAAACCTGTAAAATATATTTCAAAACTGAAGCCTACAAATGAAAATATAGGCTTTCTTCTTTAATGTTTTATAAGAAAATGCCTCTTATAATGAATATTTAAAAATATATGACCGTTTTGAACAAGCCTTGTATCATACAACTTGCACATGTAGTTTGGCTTTATATGTCATTTTAAAAGCGTATAACTCCTAAGCCTTTACAGATATCGGCCTTAAATTATTCCAAACTCGTTTGTTTAACGATTTTTCATCTTTGAAAATATAAAATTACGTAATAAATGATTATAAATTTTTTTTACAAAATACCTACATTTTAAGTAAATTATGTTATATATATCTCAGAAGATTGGAAATCATTAAAGAAACAACTTGTGAAAATTTGGGCTCGATATCTTTTACGGTTTAGAAGTTATACGCCTTTAAAGTGACAAAAATACAGCCCGATTTTACATTTCCAGGTTTTCACGATGCAAGCCTTTTTTTAAACCGTCATACCTCTGACATTATGCACCCCATCAAGATGTTTATTATACGAAACGAAAGACGAAAGCCTATATTTTATTTCGCCGTTTTTTGTTTTAAAATATCTTCAACAGTTTTTGAGTAGTTGGCTCGTGAAAATGAGTGATTTTCGACTTTTGCGAAATGTGAAGGGGGAGGCCTGCAATTTTTCCTAAAAATCGATGAAAAATCGGATTTTTTGTTATAAACGTATATTGTAGCAGCATTTAACGTAGAATCACGTGATGCAAATAGTTTTTCAAAATTGTGTCTAGTTCATGAGTTATTTGCATTTTTGTGTAAGTAATATTTGGTATTAAAATACCGTAAAGTGCTGCAGCTTTGCGGAATAACGCTGAACTACTAGGTACATTCATACTATATCCAGAAAAAAATAAAATTATATTCGTTTTTTTCAGCCCAATTACTCAAAACCTGTAAAATATATTTCAAAACTGAAGCCTACAAATGAATAATAGGCTTTCTTCTTTAATGTTTTATAAGAAAATGCCTCTTATAATGAATATTTAAAAATATATGACCGTTTTGAACAAGCCTTGTATCATACAACTTGCACATGTAGTTTGGCTTTATATGTCATTTTAAAAGCGTATAACTCCTAAGCCTTTACAGATATCGGCCTTAAATTATTCCAAACTCGTTTGTTTAACGATTTTTCATCTTTGAAAATATAAAATTACGTAATAAATGATTATAAATTTTTTTTACAAAATACCTACATTTTAAGTAAATTATGTTATATATATCTCAGAAGATTGGAAATCATTAAAGAAACAACTTGTGAAAATTTGGGCTCGATATCTTTTACGGTTTAGAAGTTATACGCCTTTAAAGTGACAAAAATACAGCCCGATTTTACATTTCCAGGTTTTCACGATGCAAGCCTTTTTTTAAACCGTCATACCTCTGACATTATGCAGCCCATCAAGATGTTTATTATACGAAACGAAAGACGAAAGCCTATATTTTATTTCGCCGTTTTTTGTTTTAAAATATCTTCAACAGTTTTTGAGTAGTTGGCTCGTGAAAATGAGTGATTTTCGACTTTTGCGAAATGTGAAGGGGGAGGCCTTCAATTTTTCCTAAAAATCGATGAAAAATCGGATTTTTTGTTATAAACGTATATTGTAGCAGCATTTAACGTAGAATCACGTGGTGCAAATAGTTTTTCAAGATTGTGTCTAGTTCATGAGCTATTTGCATTTTTGTGTAAGTAATATTTGGTATTAAAATACCGTAAAGTGCTGCAGCTTTGCGGAATAACGCTGAACTACTAGGTACATTCATACTATATCCAGAAAAAAATAAAATTATATTCGTTTTTTTCAGCCCAATTACTCAAAACCTGTAAAATATATTTCAAAACTGAAGCCTACAAATGAAAATATAGGCTTTCTTCTTTAATGTTTTATAAGAAAATGCCTCTTATAATGAATATTTAAAAATATATGACCGTTTTGAACAAGCCTTGTATCATACAACTTGCACATGTAGTTTGGCTTTATATGTCATTTTAAAAGCGTATAACTCCTAAGCCTTTACAGATATCGGCCTTAAATTATTCCAAACTCGTTTGTTTAACGATTTTTCATCTTTGAAAATATAAAATTACGTAATAAATGATTATAAATTTTTTTTACAAAATACCTACATTTTAAGTAAATTATGTTATATATATCTCAGAAGATTGGAAATCATTAAAGAAACAACTTGTGAAAATTTGGGCTCGATATCTTTTACGGTTTAGAAGTTATACGCCTTTAAAGTGACAAAAATACAGCCCGATTTTACATTTCCAGGTTTTCACGATGCAAGCCTTTTTTTAAACCGTCATACCTCTGACATTATGCAGCCCATCAAGATGTTTATTATACGAAACGAAAGACGAAAGCCTATATTTTATTTCGCCGTTTTTTGTTTTAAAATATCTTCAACAGTTTTTGAGTAGTTGGCTCGTGAAAATGAGTGATTTTCGACTTTTGCGAAATGTGAAGGGGGAGGCCTTCAATTTTTCCTAAAAATGGATGAAAAATCGGATTTTTTGTTATAAACGTATATTGTAGCAGCATTTAACGTAGAATCACGTGGTGCAAATAGTTTTTCAAGATTGTGTCTAGTTCATGAGCTATTTGCATTTTTGTGTAAGTAATATTTGGTATTAAAATACCGTAAAGTGCTGCAGCTTTGCGGAATAACGCTGAACTACTAGGTACATTCATACTATATCCAGAAAAAAATAAAATAATATTCGTTTTTTTTCAGCCCAATTACTCAAAACCTGTAAAATATATTTCAAAACTGAAGCCTACAAATGAAAATATAGGCTTTCTTCTTTAATGTTTTATAAGAAAATGCCTCTTATAATGAATATTTAAAAATATATGACCGTTTTGAACAAGCCTTGTATCATACAACTTGCACATGTAGTTTGGCTTTATATGTCATTTTAAAAGCGTATAACTCCTAAGCCTTTACAGATATCGGCCTTAAATTATTCCAAACTCGTTTGTTTAACGATTTTTCATCTTTGAAAATATAAAATTACGTAATAAATGATTATAAATTTTTTTTACAAAATACCTACATTTTAAGTAAATTATGTTATATATATCTCAGAAGATTGGAAATCATTAAAGAAACAACTTGTGAAAATTTGGGCTCGATATCTTTTACGGTTTAGAAGTTATACGCCTTTAAAGTGACAAAAATACAGCCCGATTTTACATTTCCAGGTTTTCACGATGCAAGCCTTTTTTTAAACCGTCATACCTCTGACATTATGCACCCCATCAAGATGTTTATTATACGAAACGAAAGACGAAAGCCTATATTTTATTTCGCCGTTTTTTGTTTTAAAATATCTTCAACAGTTTTTGAGTAGTTGGCTCGTGAAAATGAGTGATTTTCGACTTTTGCGAAATGTGAAGGGGGAGGCCTGCAATTTTTCCTAAAAATCGATGAAAAATCGGATTTTTTGTTATAAACGTATATTGTAGCAGCATTTAACGTAGAATCACGTGATGCAAATAGTTTTTCAAAATTGTGTCTAGTTCATGAGTTATTTGCATTTTTGTGTAAGTAATATTTGGTATTAAAATACCGTAAAGTGCTGCAGCTTTGCGGAATAACGCTGAACTACTAGGTACATTCATACTATATCCAGAAAAAAATAAAATTATATTCGTTTTTTTCAGCCCAATTACTCAAAACCTGTAAAATATATTTCAAAACTGAAGCCTACAAATGAATAATAGGCTTTCTTCTTTAATGTTTTATAAGAAAATGCCTCTTATAATGAATATTTAAAAATATATGACCGTTTTGAACAAGCCTTGTATCATACAACTTGCACATGTAGTTTGGCTTTATATGTCATTTTAAAAGCGTATAACTCCTAAGCCTTTACAGATATCGGCCTTAAATTATTCCAAACTCGTTTGTTTAACGATTTTTCATCTTTGAAAATATAAAATTACGTAATAAATGATTATAAATTTTTTTTACAAAATACCTACATTTTAAGTAAATTATGTTATATATATCTCAGAAGATTGGAAATCATTAAAGAAACAACTTGTGAAAATTTGGGCTCGATATCTTTTACGGTTTAGAAGTTATACGCCTTTAAAGTGACAAAAATACAGCCCGATTTTACATTTCCAGGTTTTCACGATGCAAGCCTTTTTTTAAACCGTCATACCTCTGACATTATGCAGCCCATCAAGATGTTTATTATACGAAACGAAAGACGAAAGCCTATATTTTATTTCGCCGTTTTTTGTTTTAAAATATCTTCAACAGTTTTTGAGTAGTTGGCTCGTGAAAATGAGTGATTTTCGACTTTTGCGAAATGTGAAGGGGGAGGCCTTCAATTTTTCCTAAAAATCGATGAAAAATCGGATTTTTTGTTATAAACGTATATTGTAGCAGCATTTAACGTAGAATCACGTGGTGCAAATAGTTTTTCAAGATTGTGTCTAGTTCATGAGCTATTTGCATTTTTGTGTAAGTAATATTTGGTATTAAAATACCGTAAAGTGCTGCAGCTTTGCGGAATAACGCTGAACTACTAGGTACATTCATACTATATCCAGAAAAAAATAAAATTATATTCGTTTTTTTTCAGCCCAATTACTCAAAACCTGTAAAATATATTTCAAAACTGAAGCCTACAAATGAAAATATAGGCTTTCTTCTTTAATGTTTTATAAGAAAATGCCTCTTATAATGAATATTTAAAAATATATGACCGTTTTGAACAAGCCTTGTATCATACAACTTGCACATGTAGTTTGGCTTTATATGTCATTTTAAAAGCGTATAACTCCTAAGCCTTTACAGATATCGGCCTTAAATTATTCCAAACTCGTTTGTTTAACGATTTTTCATCTTTGAAAATATAAAATTACGTAATAAATGATTATAAATTTTTTTTACAAAATACCTACATTTTAAGTAAATTATGTTATATATATCTCAGAAGATTGGAAATCATTAAAGAAACAACTTGTGAAAATTTGGGCTCGATATCTTTTACGGTTTAGAAGTTATACGCCTTTAAAGTGACAAAAATACAGCCCGATTTTACATTTCCAGGTTTTCACGATGCAAGCCTTTTTTTAAACCGTCATACCTCTGACATTATGCAGCCCATCAAGATGTTTATTATACGAAACGAAAGACGAAAGCCTATATTTTATTTCGCCGTTTTTTGTTTTAAAATATCTTCAACAGTTTTTGAGTAGTTGGCTCGTGAAAATGAGTGATTTTCGACTTTTGCGAAATGTGAAGGGGGAGGCCTTCAATTTTTCCTAAAAATCGATGAAAAATCGGATTTTTTGTTATAAACGTATATTGTAGCAGCATTTAACGTAGAATCACGTGGTGCAAATAGTTTTTCAAGATTGTGTCTAGTTCATGAGCTATTTGCATTTTTGTGTAAGTAATATTTGGTATTAAAATACCGTAAAGTGCTGCAGCTTTGCGGAATAACGCTGAACTACTAGGTACATTCATACTATATCCAGAAAAAAATAAAATTATATTCGTTTTTTTTCAGCCCAATTACTCAAAACCTGTAAAATATATTTCAAAACTGAAGCCTACAAATGAAAATATAGGCTTTCTTCTTTAATGTTTTATAAGAAAATGCCTCTTATAATGAATATTTAAAAATATATGACCGTTTTGAACAAGCCTTGTATCATACAACTTGCACATGTAGTTTGGCTTTATATGTCATTTTAAAAGCGTATAACTCCTAAGCCTTTACAGATATCGGCCTTAAATTATTCCAAACTCGTTTGTTTAACGATTTTTCATCTTTGAAAATATAAAATTACGTAATAAATGATTATAAATTTTTTTTACAAAATACCTACATTTTAAATAAATTATGTTATATATATCTCAGAAGATTGGAAATCATTAAAGAAACAACTTGTGAAAATTTGGGCTCGATATCTTTTACGGTTTAGAAGTTATACGCCTTTAAAGTGACAAAAATACAGCCCGATTTTACATTTCCAGGTTTTCACGATGCAAGCCTTTTTTTAAACCGTCATACCTCTGACATTATGCAGCCCATCAAGATGTTTATTATACGAAACGAAAGACGAAAGCCTATATTTTATTTCGCCGTTTTTTGTTTTAAAATATCTTCAACAGTTTTTGAGTAGTTGGCTCGTGAAAATGAGTGATTTTCGACTTTTGCGAAATGTGAAGGGGGAGGCCTTCAATTTTTCCTAAAAATCGATGAAAAATCGGATTTTTTGTTATAAACGTATATTGTAGCAGCATTTAACGTAGAATCACGTGATGCAAATAGTTTTTCAAAATTGTGTCTAGTTCATGAGTTATTTGCATTTTTGTGTAAGTAATATTTGGTATTAAAATACCGTAAAGTGCTGCAGCTTTGCGGAATAACGCTGAACTACTAGGTACATTCATACTATATCCAGAAAAAAATAAAATTATATTCGTTTTTTTCAGCCCAATTACTCAAAACCTGTAAAATATATTTCAAAACTGAAGCCTACAAATGAAAATATAGGCTTTCTTCTTTAATGTTTTATAAGAAAATGCCTCTTATAATGAATATTTAAAAATATATGACCGTTTTGAACAAGCCTTGTATCATACAACTTGCACATGTAGTTTGGCTTTATATGTCATTTTAAAAGCGTATAACTCCTAAGCCTTTACAGATATCGGCCTTAAATTATTCCAAACTCGTTTGTTTAACGATTTTTCATCTTTGAAAATATAAAATTACGTAATAAATGATTATAAATTTTTTTTACAAAATACCTACATTTTAAGTAAATTATGTTATATATATCTCAGAAGATTGGAAATCATTAAAGAAACAACTTGTGAAAATTTGGGCTCGATATCTTTTACGGTTTAGAAGTTATACGCCTTTAAAGTGACAAAAATACAGCCCGATTTTACATTTCCAGGTTTTCACGATGCAAGCCTTTTTTTAAACCGTCATACCTCTGACATTATGCAGCCCATCAAGATGTTTATTATACGAAACGAAAGACGAAAGCCTATATTTTATTTCGCCGTTTTTTGTTTTAAAATATCTTCAACAGTTTTTGAGTAGTTGGCTCGTGAAAATGAGTGATTTTCGACTTTTGCGAAATGTGAAGGGGGAGGCCTTCAATTTTTCCTAAAAATCGATGAAAAATCGGATTTTTTGTTATAAACGTATATTGTAGCAGCATTTAACGTAGAATCACGTGGTGCAAATAGTTTTTCAAGATTGTGTCTAGTTCATGAGCTATTTGCATTTTTGTGTAAGTAATATTTGGTATTAAAATACCGTAAAGTGCTGCAGCTTTGCGGAATAACGCTGAACTACTAGGTACATTCATACTATATCCAGAAAAAAATAAAATAATATTCGTTTTTTTTCAGCCCAATTACTCAAAACCTGTAAAATATATTTCAAAACTGAAGCCTACAAATGAAAATATAGGCTTTCTTCTTTAATGTTTTATAAGAAAATGCCTCTTATAATGAATATTTAAAAATATATGACCGTTTTGAACAAGCCTTGTATCATACAACTTGCACATGTAGTTTGGCTTTATATGTCATTTTAAAAGCGTATAACTCCTAAGCCTTTACAGATATCGGCCTTAAATTATTCCAAACTCGTTTGTTTAACGATTTTTCATCTTTGAAAATATAAAATTACGTAATAAATGATTATACATTTTTTTTACAAAATACCTACATTTTAAATAAATTATGTTATATATATCTCAGAAGATTGGAAATCATTAAAGAAACAACTTGTGAAAATTTGGGCTCGATATCTTTTACGGTTTAGAAGTTATACGCCTTTAAAGTGACAAAAATACAGCCCGATTTTACATTTCCAGGTTTTCACGATGCAAGCCTTTTTTTAAACCGTCATACCTCTGACATTATGCAGCCCATCAAGATGTTTATTATACGAAACGAAAGACGAAAGCCTATATTTTATTTCGCCGTTTTTTGTTTTAAAATATCTTCAACAGTTTTTGAGTAGTTGGCTCGTGAAAATGAGTGATTTTCGACTTTTGCGAAATGTGAAGGGGAGGCCTTCAATTTTTCCTAAAAATCGATGAAAAATCGGATTTTTTGTTATAAACGTATATTGTAGCAGCATTTAACGTAGAATCACGTGATGCAAATAGTTTTTCAAAATTGTGTCTAGTTCATGAGTTATTTGCATTTTTGTGTAAGTAATATTTGGTATTAAAATACCGTAAAGTGCTGCAGCTTTGCGGAATAACGCTGAACTACTAGGTACATTCATACTATATCCAGAAAAAAATAAAATTATATTCGTTTTTTTCAGCCCAATTACTCAAAACCTGTAAAATATATTTCAAAACTGAAGCCTACAAATGAAAATATAGGCTTTCTTCTTTAATGTTTTATAAGAAAATGCCTCTTATAATGAATATTTAAAAATATATGACCGTTTTGAACAAGCCTTGTATCATACAACTTGCACATGTAGTTTGGCTTTATATGTCATTTTAAAAGCGTATAACTCCTAAGCCTTTACAGATATCGGCCTTAAATTATTCCAAACTCGTTTGTTTAACGATTTTTCATCTTTGAAAATATAAAATTACGTAATAAATGATTATAAATTTTTTTTACAAAATACCTACATTTTAAGTAAATTATGTTATATATATCTCAGAAGATTGGAAATCATTAAAGAAACAACTTGTGAAAATTTTTGCTCGATATCTTTTACGGTTTAGAAGTTATACGCCTTTAAAGTGACAAAAATACAGCCCGATTTTACATTTCCAGGTTTTCACGATGCAAGCCTTTTCTTAAACCGTCATACCTCTGACATTATGCAGCCCATCAAGATGTTTATTATACGAAACGAAAGACGAAAGCCTATATTTTATTTCGCCGTTTTTTGTTTTAAAATATCTTCAACAGTTTTTGAGTAGTTGGCTCGTGAAAATGAGTGATTTTCGACTTTTGCGAAATGTGAAGGGGGAGGCCTTCAATTTTTCCTAAAAATCGATGAAAAATCGGATTTTTTGTTATAAACGTATATTGTAGCAGCATTTAACGTAGAATCACGTGATGCAAATAGTTTTTCAAAATTGTGTCTAGTTCATGAGTTATTTGCATTTTTGTGTAAGTAATATTTGGTATTAAAATACCGTAAAGTGCTGCAGCTTTGCGGAATAACGCTGAACTACTAGGTACATTCATACTATATCCAGAAAAAAATAAAATTATATTCGTTTTTTTCAGCCCAATTACTCAAAACCTGTAAAATATATTTCAAAACTGAAGCCTACAAATGAAAATATAGGCTTTCTTCTTTAATGTTTTATAAGAAAATGCCTCTTATAATGAATATTTAAAAATATATGACCGTTTTGAACAAGCCTTGTATCATACAACTTGCACATGTAGTTTGGCTTTATATGTCATTTTAAAAGCGTATAACTCCTAAGCCTTTACAGATATCGGCCTTAAATTATTCCAAACTCGTTTGTTTAACGATTTTTCATCTTTGAAAATATAAAATTACGTAATAAATGATTATACATTTTTTTTACAAAATACCTACATTTTAAATAAATTATGTTATATATATCTCAGAAGATTGGAAATCATTAAAGAAACAACTTGTGAAAATTTGGGCTCGATATCTTTTACGGTTTAGAAGTTATACGCCTTTAAAGTGACAAAAATACAGCCCGATTTTACATTTCCAGGTTTTCACGATGCAAGCCTTTTTTTAAACCGTCATACCTCTGACATTATGCACTCCATCAAGATGTTTATTATACGAAACGAAAGACGAAAGCCTATATTTTATTTCGCCGTTTTTTGTTTTAAAATATCTTCAACAGTTTTTGAGTAGTTGGCTCGTGAAAATGAGTGATTTTCGACTTTTGCGAAATGTGAAGGGGGAGGCCTTCAATTTTTCCTAAAAATGGATGAAAAATCGGATTTTTTGTTATAAACGTATATTGTAGCAGCATTTAACGTAGAATCACGTGGTGCAAATAGTTTTTCAAGATTGTGTCTAGTTCATGAGCTATTTGCATTTTTGTGTAAGTAATATTTGGTATTAAAATACCGTAAAGTGCTGCAGCTTTGCGGAATAACGCTGAACTACTAGGTACATTCATACTATATCCAGAAAAAAATAAAATAATATTCGTTTTTTTTCAGCCCAATTACTCAAAACCTGTAAAATATATTTCAAAACTGAAGCCTACAAATGAAAATATAGGCTTTCTTCTTTAATGTTTTATAAGAAAATGCCTCTTATAATGAATATTTAAAAATATATGACCGTTTTGAACAAGCCTTGTATCATACAACTTGCACATGTAGTTTGGCTTTATATGTCATTTTAAAAGCGTATAACTCCTAAGCCTTTACAGATATCGGCCTTAAATTATTCCAAACTCGTTTGTTTAACGATTTTTCATCTTTGAAAATATAAAATTACGTAATAAATGATTATAAATTTTTTTTACAAAATACCTACATTTTAAGTAAATTATGTTATATATATCTCAGAAGATTGGAAATCATTAAAGAAACAACTTGTGAAAATTTGGGCTCGATATCTTTTACGGTTTAGAAGTTATACGCCTTTAAAGTGACAAAAATACAGCCCGATTTTACATTTCCAGGTTTTCATGATGCAAGCCTTTTTTTAAACCGTCGTACCTCTGACATTATGCAGCCCATCAAGATGTTTATTATACGAAACGAAAGACGAAAGCCTATATTTTATTTCGCCGTTTTTTGTTTTAAAATATCTTCAACAGTTTTTGAGTAGTTGGCTCGTGAAAATGAGTGATTTTCGACTTTTGCGAAATGTGAAGGGGGAGGCCTTCAATTTTTCCTAAAAATCGATGAAAAATCGGATTTTTTGTTATAAACGTATATTGTAGCAGCATTTAACGTAGAATCACGTGATGCAAATAGTTTTTCAAAATTGTGTCTAGTTCATGAGTTATTTGCATTTTTGTGTAAGTAATATTTGGTATTAAAATACCGTAAAGTGCTGCAGCTTTGCGGAATAACGCTGAACTACTAGGTACATTCATACTATATCCAGAAAAAAATAAAATTATATTCGTTTTTTTCAGCCCAATTACTCAAAACCTGTAAAATATATTTCAAAACTGAAGCCTACAAATGAAAATATAGGCTTTCTTCTTTAATGTTTTATAAGAAAATGCCTCTTATAATGAATATTTAAAAATATATGACCGTTTTGAACAAGCCTTGTATCATACAACTTGCACATGTAGTTTGGCTTTATATGTCATTTTAAAAGCGTATAACTCCTAAGCCTTTACAGATATCGGCCTTAAATTATTCCAAACTCGTTTGTTTAACGATTTTTCATCTTTGAAAATATAAAATTACGTAATAAATGATTATACATTTTTTTTACAAAATACCTACATTTTAAATAAATTATGTTATATATATCTCAGAAGATTGGAAATCATTAAAGAAACAACTTGTGAAAATTTGGGCTCGATATCTTTTACGGTTTAGAAGTTATACGCCTTTAAAGTGACAAAAATACAGCCCGATTTTACATTTCCAGGTTTTCACGATGCAAGCCTTTTTTTAAACCGTCATACCTCTGACATTATGCAGCCCATCAAGATGTTTATTATACGAAACGAAAGACGAAAGCCTATATTTTATTTCGCCGTTTTTTGTTTTAAAATATCTTCAACAGTTTTTGAGTAGTTGGCTCGTGAAAATGAGTGATTTTCGACTTTTGCGAAATGTGAAGGGGGAGGCCTTCAATTTTTCCTAAAAATCGATGAAAAATCGGATTTTTTGTTATAAACGTATATTGTAGCAGCATTTAACGTAGAATCACGTGATGCAAATAGTTTTTCAAAATTGTGTCTAGTTCATGAGTTATTTGCATTTTTGTGTAAGTAATATTTGGTATTAAAATACCGTAAAGTGCTGCAGCTTTGCGGAATAACGCTGAACTACTAGGTACATTCATACTATATCCAGAAAAAAATAAAATTATATTCGTTTTTTTCAGCCCAATTACTCAAAACCTGTAAAATATATTTCAAAACTGAAGCCTACAAATGAAAATATAGGCTTTCTTCTTTAATGTTTTATAAGAAAATGCCTCTTATAATGAATATTTAAAAATATATGACCGTTTTGAACAAGCCTTGTATCATACAACTTGCACATGTAGTTTGGCTTTATATGTCATTTTAAAAGCGTATAACTCCTAAGCCTTTACAGATATCGGCCTTAAATTATTCCAAACTCGTTTGTTTAACGATTTTTCATCTTTGAAAATATAAAATTACGTAATAAATGATTATAAATTTTTTTTACAAAATACCTACATTTTAAGTAAATTATGTTATATATATCTCAGAAGATTGGAAATCATTAAAGAAACAACTTGTGAAAATTTGGGCTCGATATCTTTTACGGTTTAGAAGTTATACGCCTTTAAAGTGACAAAAATACAGCCCGATTTTACATTTCCAGGTTTTCACGATGCAAGCCTTTTTTTAAACCGTCATACCTCTGACATTATGCAGCCCATCAAGATGTTTATTATACGAAACGAAAGACGAAAGCCTATATTTTATTTCGCCGTTTTTTGTTTTAAAATATCTTCAACAGTTTTTGAGTAGTTGGCTCGTGAAAATGAGTGATTTTCGACTTTTGCGAAATGTGAAGGGGGAGGCCTTCAATTTTTCCTAAAAATCGATGAAAAATCGGATTTTTTGTTATAAACGTATATTGTAGCAGCATTTAACGTAGAATCACGTGGTGCAAATAGTTTTTCAAGATTGTGTCTAGTTCATGAGCTATTTGCATTTTTGTGTAAGTAATATTTGGTATTAAAATACCGTAAAGTGCTGCAGCTTTGCGGAATAACGCTGAACTACTAGGTACATTCATACTATATCCAGAAAAAAATAAAATAATATTCGTTTTTTTTCAGCCCAATTACTCAAAACCTGTAAAATATATTTCAAAACTGAAGCCTACAAATGAAAATATAGGCTTTCTTCTTTAATGTTTTATAAGAAAATGCCTCTTATAATGAATATTTAAAAATATATGACCGTTTTGAACAAGCCTTGTATCATACAACTTGCACATGTAGTTTGGCTTTATATGTCATTTTAAAAGCGTATAACTCCTAAGCCTTTACAGATATCGGCCTTAAATTATTCCAAACTCGTTTGTTTAACGATTTTTCATCTTTGAAAATATAAAATTACGTAATAAATGATTATAAATTTTTTTTACAAAATACCTACATTTTAAGTAAATTATGTTATATATATCTCAGAAGATTGGAAATCATTAAAGAAACAACTTGTGAAAATTTGGGCTCGATATCTTTTACGGTTTAGAAGTTATACGCCTTTAAAGTGACAAAAATACAGCCCGATTTTACATTTCCAGGTTTTCACGATGCAAGCCTTTTTTTAAACCGTCATACCTCTGACATTATGCACCCCATCAAGATGTTTATTATACGAAACGAAAGACGAAAGCCTATATTTTATTTCGCCGTTTTTTGTTTTAAAATATCTTCAACAGTTTTTGAGTAGTTGGCTCGTGAAAATGAGTGATTTTCGACTTTTGCGAAATGTGAAGGGGGAGGCCTTCAATTTTTCCTAAAAATCGATGAAAAATCGGATTTTTTGTTATAAACGTATATTGTAGCAGCATTTAACGTAGAATCACGTGATGCAAATAGTTTTTCAAAATTGTGTCTAGTTCAAGAGTTATTTGCATTTTTGTGTAAGTAATATTTGGTATTAAAATACCGTAAAGTGCTGCAGCTTTGCGGAATAACGCTGAACTACTAGGTACATTCATACTATATCCAGAAAAAAATAAAATTATATTCGTTTTTTTCAGCCCAATTACTCAAAACCTGTAAAATATATTTCAAAACTGAAGCCTACAAATGAAAATATAGGCTTTCTTCTTTAATGTTTTATAAGAAAATGCCTCTTATAATGAATATTTAAAAATATATGACCGTTTTGAACAAGCCTTGTATCATACAACTTGCACATGTAGTTTGGCTTTATATGTCATTTTAAAAGCGTATAACTCCTAAGCCTTTACAGATATCGGCCTTAAATTATTCCAAACTCGTTTGTTTAACGATTTTTCATCTTTGAAAATATAAAATTACGTAATAAATGATTATACATTTTTTTTACAAAATACCTACATTTTAAATAAATTATGTTATATATATCTCAGAAGATTGGAAATCATTAAAGAAACAACTTGTGAAAATTTGGGCTCGATATCTTTTACGGTTTAGAAGTTATACGCCTTTAAAGTGACAAAAATACAGCCCGATTTTACATTTCCAGGTTTTCACGATGCAAGCCTTTTTTTAAACCGTCATACCTCTGACATTATGCACTCCATCAAGATGTTTATTATACGAAACGAAAGACGAAAGCCTATATTTTATTTCGCCGTTTTTTGTTTTAAAATATCTTCAACAGTTTTTGAGTAGTTGGCTCGTGAAAATGAGTGATTTTCGACTTTTGCGAAATGTGAAGGGGGAGGCCTTCAATTTTTCCTAAAAATGGATGAAAAATCGGATTTTTTGTTATAAACGTATATTGTAGCAGCATTTAACGTAGAATCACGTGGTGCAAATAGTTTTTCAAGATTGTGTCTAGTTCATGAGCTATTTGCATTTTTGTGTAAGTAATATTTGGTATTAAAATACCGTAAAGTGCTGCAGCTTTGCGGAATAACGCTGAACTACTAGGTACATTCATACTATATCCAGAAAAAAATAAAATAATATTCGTTTTTTTTCAGCCCAATTACTCAAAACCTGTAAAATATATTTCAAAACTGAAGCCTACAAATGAAAATATAGGCTTTCTTCTTTAATGTTTTATAAGAAAATGCCTCTTATAATGAATATTTAAAAATATATGACCGTTTTGAACAAGCCTTGTATCATACAACTTGCACATGTAGTTTGGCTTTATATGTCATTTTAAAAGCGTATAACTCCTAAGCCTTTACAGATATCGGCCTTAAATTATTCCAAACTCGTTTGTTTAACGATTTTTCATCTTTGAAAATATAAAATTACGTAATAAATGATTATAAATTTTTTTTACAAAATACCTACATTTTAAGTAAATTATGTTATATATATCTCAGAAGATTGGAAATCATTAAAGAAACAACTTGTGAAAATTTGGGCTCGATATCTTTTACGGTTTAGAAGTTATACGCCTTTAAAGTGACAAAAATACAGCCCGATTTTACATTTCCAGGTTTTCACGATGCAAGCCTTTTTTTAAACCGTCATACCTCTGACATTATGCACCCCATCAAGATGTTTATTATACGAAACGAAAGACGAAAGCCTATATTTTATTTCGCCGTTTTTTGTTTTAAAATATCTTCAACAGTTTTTGAGTAGTTGGCTCGTGAAAATGAGTGATTTTCGACTTTTGCGAAATGTGAAGGGGGAGGCCTTCAATTTTTCCTAAAAATCGATGAAAAATCGGATTTTTTGTTATAAACGTATATTGTAGCAGCATTTAACGTAGAATCACGTGATGCAAATAGTTTTTCAAAATTGTGTCTAGTTCATGAGTTATTTGCATTTTTGTGTAAGTAATATTTGGTATTAAAATACCGTAAAGTGCTGCAGCTTTGCGGAATAACGCTGAACTACTAGGTACATTCATACTATATCCAGAAAAAAATAAAATTATATTCGTTTTTTTCAGCCCAATTACTCAAAACCTGTAAAATATATTTCAAAACTGAAGCCTACAAATGAAAATATAGGCTTTCTTCTTTAATGTTTTATAAGAAAATGCCTCTTATAATGAATATTTAAAAATATATGACCGTTTTGAACAAGCCTTGTATCATACAACTTGCACATGTAGTTTGGCTTTATATGTCATTTTAAAAGCGTATAACTCCTAAGCCTTTACAGATATCGGCCTTAAATTATTCCAAACTCGTTTGTTTAACGATTTTTCATCTTTGAAAATATAAAATTACGTAATAAATGATTATACATTTTTTTTACAAAATACCTACATTTTAAATAAATTATGTTATATATATCTCAGAAGATTGGAAATCATTAAAGAAACAACTTGTGAAAATTTGGGCTCGATATCTTTTACGGTTTAGAAGTTATACGCCTTTAAAGTGACAAAAATACAGCCCGATTTTACATTTCCAGGTTTTCACGATGCAAGCCTTTTTTTAAACCGTCATACCTCTGACATTATGCACTCCATCAAGATGTTTATTATACGAAACGAAAGACGAAAGCCTATATTTTATTTCGCCGTTTTTTGTTTTAAAATATCTTCAACAGTTTTTGAGTAGTTGGCTCGTGAAAATGAGTGATTTTCGACTTTTGCGAAATGTGAAGGGGGAGGCCTTCAATTTTTCCTAAAAATGGATGAAAAATCGGATTTTTTGTTATAAACGTATATTGTAGCAGCATTTAACGTAGAATCACGTGGTGCAAATAGTTTTTCAAGATTGTGTCTAGTTCATGAGCTATTTGCATTTTTGTGTAAGTAATATTTGGTATTAAAATACCGTAAAGTGCTGCAGCTTTGCGGAATAACGCTGAACTACTAGGTACATTCATACTATATCCAGAAAAAAATAAAATAATATTCGTTTTTTTTCAGCCCAATTACTCAAAACCTGTAAAATATATTTCAAAACTGAAGCCTACAAATGAAAATATAGGCTTTCTTCTTTAATGTTTTATAAGAAAATGCCTCTTATAATGAATATTTAAAAATATATGACCGTTTTGAACAAGCCTTGTATCATACAACTTGCACATGTAGTTTGGCTTTATATGTCATTTTAAAAGCGTATAACTCCTAAGCCTTTACAGATATCGGCCTTAAATTATTCCAAACTCGTTTGTTTAACGATTTTTCATCTTTGAAAATATAAAATTACGTAATAAATGATTATAAATTTTTTTTACAAAATACCTACATTTTAAGTAAATTATGTTATATATATCTCAGAAGATTGGAAATCATTAAAGAAACAACTTGTGAAAATTTGGGCTCGATATCTTTTACGGTTTAGAAGTTATACGCCTTTAAAGTGACAAAAATACAGCCCGATTTTACATTTCCAGGTTTTCACGATGCAAGCCTTTTTTTAAACCGTCATACCTCTGACATTATGCACCCCATCAAGATGTTTATTATACGAAACGAAAGACGAAAGCCTATATTTTATTTCGCCGTTTTTTGTTTTAAAATATCTTCAACAGTTTTTGAGTAGTTGGCTCGTGAAAATGAGTGATTTTCGACTTTTGCGAAATGTGAAGGGGGAGGCCTTCAATTTTTCCTAAAAATCGATGAAAAATCGGATTTTTTGTTATAAACGTATATTGTAGCAGCATTTAACGTAGAATCACGTGATGCAAATAGTTTTTCAAAATTGTGTCTAGTTCAAGAGTTATTTGCATTTTTGTGTAAGTAATATTTGGTATTAAAATACCGTAAAGTGCTGCAGCTTTGCGGAATAACGCTGAACTACTAGGTACATTCATACTATATCCAGAAAAAAATAAAATTATATTCGTTTTTTTCAGCCCAATTACTCAAAACCTGTAAAATATATTTCAAAACTGAAGCCTACAAATGAAAATATAGGCTTTCTTCTTTAATGTTTTATAAGAAAATGCCTCTTATAATGAATATTTAAAAATATATGACCGTTTTGAACAAGCCTTGTATCATACAACTTGCACATGTAGTTTGGCTTTATATGTCATTTTAAAAGCGTATAACTCCTAAGCCTTTACAGATATCGGCCTTAAATTATTCCAAACTCGTTTGTTTAACGATTTTTCATCTTTGAAAATATAAAATTACGTAATAAATGATTATACATTTTTTTTACAAAATACCTACATTTTAAATAAATTATGTTATATATATCTCAGAAGATTGGAAATCATTAAAGAAACAACTTGTGAAAATTTGGGCTCGATATCTTTTACGGTTTAGAAGTTATACGCCTTTAAAGTGACAAAAATACAGCCCGATTTTACATTTCCAGGTTTTCACGATGCAAGCCTTTTTTTAAACCGTCATACCTCTGACATTATGCACTCCATCAAGATGTTTATTATACGAAACGAAAGACGAAAGCCTATATTTTATTTCGCCGTTTTTTGTTTTAAAATATCTTCAACAGTTTTTGAGTAGTTGGCTCGTGAAAATGAGTGATTTTCGACTTTTGCGAAATGTGAAGGGGGAGGCCTTCAATTTTTCCTAAAAATGGATGAAAAATCGGATTTTTTGTTATAAACGTATATTGTAGCAGCATTTAACGTAGAATCACGTGGTGCAAATAGTTTTTCAAGATTGTGTCTAGTTCATGAGCTATTTGCATTTTTGTGTAAGTAATATTTGGTATTAAAATACCGTAAAGTGCTGCAGCTTTGCGGAATAACGCTGAACTACTAGGTACATTCATACTATATCCAGAAAAAAATAAAATAATATTCGTTTTTTTTCAGCCCAATTACTCAAAACCTGTAAAATATATTTCAAAACTGAAGCCTACAAATGAAAATATAGGCTTTCTTCTTTAATGTTTTATAAGAAAATGCCTCTTATAATGAATATTTAAAAATATATGACCGTTTTGAACAAGCCTTGTATCATACAACTTGCACATGTAGTTTGGCTTTATATGTCATTTTAAAAGCGTATAACTCCTAAGCCTTTACAGATATCGGCCTTAAATTATTCCAAACTCGTTTGTTTAACGATTTTTCATCTTTGAAAATATAAAATTACGTAATAAATGATTATAAATTTTTTTTACAAAATACCTACATTTTAAGTAAATTATGTTATATATATCTCAGAAGATTGGAAATCATTAAAGAAACAACTTGTGAAAATTTGGGCTCGATATCTTTTACGGTTTAGAAGTTATACGCCTTTAAAGTGACAAAAATACAGCCCGATTTTACATTTCCAGGTTTTCACGATGCAAGCCTTTTTTTAAACCGTCATACCTCTGACATTATGCACCCCATCAAGATGTTTATTATACGAAACGAAAGACGAAAGCCTATATTTTATTTCGCCGTTTTTTGTTTTAAAATATCTTCAACAGTTTTTGAGTAGTTGGCTCGTGAAAATGAGTGATTTTCGACTTTTGCGAAATGTGAAGGGGGAGGCCTTCAATTTTTCCTAAAAATCGATGAAAAATCGGATTTTTTGTTATAAACGTATATTGTAGCAGCATTTAACGTAGAATCACGTGATGCAAATAGTTTTTCAAAATTGTGTCTAGTTCATGAGTTATTTGCATTTTTGTGTAAGTAATATTTGGTATTAAAATACCGTAAAGTGCTGCAGCTTTGCGGAATAACGCTGAACTACTAGGTACATTCATACTATATCCAGAAAAAAATAAAATTATATTCGTTTTTTTCAGCCCAATTACTCAAAACCTGTAAAATATATTTCAAAACTGAAGCCTACAAATGAAAATATAGGCTTTCTTCTTTAATGTTTTATAAGAAAATGCCTCTTATAATGAATATTTAAAAATATATGACCGTTTTGAACAAGCCTTGTATCATACAACTTGCACATGTAGTTTGGCTTTATATGTCATTTTAAAAGCGTATAACTCCTAAGCCTTTACAGATATCGGCCTTAAATTATTCCAAACTCGTTTGTTTAACGATTTTTCATCTTTGAAAATATAAAATTACGTAATAAATGATTATACATTTTTTTTACAAAATACCTACATTTTAAATAAATTATGTTATATATATCTCAGAAGATTGGAAATCATTAAAGAAACAACTTGTGAAAATTTGGGCTCGATATCTTTTACGGTTTAGAAGTTATACGCCTTTAAAGTGACAAAAATACAGCCCGATTTTACATTTCCAGGTTTTCACGATGCAAGCCTTTTTTTAAACCGTCATACCTCTGACATTATGCACTCCATCAAGATGTTTATTATACGAAACGAAAGACGAAAGCCTATATTTTATTTCGCCGTTTTTTGTTTTAAAATATCTTCAACAGTTTTTGAGTAGTTGGCTCGTGAAAATGAGTGATTTTCGACTTTTGCGAAATGTGAAGGGGGAGGCCTTCAATTTTTCCTAAAAATGGATGAAAAATCGGATTTTTTGTTATAAACGTATATTGTAGCAGCATTTAACGTAGAATCACGTGGTGCAAATAGTTTTTCAAGATTGTGTCTAGTTCATGAGCTATTTGCATTTTTGTGTAAGTAATATTTGGTATTAAAATACCGTAAAGTGCTGCAGCTTTGCGGAATAACGCTGAACTACTAGGTACATTCATACTATATCCAGAAAAAAATAAAATAATATTCGTTTTTTTTCAGCCCAATTACTCAAAACCTGTAAAATATATTTCAAAACTGAAGCCTACAAATGAAAATATAGGCTTTCTTCTTTAATGTTTTATAAGAAAATGCCTCTTATAATGAATATTTAAAAATATATGACCGTTTTGAACAAGCCTTGTATCATACAACTTGCACATGTAGTTTGGCTTTATATGTCATTTTAAAAGCGTATAACTCCTAAGCCTTTACAGATATCGGCCTTAAATTATTCCAAACTCGTTTGTTTAACGATTTTTCATCTTTGAAAATATAAAATTACGTAATAAATGATTATAAATTTTTTTTACAAAATACCTACATTTTAAGTAAATTATGTTATATATATCTCAGAAGATTGGAAATCATTAAAGAAACAACTTGTGAAAATTTGGGCTCGATATCTTTTACGGTTTAGAAGTTATACGCCTTTAAAGTGACAAAAATACAGAACGATTTTACATTTCCAGGTTTTCACGATGCAAGCCTTTTTTTAAACCGTCATACCTCTGACATTATGCAGCCCATCAAGATGTTTATTATACGAAACGAAAGACGAAAGCCTATATTTTATTTCGCCGTTTTTTGTTTTAAAATATCTTCAACAGTTTTTGAGTAGTTGGCTCGTGAAAATGAGTGATTTTCGACTTTTGCGAAATGTGAAGGGGGAGGCCTTCAATTTTTCCTAAAAATCGATGAAAAATCGGATTTTTTGTTATAAACGTATATTGTAGCAGCATTTAACGTAGAATCACGTGGTGCAAATAGTTTTTCAAGATTGTGTCTAGTTCATGAGCTATTTGCATTTTTGTGTAAGTAATATTTGGTATTAAAATACCGTAAAGTGCTGCAGCTTTGCGGAATAACGCTGAACTACTAGGTACATTCATACTATATCCAGAAAAAAATAAAATAATATTCGTTTTTTTTCAGCCCAATTACTCAAAACCTGTAAAATATATTTCAAAACTGAAGCCTACAAATGAAAATATAGGCTTTCTTCTTTAATGTTTTATAAGAAAATGCCTCTTATAATGAATATTTAAAAATATATGACCGTTTTGAACAAGCCTTGTATCATACAACTTGCACATGTAGTTTGGCTTTATATGTCATTTTAAAAGCGTATAACTCCTAAGCCTTTACAGATATCGGCCTTAAATTATTCCAAACTCGTTTGTTTAACGATTTTTCATCTTTGAAAATATAAAATTACGTAATAAATGATTATAAATTTTTTTTACAAAATACCTACATTTTAAGTAAATTATGTTATATATATCTCAGAAGATTGGAAATCATTAAAGAAACAACTTGTGAAAATTTGGGCTCGATATCTTTTACGGTTTAGAAGTTATACGCCTTTAAAGTGACAAAAATACAGCCCGATTTTACATTTCCAGGTTTTCACGATGCAAGCCTTTTTTTAAACCGTCATACCTCTGACATTATGCACCCCATCAAGATGTTTATTATACGAAACGAAAGACGAAAGCCTATATTTTATTTCGCCGTTTTTTGTTTTAAAATATCTTCAACAGTTTTTGAGTAGTTGGCTCGTGAAAATGAGTGATTTTCGACTTTTGCGAAATGTGAAGGGGGAGGCCTTCAATTTTTCCTAAAAATCGATGAAAAATCGGATTTTTTGTTATAAACGTATATTGTAGCAGCATTTAACGTAGAATCACGTGATGCAAATAGTTTTTCAAAATTGTGTCTAGTTCATGAGTTATTTGCATTTTTGTGTAAGTAATATTTGGTATTAAAATACCGTAAAGTGCTGCAGCTTTGCGGAATAACGCTGAACTACTAGGTACATTCATACTATATCCAGAAAAAAATAAAATTATATTCGTTTTTTTCAGCCCAATTACTCAAAACCTGTAAAATATATTTCAAAACTGAAGCCTACAAATGAAAATATAGGCTTTCTTCTTTAATGTTTTATAAGAAAATGCCTCTTTAATGAATATTTAAAAATATATGACCGTTTTGAACAAGCCTTGTATCATACAACTTGCACATGTAGTTTGGCTTTATATGTCATTTTAAAAGCGTATAACTCCTAAGCCTTTACAGATATCGGCCTTAAATTATTCCAAACTCGTTTGTTTAACGATTTTTCATCTTTGAAAATATAAAATTACGTAATAAATGATTATACATTTTTTTTACAAAATACCTACATTTTAAATAAATTATGTTATATATATCTCAGAAGATTGGAAATCATTAAAGAAACAACTTGTGAAAATTTGGGCTCGATATCTTTTACGGTTTAGAAGTTATACGCCTTTAAAGTGACAAAAATACAGCCCGATTTTACATTTCCAGGTTTTCACGATGCAAGCCTTTTTTTAAACCGTCATACCTCTGACATTATGCACTCCATCAAGATGTTTATTATACGAAACGAAAGACGAAAGCCTATATTTTATTTCGCCGTTTTTTGTTTTAAAATATCTTCAACAGTTTTTGAGTAGTTGGCTCGTGAAAATGAGTGATTTTCGACTTTTGCGAAATGTGAAGGGGGAGGCCTTCAATTTTTCCTAAAAATGGATGAAAAATCGGATTTTTTGTTATAAACGTATATTGTAGCAGCATTTAACGTAGAATCACGTGGTGCAAATAGTTTTTCAAGATTGTGTCTAGTTCATGAGCTATTTGCATTTTTGTGTAAGTAATATTTGGTATTAAAATACCGTAAAGTGCTGCAGCTTTGCGGAATAACGCTGAACTACTAGGTACATTCATACTATATCCAGAAAAAAATAAAATAATATTCGTTTTTTTTCAGCCCAATTACTCAAAACCTGTAAAATATATTTCAAAACTGAAGCCTACAAATGAAAATATAGGCTTTCTTCTTTAATGTTTTATAAGAAAATGCCTCTTATAATGAATATTTAAAAATATATGACCGTTTTGAACAAGCCTTGTATCATACAACTTGCACATGTAGTTTGGCTTTATATGTCATTTTAAAAGCGTATAACTCCTAAGCCTTTACAGATATCGGCCTTAAATTATTCCAAACTCGTTTGTTTAACGATTTTTCATCTTTGAAAATATAAAATTACGTAATAAATGATTATAAATTTTTTTTACAAAATACCTACATTTTAAGTAAATTATGTTATATATATCTCAGAAGATTGGAAATCATTAAAGAAACAACTTGTGAAAATTTGGGCTCGATATCTTTTACGGTTTAGAAGTTATACGCCTTTAAAGTGACAAAAATACAGCCCGATTTTACATTTCCAGGTTTTCACGATGCAAGCCTTTTTTTAAACCGTCATACCTCTGACATTATGCAGCCCATCAAGATGTTTATTATACGAAACGAAAGACGAAAGCCTATATTTTATTTCGCCGTTTTTTGTTTTAAAATATCTTCAACAGTTTTTGAGTAGTTGGCTCGTGAAAATGAGTGATTTTCGACTTTTGCGAAATGTGAAGGGGGAGGCCTTCAATTTTTCCTAAAAATCGATGAAAAATCGCATTTTTTGTTATAAACGTATATTGTAGCAGCATTTAACGTAGAATCACGTGATGCAAATAGTTTTTCAAAATTGTGTCTAGTTCATGAGTTATTTGCATTTTTGTGTAAGTAATATTTGGTATTAAAATACCGTAAAGTGCTGCAGCTTTGCGGAATAACGCTGAACTACTAGGTACATTCATACTATATCCAGAAAAAAATAAAATTATATTCGTTTTTTTCAGCCCAATTACTCAAAACCTGTAAAATATATTTCAAAACTGAAGCCTACAAATGAAAATATAGGCTTTCTTCTTTAATGTTTTATAAGAAAATGCCTCTTATAATGAATATTTAAAAATATATGACCGTTTTGAACAAGCCTTGTATCATACAACTTGCACATGTAGTTTGGCTTTATATGTCATTTTAAAAGCGTATAACTCCTAAGCCTTTACAGATATCGGCCTTAAATTATTCCAAACTCGTTTGTTTAACGATTTTTCATCTTTGAAAATATAAAATTACGTAATAAATGATTATAAATTTTTTTTACAAAATACCTACATTTTAAGTAAATTATGTTATATATATCTCAGAAGATTGGAAATCATTAAAGAAACAACTTGTGAAAATTTGGGCTCGATATCTTTTACGGTTTAGAAGTTATACGCCTTTAAAGTGACAAAAATACAGAACGATTTTA
This sequence comes from Prosapia bicincta, assembly GCA_036971475.1. NCBI lineage: Eukaryota > Metazoa > Arthropoda > Insecta > Hemiptera > Cercopidae > Prosapia > Prosapia bicincta. Next base: position 218,703,710 of record JBAIZL010000004.1, read on the forward strand.
CATTTCCAGGTTTTCACGATGCAAGCCTTTTTTTAAACCGTCATACCTCTGACATTATGCAGCCCATCAAGATGTTTATTATACGAAACGAAAGACGAAAGCCTATATTTTATTTCGCCGTTTTTTGTTTTAAAATATCTTGAACAGTTTTTGAGTAGTTGGCTCGTGAAAATGAGTGATTTTCGACTTTTGCGAAATGTGAAGGGCTCCCCTTCAAAATCGGATTTTTTGTTATAAACGTATATTGTAGCAGCATTTAACGTAGAATCACGTGATGCAAATAGTTTTTCAAAATTGTGTCTAGTTCATGAGTTATTTGCATTTTTGTGTAAGTAATATTTGGTATTAAAATACCGTAAAGTGCTGCAGCTTTGCGGAATAACGCTGAACTACTAGGTACATTCATACTATATCCAGAAAAAAATAAAATTATATTCGTTTTTTTCAGCCCAATTACTCAAAACCTGTAAAATATATTTCAAAACTGAAGCCTACAAATGAAAATATAGGCTTTCTTCTTTAATGTTTTATAAGAAAATGCCTCTTATAATGAATATTTAAAAATATATGACCGTTTTGAACAAGCCTTGTATCATACAACTTGCACATGTAGTTTGGCTTTATATGTCATTTTAAAAGCGTATAACTCCTAAGCCTTTACAGATATCGGCCTTAAATTATTCCAAACTCGTTTGTTTAACGATTTTTCATCTTTGAAAATATAAAATTACGTAATAAATGATTATACATTTTTTTTACAAAATACCTACATTTTAAATAAATTATGTTATATATATCTCAGAAGATTGGAAATCATTAAAGAAACAACTTGTGAAAATTTGGGCTCGATATCTTTTACGGTTTAGAAGTTATACGCCTTTAAAGTGACAAAAATACAGCCCGATTTTACATTTCCAGGTTTTCACGATGCAAGCCTTTTTTTAAACCGTCATACCTCTGACATTATGCACCCCATCAAGATGTTTATTATACGAAACGAAAGACGAAAGCCTATATTTTATTTCGCCGTTTTTTGTTTTAAAATATCTTCAACAGTTTTTGAGTAGTTGGCTCGTGAAAATGAGTGATTTTCGACTTTTGCGAAATGTGAAGGGGGAGGCCTTCAATTTTTCCTAAAAATCGATGAAAAATCGGATTTTTTGTTATAAACGTATATTGTAGCAGCATTTAACGTAGAATCACGTGATGCAAATAGTTTTTCAAAATTGTGTCTAGTTCATGAGTTATTTGCATTTTTGTGTAAGTAATATTTGGTATTAAAATACCGTAAAGTGCTGCAGCTTTGCGGAATAACGCTGAACTACTAGGTACATTCATACTATATCCAGAAAAAAATAAAATTATATTCGTTTTTTTCAGCCCAATTACTCAAAACCTGTAAAATATATTTCAAAACTGAAGCCTACAAATGAAAATATAGGCTTTCTTCTTTAATGTTTTATAAGAAAATGCCTCTTATAATGAATATTTAAAAATATATGACCGTTTTGAACAAGCCTTGTATCATACAACTTGCACATGTAGTTTGGCTTTATATGTCATTTTAAAAGCGTATAACTCCTAAGCCTTTACAGATATCGGCCTTAAATTATTCCAAACTCGTTTGTTTAACGATTTTTCATCTTTGAAAATATAAAATTACGTAATAAATGATTATAAATTTTTTTTACAAAATACCTACATTTTAAGTAAATTATGTTATATATATCTCAGAAGATTGGAAATCATTAAAGAAACAACTTGTGAAAATTTGGGCTCGATATCTTTTACGGTTTAGAAGTTATACGCCTTTAAAGTGACAAAAATACAGCCCGATTTTACATTTCCAGGTTTTCACGATGCAAGCCTTTTTTTAAACCGTCATACCTCTGACATTATGCAGCCCATCAAGATGTTTATTATACGAAACGAAAGACGAAAGCCTATATTTTATTTCGCCGTTTTTTGTTTTAAAATATCTTCAACAGTTTTTGAGTAGTTGGCTCGTGAAAATGAGTGATTTTCGACTTTTGCGAAATGTGAAGGGGGAGGCCTTCAATTTTTCCTAAAAATGGATGAAAAATCGGATTTTTTGTTATAAACGTATATTGTAGCAGCATTTAACGTAGAATCACGTGATGCAAATAGTTTTTCAAAATTGTGTCTAGTTCATGAGTTATTTGCATTTTTGTGTAAGTAATATTTGGTATTAAAATACCGTAAAGTGCTGCAGCTTTGCGGAATAACGCTGAACTACTAGGTACATTCATACTATATCCAGAAAAAAATAAAATTATATTCGTTTTTTTCAGCCCAATTACTCAAAACCTGTAAAATATATTTCAAAACTGAAGCCTACAAATGAAAATATAGGCTTTCTTCTTTAATGTTTTATAAGAAAATGCCTCTTATAATGAATATTTAAAAATATATGACCGTTTTGAACAAGCCTTGTATCATACAACTTGCACATGTAGTTTGGCTTTATATGTCATTTTAAAAGCGTATAATTCCTAAGCCTTTACAGATATCGGCCTTAAATTATTCCAAACTCGTTCGTTTAACGATTTTTCATCTTTGAAAATATAAAATTACGTAATAAATGATTATAAATTTTTTTTACAAAATACCTACATTTTAAGTAAATTATGTTATATATATCTCAGAAGATTGGAAATCATTAAAGAAACAACTTGTGAAAATTTGGGCTCGATATCTTTTACGGTTTAGAAGTTATACGCCTTTAAAGTGACAAAAATACAGCCCGATTTTACATTTCCAGGTTTTCACGATGCAAGCCTTTTTTTAAACCGTCATACCTCTGACATTATGCAGCCCATCAAGATGTTTATTATACGAAACGAAAGACGAAAGCCTATATTTTATTTCGCCGTTTTTTGTTTTAAAATATCTTCAACAGTTTTTGAGTAGTTGGCTCGTGAAAATGAGTGATTTTCGACTTTTGCGAAATGTGAAGGGGGAGGCCTTCAATTTTTCCTAAAAATCGATGAAAAATCGGATTTTTTGTTATAAACGTATATTGTAGCAGCATTTAACGTAGAATCACGTGGTGCAAATACTTTTTCAAGATTGTGTCTAGTTCATGAGCTATTTGCATTTTTGTGTAAGTAATATTTGGTATTAAAATACCGTAAAGTGCTGCAGCTTTGCGGAATAACGCTGAACTACTAGGTACATTCATACTATATCCAGAAAAAAATAAAATAATATTCGTTTTTTTTCAGCCCAATTACTCAAAACCTGTAAAATATATTTCAAAACTGAAGCCTACAAATGAAAATATAGGCTTTCTTCTTTAATGTTTTATAAGAAAATGCCTCTTATAATGAATATTTAAAAATATATGACCGTTTTGAACAAGCCTTGTATCATACAACTTGCACATGTAGTTTGGCTTTATATGTCATTTTAAAAGCGTATAACTCCTAAGCCTTTACAGATATCGGCCTTAAATTATTCCAAACTCGTTTGTTTAACGATTTTTCATCTTTGAAAATATAAAATGACGTAATAAATGATTATAAATTTTTTTTACAAAATACCTACATTTTAAGTAAATTATGTTATATATATCTCAGAAGATTGGAAATCATTAAAGAAACAACTTGTGAAAATTTGGGCTCGATATCTTTTACGGTTTAGAAGTTATACGCCTTTAAAGTGACAAAAATACAGCCCGATTTTACATTTCCAGGTTTTCACGATGCAAGCCTTTTTTTAAACCGTCATACCTCTGACATTATGCAGCCCATCAAGATGTTTATTATACGAAACGAAAGACGAAAGCCTATATTTTATTTCGCCGTTTTTTGTTTTAAAATATCTTCAACAGTTTTTGAGTAGTTGGCTCGTGAAAATGAGTGATTTTCGACTTTTGCGAAATGTGAAGGGGGAGGCCTTCAATTTTTCCTAAAAATCGATGAAAAATCGGATTTTTTGTTATAAACGTATATTGTAGCAGCATTTAACGTAGAATCACGTGGTGCAAATAGTTTTTCAAAATTGTGTCTAGTTCATGAGCTATTTGCATTTTTGTGTAAGTAATATTTGGTATTAAAATACCGTAAAGTGCTGCAGCTTTGCGGAATAACGCTGAACTACTAGGTACATTCATACTATATCCAGAAAAAAATTAAATAATATTCGTTTTTTTTCAGCCCAATTACTCAAAACCTGTAAAATATATTTCAAAACTGAAGCCTACAAATGAAAATATAGGGTTTCTTCTTTAATGTTTTATAAGAAAATGCCTCTTATAATGAATATTTAAAAATATATGACCGTTTTGAACAAGCCTTGTATCATACAACTTGCACATGTAGTTTGGCTTTATATGTCATTTTAAAAGCGTATAACTCCTAAGCCTTTACAGATATCGGCCTTAAATTATTCCAAACTCGTTTGTTTAACGATTTTTCATCTTTGAAAATATAAAAAGACGTAATAAATGATTATAAATTTTTTTTACAAAATACCTACATTTTAAGTAAATTATGTTATATATATCTCAGAAGATTGGAAATCATTAAAGAAACAACTTGTGAAAATTTGGGCTCGATATCTTTTACGGTTTAGAAGTTATACGCCTTTAAAGTGACAAAAATACAGCCCGATTTTACATTTCCAGGTTTTCACGATGCAAGCCTTTTTTTAAACCGTCATACCTCTGACATTATGCAGCCCATCAAGATGTTTATTATACGAAACGAAAGACGAAAGCCTATATTTTATTTCGCCGTTTTTTGTTTTAAAATATCTTCAACAGTTTTTGAGTAGTTGGCTCGTGAAAATGAGTGATTTTCGACTTTTGCGAAATGTGAAGGGGGAGGCCTTCAATTTTTCCTAAAAATCGATGAAAAATCGGATTTTTTGTTATAAACGTATATTGTAGCAGCATTTAACGTAGAATCACGTGGTGCAAATAGTTTTTCAAAATTGTGTCTAGTTCATGAGCTATTTGCATTTTTGTGTAAGTAATATTTGGTATTAAAATACCGTAGAGTGCTGCAGCTTTGCGGAATAACGCTGAACTACTAGGTACATTCATACTATATCCAGAAAAAAATAAAATAATATTCGTTTTTTTTCAGCCCAATTACTCAAAACCTGTAAAATATATTTCAAAACTGAAGCCTACAAATGAAAATATAGGCTTTCTTCTTTAATATTTTATAAGAAAATGCCTCTTATAATGAATATTTAAAAATATATGACCGTTTTGAACAAGCCTTGTATCATACAACTTGCACATGTAGTTTGGCTTTATATGTCATTTTAAAAGCGTATAACTCCTAAGCCTTTACAGATATCGGCCTTAAATTATTCCAAACTCGTTTGTTTAACGATTTTTCATCTTTGAAAATATAAAATTACGTAATAAATGATTATACATTTTTTTTACAAAATACCTACATTTTAAGTAAATTATGTTATATATATCTCAGAAGATTGGAAATCATTAAAGAAACAACTTGTGAAAATTTGGGCTCGATATCTTTTACGGTTTAGAAGTTATACGCCTTTAAAGTGACAAAAATACAGCCCGATTTTACATTTCCAGGTTTTCACGATGCAAGCCTTTTTTTAAACCGTCATACCTCTGACATTATGCAGCCCATCAAGATGTTTATTATACGAAACGAAAGACGAAAGCCTATATTTTATTTCGCCGTTTTTTGTTTTAAAATATCTTCAACAGTTTTTGAGTAGTTGGCTCGTGAAAATGAGTGATTTTCGACTTTTGCGAAATGTGAAGGGGAGGCCTTCAATTTTTCCTAAAAATCGATGAAAAATCGGATTTTTTGTTATAAACGTATATTGTAGCAGCATTTAACGTAGAATCACGTGATGCAAATAGTTTTTCAAAATTGTGTCTAGTTCATGAGTTATTTGCATTTTTGTGTAAGTAATATTTGGTATTAAAATACCGTAAAGTGCTGCAGCTTTGCGGAATAACGCTGAACTACTAGGTACATTCATACTATATCCAGAAAAAAATAAAATTATATTCGTTTTTTTCAGCCCAATTACTCAAAACCTGTAAAATATATTTCAAAACTGAAGCCTACAAATGAAAATATAGGCTTTCTTCTTTAATGTTTTATAAGAAAATGCCTCTTATAATGAATATTTAAAAATATATGACCGTTTTGAACAAGCCTTGTATCATACAACTTGCACATGTAGTTTGGCTTTATATGTCATTTTAAAAGCGTATAACTTCTAAGCCTTTACAGATATCGGCCTTAAATTATTCCAAACTCGTTTGTTTAACGATTTTTCATCTTTGAAAATATAAAATTACGTAATAAATGATTATAAATTTTTTTTACAAAATACCTACATTTTAAGTAAATTATGTTATATATATCTCAGAAGATTGGAAATCATTAAAGAAACAACTTGTGAAAATTTGGGCTCGATATCTTTTACGGTTTAGAAGTTATACGCCTTTAAAGTGACAAAAATACAGCCCGATTTTACATTTCCAGGTTTTCACGATGCAAGCCTTTTTTTAAACCGTCATACCTCTGACATTATGCAGCCCATCAAGATGTTTATTATACGAAACGAAAGACGAAAGCCTATATTTTATTTCGCCGTTTTTTGTTTTAAAATATCTTCAACAGTTTTTGAGTAGTTGGCTCGTGAAAATGAGTGATTTTCGACTTTTGCGAAATGTGAAGGGGGAGGCCTTCAATTTTTCCTAAAAATCGATGAAAAATCGGATTTTTTGTTATAAACGTATATTGTAGCAGCATTTAACGTAGAATCACGTGGTGCAAATAGTTTTTCAAAATTGTGTCTAGTTCATGAGCTATTTGCATTTTTGTGTAAGTAATATTTGGTATTAAAATACCGTAAAGTGCTGCAGCTTTGCGGAATAACGCTGAACTACTAGGTACATTCATACTATATCCAGAAAAAAATTAAATAATATTCGTTTTTTTTCAGCCCAATTACTCAAAACCTGTAAAATATATTTCAAAACTGAAGCCTACAAATGAAAATATAGGGTTTCTTCTTTAATGTTTTATAAGAAAATGCCTCTTATAATGAATATTTAAAAATATATGACCGTTTTGAACAAGCCTTGTATCATACAACTTGCACATGTAGTTTGGCTTTATATGTCATTTTAAAAGCGTATAACTCCTAAGCCTTTACAGATATCGGCCTTAAATTATTCCAAACTCGTTTGTTTAACGATTTTTCATCTTTGAAAATATAAAAAGACGTAATAAATGATTATAAATTTTTTTTACAAAATACCTACATTTTAAGTAAATTATGTTATATATATCTCAGAAGATTGGAAATCATTAAAGAAACAACTTGTGAAAATTTGGGCTCGATATCCTTTACGGTTTAGAAGTTATACGCCTTTAAAGTGACAAAAATACAGCCCGATTTTACATTCCTAGGTTTTCACGATGCAAGCCTTTTTTTAAACCGTCATACCTCTGACATTATGCAGCCCATCAAGATGTTTATTATACGAAACGAAAGACGAAAGCCTATATTTTATTTCGCCGTTTTTTGTTTTAAAATATCTTCAACAGTTTTGAGTAGTTGGCTCGTGAAAATGAGTGATTTTCGACTTTTGCGAAATGTGAACGGGGAGACCTTAAATTTTTCCTAAATTTCGGCAAAAAATCGTTTTTCTGTTATATCCATAGATTGTAGCAGCATTTAACGTGGAATGAGCGCGACACTTACCGTACTGTTTCATTTTACTATCTCCTGATTCACCATGGAAAAAGCTTATGAGCTTGGTACATGGGCAATCAATCCTCTTTCCTTCACTCGCGGTAGGGATACTAACCGCATGCGCATGTGAGACGGAGGTAGCTGGCTAGAGGTTGGCTGCCACGAGGGCTGGGCGGGTTTTGGGGGCTCAGACCCGGGGGGGAAAAAAACGTGGTGCCAATAGGTTTTTGAAATATTGTCTAGTTCCTGACTAATACAAACCGTACGGTGCTGCCACCTAGAAAACTTATGGGTAACTACTAGAGACAGTATTGCTGTATCTAGCTTAAAGTAGTATATTAATATTTTTTCAATGGCGAATTACTAAAAAACTGTAAAATATATTTAAAAACTAAAGTATACAAGTGAAAATATAGACTTTCTTCTTTCATTTGCTATAAGGAAAACCTTGTTGTGATGAATATTTAAATTTTAATGACGGTTTTAAAAAAACGCCTTTTATCAGGTAACTTGGAAATGTGTTGTTATGTATCAATTTGAAAAGGAATAACTTCAAAACGGTTAGATATCTTCCTAAAATATTTACAACTTGTTTCTTTAAAGATTTTTCATCTCTATAGTTGTATAAAAGGATAAAAACATAAAAATTTATTTTTTTTAAATACTTGAATATTTTGATGCTTGTTATGCATAACTGCAAAATTGGTTTTCCAGTTTAAAAAATTTCACTTTAAAATACACACTGCACAAGATGAAAGCGAATTGAAACATTCATTAGTTTTGTTTATGATTTTGTTTGATACATCAAATAATACCATATAATATTGTTTTTAGAGATTTATTAGTAACTAGTGTTCCCCGGCGTATGTTGCTGCACCCGAAATCATAATTTTTGTAATAAGAAAAGCAAATTAAACATCTAAATAATTTATTTAATACTGCAATGCTAGAGGATAGACAATGTTTTACCTAATTTCATTAGGCATATAAACATACGAAGCTTAGGTGTCCCAATACGTGAGAATACAACTCATTATCCGTGTTAAAAGCTCGAATCTTCCAAATTTAATCAAGCAATGGTCAATGATTGTCCTTGTGCCTTGCTTATGGTTATTGCGAATGCTAACCACAAAGGAAATTGTAGTTGTTTGAAATCAATAATTAGATCTGATGAAATCATCGGTATTCATGGAATTAGGACCATCTCTGCCCAGATCAAGTTGGGTCAGTATTTTTGTGATAGTTTTGGTACCGTTGCACAGCTTTGGTGATAGCAATAATTCTACAGAACTTAGCAATTATAAACAGTTTAAAATAATTAATAATGTAATATTAATGTATTAATATTAATGTATTTTTATTCTTACATAATGATTATAATTATATATATATTTTTAAGTTAGTTTTGGTTGGTAAAGATTATTTAGATTTTTTGGACTAGGAGACTGAGACTTACCTTGGTAAGAGTCCACACTGTAGTCTTGAAATAGAAACACATAAAAGCACTTAAACAATGAAGTGCTTATCTACTATATGTTTAAGTGCTTTTATGTGTTTCTATTTCAAGACTACAGAGTGGACTCTTACCAAGGTAAGTCTGTCAGTCTCCTAGTCCAAAAAATCTAAATAATTATATATATATATATATATATATATATATATATATATATATAAATATATATATTCTTGATATTTTACGTTATCCATTGTTTTTCCGTTGCACTGACTTTATGAAGTTAATATATTACTATTGTAGTAATTTTACTAAAATTATATTTAACATTATATTTTAACATTAGACTTATGAAAGGCTGTAGACTGAACCATCCTAAGTCTCTGGGACAGAGCCTTGTAGATGCATCTACACCAACTTCACAAAAACCATAATGAAAATATGTTAAACAATCTCTCCAAATGTCATTAAAATATTCAATGGCTTAGGCGTTCATAATATACATACATCAGATTTTTGAACCATTCTAAGCCTCAGGGGTGAAGCCCAAACTCCTAATTTCATCAAACCCTCCAAATTTCATCAACTTCTACAACATGCACACAAACATTCATTTTTATAGGATATAGAATAAGATATAGATTTCAAGATATTATGATTTGAAAACTGGGTGTAAATTATGCAAATATCTTTGTGCTTATCTTTCAGGCTATTGCCTTGAGTGAACAAAACATAAAGCTAGTGAATAAAAAGGATTATTCAGTTTAGGGAAATATCCAAATATAGGATTGGAAATATGAAGTAAACCTACCTGGTAGGTTCATAGCAAAGTACCATATCAGCTCAATATAAATTTTGTAGGATAAGAAAAAATGCTGATAATATAAACATTTTTAATCAGTTATTTTTACATATTATAATTAAAAATAAATATTTACAATGTAACCTTGATAAATTATACAAATTTATGTACCCTCCAGTGACCCCCACAGCGACAAGCTCTGATCCAACGCTGATCCCAAGCTCTGATTGCGGCTGTTCTTGTGCAACTCTGTAGTTGAGCTTTTCCACCACACCTGTAAATAATATCTAATATTAAATCATGTTACTAGAATCCTGTGTTGGAAACTTATTTGTTAAATATAAGTTTGTAAAAACTTGTTCAATAGAGAGATTTGTGTATATATTGTTGTAGAAGGTATCACAACTTTGGGGTGGGATAAAGGCAAGCTAGTTTACTCAACACTGTGCAAGTTTAACAGGGAATAAGTTATCAGCAGCCATGGTCATACTCAGTCAAACAACTCATATCCTACACTTCCTGTACTTGGTTTACAGAAAAGTAAACCTTTAAAGTTTTTAGTTTTGTTTTTAAATTATACATAATAAACATTTTTAAAAAAATTCCTGTCAATTGTGTGTTAAAGCCTTTACTAGTATTCTGTGAAGCAAACATATGATATTTTAAGTGTTTGGATAGAATATGTTACAATATTTACTTGTGTTTGCTGCTTACCCACATTTTAGTACTTCATTTATTTAAAAAAAAAATTGTTTGTAAAAAAAGAATTTGGAGGTAGTAAATTTAGTTGAAACTCCATTAACTTCCATCTCTCCTTAGTATACAATTTTTTTTCAACGTCCCCGCAAAAAGCCTCTTTGTGATGTTTAAATATTTGTTTCTCAGAAGATAGATTCAGTCTATTTCTTCCAGTCTAGTAAGTTTCCGGAATATATTTGTCCCTGAACATACAACGCTGGAAATGTTATTTTCATTTTGGGTTTCAAACAATGGTTCAATCACTGAGAAAAAAGCTTTAGTTAGAAATATAAATATGGAGTGTTATATTTATGAATGTATATATGAAGACGAAGGAGTATTTCAACTAAAAAGTGTTATAAAATGCCCAACTTACTTCTTACAGCAGGCATCCAGCTTCAATTGAAGCCGATGGCTCGATGTCCATGATAAATTGTCATTGCAGAGTTCCAATGATTTTTGTTTCTTAGTATGGTATTGATGTCCAAACCCTCTCCCCTTAAAAGATCCCTGGCCAGATTTGGATAACAGCACTTAATGAGGATGTGCTCCAGGTCTTCTTCTCCACTTTGACATAGGGGGCATTCTGGTGATGTGGCTAAATTGAACTGGTAAAGATAGGCCTGGGTTAAAATGTGTCCAGCCTGATCTCAGGCCGCAAAACTACGTAGACTTCTCTCAATTCCTCTACACATGTCTTCTTTTGCCTTTTCATTCTGGAGGTTAAATAGGGATCGACCAACAGGACATCGTAACTACTCCCCAATCTACTTTCTCCTGATAATTTGCTCTGCAGACTTTTGGCAATATAAGAGGGAGTATATCTCTCGGTTAGCAGGTTGCATTGCTGAGGCCAATTTCGTTACTTCATCAGCTTCTTCATTCCCTCTCAACCAGCAATGGGCAGGGACCCACTGGAATACTATCCTTTTGCCCTCATTGTGCAACATCACAATTAACCTCCTCAATTCAGCAACTCTAAAGGAGTATGACGTAGTGTATGGCAATGCTAGAACTTGGAGGGCTGATTTCGAGTCAGTGAGAATACAAATGTCTACTGATCCGTCTGTGAAGATTTTTACGTTCTCATAATATTTCTGGTGGAGCATTGCTATGGCTTCAGCACGTAGGTGTTCAGGGTGACTCTCTTTTGTTAATTTATTGGTTAAATCTGTCTCAATCAAGACTCCTATCCATCTGTGAGGAGACTCATCATACACAATAGGAATGTGTTGCGGGCTATTGATATGTAATTGTGATGAGATTTTTATAAAATGCCCAACTTGGGTAAATTGTATCCATGTCAAAAAATCAAGAGTTGTTCCTCAAAACATTAAGCAGAAGTAAGTAGTCGTGACTTTGGCAAGCTGAGATGTGTAGATAAACGCCTAGCTCTGCTTCTGCAGATAAATGTATCATCTACAGCAGTATTGTACATGTTATAATATTATTGACCCTATCTTTTTAAATTTGTTTGTCTCACAAGGATCCCTATTTGAATTTTTTGGTTACTATGAAACAAGATTACATTTGATATTTAAACTATGGACGTATAAACATATTTCTTTGGCCTGCAGCAGGACTTTAGTACAAGGCCGTAATACAATATGGCAACGCCGCGTCAGTTTTGGACCGAAGGCCGATATTATGGTAGTTTTGATTAGGAAAGAATTCTTCAGCGTCCACGTTTATTTTATGCCCATTAGCACATATAGAAATACTAGTTAACACATTTTAAAAAGAAATATACCTACTTATGTAATTTGTAAGTTAATAATTATAATATAAAGCACTGAATAATTATAATATAATAATATAGGCACTGAATAACTATCATACTGACATAAGCTAAGTAGTATTTCAGTTAGTCTACACAAGTCAATTTTAATATTATAATTTATAAAAACTATTGAACCAAAAACAATACTTTGATCAAATAATTCTACTCTATTACCATTCTCAATACTGCAATTTATAATAACAGAAGAAAACAATTATTAAATGTATTGATACTTAGGTATTATACCCGACCACAAACCTTTAGGGAATGTAGGATATTACTGAATACAAATATACATAGCTAAACCTTTTTACATTAAACTTTTACATTTCTTACAACCAAATTTATCCCAGCTGGATACTTCATGGGTATATCCCCATGTATAAGATTACAATAAAATCTATTATTATTTTAGTGTTGTATTACGTAGTTCTTCATTTATAGGAAACTTGAGAACTGTAACATATGTTAGCACCTCAGTCTTATAATTGCTTTTGCAGCCAGGAACAGCAATTCAAAGACAATGTTTCTAAGCTCAATAAACCACTGTTTGGTTAGCACTCACGTTATAACACGTTCACTAGGTTTTATAAAACTAAAACAAAGTGGACCAACAAATTTACATGAATGTGTATATAAAAATACTTTATCCATCGGACCCACTTGTATACAATGAACATAACCTTGTTAGGCACTTCACAGCATTGTTTAGTCAGCTTATAGCTTATTAGCAATCACATTGTAGGGCTTTTACTTTGTTTTATAAAATTAAAAGTGAACTAATATATTTATGTGAACGTGTAAATAAAAATACTTTTAAAACACTTTTACAACAATCACATGTGTACAACCGTGAAACATAACCTTGTTAGACACTACACAGAGTACTGAGAACTGTTGGCCTTCGACAAGCTGTTGCCGGTTTTTAGCCCTACAGCCTTCTACTAGAGACGGCCCTACATGTGGATATTTTTATTCAAATGGTCAAGACTAATAATATGACACAGAGGCCCTAAACATAAAGAACAAGGGCTTTCAATCATTCTTTAGTATGCTGGTATCCACCTCCCCCTAAGACCAGGTTTTCAACTACAGGTAAACCTTTTGACATATTTTGTAGTAAGATGATCATGTAGCCTGCTAAATAGATTTGCATTATACAGACGGTAAAAGTTCAGAACACACTACATTCATTCGAATTCTTGTTCACCACACACATACTTTCAATAAATGTCATCTACTTCTTAATAAATCATTTAGAAAAAAACCAAGTAGCATATACAAGTAAATATGATAAATTGATGCCATTTATAATTTACCCCCTTTTTAACCTTTTGAAGAGTATGAGTTGTACTGAGAAAGGAGTAGTGAGATACAGGTAAGTTTTTATGTAACATAAGTTATTTTTGTTATGAAGTAGTGTTTTTATTCCTATTAACTCATTTTGTGCAGAAGTATCGGATCCAATACTTATTTCCCAAACTATAATACAATGGTAAACATAATCCTTAGTATTAGCTTGGCTCCTAATGCGAGTGGTTTGCATTTATTGTCAGTTTATAGTGCTACATTTTCGTTCGACATGAAATGTTTGTGGTTTTTTGCTATCGTGATTTTTGCAAAATCTGTGAGCTTTGTAATCTTTATTTATCATTTTACTAGCGTTTTTTATATCTTTTGTGTGTAAGTGGTAAATAACAAAACCATAATTTCATGTTCCGGTTGCCCATAATAAGCTGTCGAGAAAAGTGTTTTGGAGCATATTACAAAGACACTTAAATGTGTCACATGTGAATGATACATGAGTTTACAAACATTTTATATATGTAACTAAGGTATAAACATATTCTCTCTCTATATGCTTGGGTGCCGATAAATGTTAAACTGACGTCTAACACCAGACGTTTTTCATATCAAGTAAAATTTTTACCCGTTCTTTTAAACAAAAAAACAACTTACTATTTATTACAAGTATTCATATAGCTAAATACACATCACCCTACTCCTGTGAGTATTGTTGCTGGTAACATACCAATACCTCAGTAATCCTGAAAGGGTTGAAACTGAGTTAAAGTTCATTGGGAGCAGACTGAGCTGAACAGAAAATATCATTTTGAACCTTGATTAGAAAGCCTACTTTTTTCTTCTAACAAGATAAACATTTAAACAGGAACTTCTTAAAAACAATATTATTAGAAATACTTTGTTTTCAGTGCGTTTACAAAGAACAGAAAATATAGGGTGATGCAAAAAGATGGACAAAATAATGATAAACTGAAAAAAACTTTTTTTAAAAGATTAATCAATGTATCTAATGTGGAGTTCTACAATCAAATTTTGAAAATATCACCATGAAGTCCATAGCGCCAAATACACTGTGAAAGTCTATCCTGAAAATTGTGCGTGGAGGCCAAGCAATGTCACCATTACTGGAAATTTTGCAGTCACCGAACAGCCCGCATTGACACTGATGCAGACTGTGCGGTGGCATCGTCCGGTTGAAATCAACTGTTTTTTATATTAATGTCCGAAACACTGTGAGTTTGTACAACCAGAAATGTTTCAAACATGGTTACATAACATAAATACTGCGTCAATATGTTTCTTGCGTAATATTTGGAAAAATAGGGTCCTAAATCACCCTTAAAGTCACACAGTAACCTTTGGGTTGTGTAGAGGACATTCATAAAGAGCAGCTATTTTTTCTTGTGACCAATACCTACAGCTCTGTTTGTCCATATGCTCGTTATTGTGAAAATGAGCTTCGTCTTATATCAACAAATTTTTAATGAAATCAGGATTCTCGTCAACTTTGTTTATTGTTTCAGCTCCACTATACAGTTGGAGAAACAAATGGTTATTAAGTTTCAGATTTTGAACCATATGCAGTTTATTTGGATGAAACTTGGTTTCATGGAGTATTCTCTGGACTGACCGACGACTTACAGCCAATGCCAGTGTGATTTTCTGTAGTGAGTGATATAAACTTCTCATAGTGGAGCATTGCACTGCTTTAATTTTTTCTGGTGTACAAGCACTTTGTGAACAACCAGACGACTTTCTCTTTTTCAATAAACAATCGAAATTATCTACCCTTGGTTGAATTGGATTTTTAGATTAGGTGTTGCCATGAGGGACAAGGTTGAAATACTACTTACACTCACGTGAGTCCCCAACTAAATTTACACTCTGTAATGACAAATACACTTACTTATTATTACAGAATAAGCCTGCACAGTTACTGAAGGTTCTCAAACAGTCCACTGTTCTGTGACTACTAAACCTCCAGTGTTACTCAACAACTTCCCATACTTCTCCACCTTCACAATCCTAGCAACAAAAAGTTCCTACCCTTTAGTTCAGCCCTGTACTTTATTCACAATACGGTTTTCATGAATATATTAAAGGTTAATTTTTGTTATTTATTTTGACTGCATGCCAACACGATCAGTCAAAGTGTAATCTTCCACCTAATGTAAATTTTATTCTGAATTATTTTACAATACCGACATTAAATATACCACGGTAGGACCTGGAAATATAATATAATAGGACTATGAAGTAGTTTTATAGTTTACATGCTTTGAGAACATTTTTTACCTGCAACACTGTTTCACCACCAGAGGTTGATGGCCGAGGTAAATATGCCTAATCGTATCTACAGTCTGATCAGTAGCCATCGCTCCTTCTACGGGATTCAAATCAGGTATGTATAGCAGACAATCAGGTTCTACATTATATTCCAACTAGAAACAATAATAATTTGTCTTGATTGCAATGCCAGGCCATCTAATACTACTAAAGATGTATAATCAATTATTGGTTATCTATGTTTCAGTTATCAATTGACTTGGTCATATACTATGCTAAATAAAAATGCAAGAAGAATTTATAAGTCAGAGAACAAAAGTTAGAATTAAATTTCACATAAATTATGCTGATGCATATAACTTAACCTAACAAATATGCTTTGTTAGCTTTTTATGAAGAAATCTTTTCGCTAGAAAAGGTACTGAAAGTAAAATCTCTTTGTCATGAATTACAATAAATATACTTCTCATGTTACAAATATTTTAATTCATAGCATCCTCTTATTGTTCAGATCAAATGGGTCGAAGGGTTAAGGAGGGACTAACAAAGGGGCAAACTTTTCTCAGGTACTTGATCTTTACAGGATATATTAAGAGGTATCTAACATCTACTCAATAGTTTCTTTAAAGTAAGCTACAAATAACTATTAAAGATCAGAAGTATACTTTTTTGTATTAACTTGATAAAAACCCACTACTTACGGATTTATTCAGCAGACGCATTTCGCACTGGGTCAGCATATTATTAAATGCTATGAGTCACTGACAAGACTGTTGCTCAGGTGTGTTGTGTTGGTGTTAGTCTGTGGTGTGTTATTGTTCATAGAGTAGTTGTTAATTATGTGCTCAAGTATATTGTTTGATTGGGAGCGTGTTTTGTCATTTAGAATGTCTTGTGGATAGTATTTATTTGTTTATATATCTCGGAGTTTTCTACATTAAGTTTTTTGCTTTCATTGATGTAATGTAGGATATTTAGATTGGTCTCTATGTCAGTCTATGAGTGTAGTGTGTTTTGTATGTGTATGGCAAAATTTAATTTGGGTTGTGTCTATCTTCTCTGTTTTACGTGTTCGTTGTATCTTTTGGTACATGTTCTCCCTGTTTGTCCTATGTAAAAGCTTGTAATCTTGTATAAGCCTGCCCTGTTGTGTTTTTGAACTGTGTAGGTGTTTTTTAATTGTGTTAGAAGTTGTGAATGCTACTTTGTAATTAAGTTTGCAGAACGAGGAAGCTATTTTATGTGATGTGTTGTGAAGTGTTATGTATTTTTGTATTATTGTTTTTTGTTGTGTTATGTGTGCGTTGTTTTTTGCGCATACAAGGTGCATACATTGTGGGCATACAAGGTTTGTTGCGTCTATCAAAGTGTGTTTGTAACCGCTTTTATAGGCTATGTGTTTTATTGTGTTTAGATCGTTTTTTGTCTTCATTATTCATGGGTATGTTGATTAGTCTGTGTATCATTGATTGAAAGGCAGCCTGTTTGCGTTGTGTGGGCGATTGGACATGTTGTGTATAACTCTGTCAATGGTGGTGGGTTTCCTGTATATTTTGAGTGTGTTTGTTGTTTTGTTTTGTTATCGTTAGGTCTATGAAGTTGATTATGTTCTGCTTCTAGTGTGAAGTTTAAGTTATTGTGTAATTTGTTTATGTAATTGTGGAAAGTGTTTATCTGTTATATGTTGCTGTTGAATAGGATTAGGATGTCATCTACGTATCTGTACCAATATATTATTTTGTGGGCGTGTTTGTTGTTGTTTATGATACCTTTTTGTTCTAGATTGTGTAAAAATATTTCTGACATGCTTGAAATGAGGGATCCCATGGATAAGCCTTTGTTTTTTGTGTAGTATATGCTGTTGTATGTGAAGTAATTCAGAGAAGTGATTGTTTCTGTTAGCGTTATTATTCCTTTGGTTGTGTTGTCTGGTGTGTTGTTTTTTAATAACATTTTTTTGAGTATGTTTATTGTTTCTTTAACTGGTATGTTTGTGTATAGGTTGGTGATATCAAATGATTTCGACATATCATAAACAACAACAAACACGCCCGCAAAATAATATATTGGTACAGATACGTAGATGACATCCTAATCCTATACAACGGCATCATACGACAGATAGACACCTTCCACACAATTACATAAACAAATTACACAATAACATAAACTTCACACAAGAAACAGAACAACAGAACAGAATCAACTTCTTAGACCAAACAATAGCAATACAAAACAACACACATTGAAAATATACAGGAAACCCCCCACCACTGACAGTTATACACAACATGTCCAATCACCTCACAAAACACAAACATGCTGCCTTTCACTCCATGATACACAGACTAATCAACATACCCATGAACAATGAAGACAAAATAAACAAACTAAATTCAATAAAACACATAGCCTATAAAAACGGATACAAACATATCTTGATAGACAACATATTGTGCAAAAAACAACGCAGATACAACACGACAAAAAAAAACACAAAAATACATATCACAACAACACATCACAAAATATAGCTTCCTTTTTCTGCAAACTTAAAAACAAAGAAGCATTCACAACATCCAACACAATTAAAAAACACCTACACAGTTCAAAAACACGACAGGGTAGGCGTATACAAGATTTACAACAAGATACAACAAACACATAAAACAGATAAGAAAGACACAACCGAAATAAAATTTTGCCATACACATACAAAACACACTACACTTGCAGACTGACATAGACACTAATCTAAAAATCCTACACTACATAAAAAAAACAACAAACAACACAGTAGAAAACTACGAGATATATAAACACCATAAATTCTATCCACAACACATTCTAAATGACAAAACACACTCACAATCAAATACTATATTCGAGCAATATAATTAACAACTACTCTATGAACAATATTACACCACAGAACTGAATTACACCACAGACATACACCAGCACAACACACCTGAGCAACAGTCTTGTCAGTGATTCATAGCATTGAATAACGCGCTGACCTAGTGTGAAACGCATCTGCTGAATAAATTAGTAAGTAGGGGTATTTTGCCAAGTTAATACAAAAACGTATAATTTATAAATAAACCTCAAGAAGCACAACACAAAAACTGCAAACAAAAGTATACTTGAGAAGATATATAAATGTTTTACTGATGCTTAATGAAGGTGTGATAGTTTGTACAATATTCTAGTTTGAACATTCACTCTTAAAAAAAAGATTTATTTTTACTGAAGTGCAAACTAAGTAATCTGTTTATTTAAAAATAATAAAATGGACAATAAGTAGTGTTATTTAATCAACAAATAAAATATAAAAACCATATCTACAAATTAATTATTATCTTATTTACTTAAATCAAAAAAGAAAAATTTTATTTTACTTTCTTTATATTTTATAATTACAATTATTATAAATATGTATATACATATGTCAGAATAACAATAATAAGTGGCAAAATAGAAAGCGAATTTCCTTGCAATTTTAGATTTTTCTTTCTATTTATTGCGTTGGACTATTATTTTTGTTTGTTACGCTATATATGCTTTTTTTGTCGCTTGCATTATGGTCTCTTTTTGCTTTCCATTCCCAATGTCTGCTTGTAAATCAAGCTTTGATACCAATAATTCAGTTTGTTTGTTTATTTTATTCCTGTCATTCATTTTTAATCCTAGAGCATTATTTATGATATTGTGTGGTAACCTTGGTAACAATTCAAGGTTCAATAGAGGTTTTGACAACAAGATGGGGCAAAAGAAAAATTCATATACTCTTTAAGAAGTAGATCACTAGCTACGGGTAAGTTGGCGCAGTGCCAAAGCGTGCTAGACCTCAAACACGAAGATACTCAGTTGGAATCCGACCTAAACCTCTTAAATTTTTATAATTTTATTATTGAATAAATATTTGGAAAAAACTGTATCTATATCAATTGTCATCCACTACAGGTTAAAAAAATGTATTTGAACTTGATTGGATGAATAATAATGTATATTATTAATAATTGAAAATTTGTATAAGATATATATCAGGAGAGTGTGAGCTAAAGAAGGAATTTTAAAAATCTAGGAATCTTAGAATGTTCATAATTAGTATAGTATAGTTTAGTTAAAGTATACCCTCGGCAAAATAACTTAATTTCATCCACAAATTGTATTTTATATTAAAACTTTCTATTTTTCATTTAATGCATATTTGATAAGTGTGCTGTCTACATGACAAGGAAAGTCCCTAGAACATAGTTGAGCTTAGAGCGTATAGTACTTACTAGAAATACTGAAAGCTGTGAAGAATATTGTTGTGGGATAGTCCGAGATCAGATATGTCATTCAATATGAACTACAGAACAATTTTTACATGGTATCATAGCGAATACCATGCCATTACCATTAAGGTTTTGTATTTGGTCCATTAAACTGTTCTTTTTGTAAGCTTCATCAATGTGGCTGTTCAAAATATGGAAAAAGCCCCCTTAAAATATTTATAGACCAATTACAAACATGGTTCAAAATTTCTACTTTCAAGACTCAGTGTAACACAATTAGTCACAGGCAACATCAGAAGCCTGTTATTTATGTAATTTAGTAACCAATTTATTAAAATTAAATTTAATAATATTTATATTTAGACTTCTGTAAACGAATACAAATGTGAATACATGTATTTATCCAAGACGGCATGATAATCAATGTCATTAACATAACAAGGGGTAATGATTTTTCTATTACGCCTTTATAAAAGTTTTTTTTGGTTTAACTAACAACTTACTTGCAATGGGAATGACTGGCGGAACAGTTCAGGTGATGTTATAGCAGTGATCGGAGTCGCAGTGTTTAGCGGGGGAATCATCACCTGACTTCGCAGCAGGTAGCACTCGTCTGTAAATAAAATTGTCATATTTACAGTGTAAATTGTTAAGTCTTTATTCATAATATTAAAAACAAAGTATTTTAAAATAATTCATCATCATTTAAATTTAATTTTTAATATTTTAAACTTATTTAAAAACTCTTATAAGTTACAAATGAGCTTTGCAACTAGCTTAACTAAACAACATAGCTATGCAGCCCTTTACCTTTCTAATGCTTTTAGGTTTTCAAATAAAAATGGCAAAAAAAATCATTAACGAAATTAAGAGAGGAAATCTGTGCTGTTACTTAGATAATATAAAAGTCATATTAGCTTTATAACAAGTAATATGAACATAACAATTTTAAAATCAATTCCTACTCGGGTAAATAAGGACAAATTTTATTTGAGTTACTTTTTAATAAATAATTGCAATTATTATAAACAAACAATTGAATTAATATTTCTGAATTGATGAAAAACTATATTAACATCAAATGGCATCCACTACAAGTTGAAAATAATGTATTCTTGAACTTGTGTGGATGGATAAAAAGTATTTTATTAGCGATTGAAAATTTGAACAAGATATTTAAGGAGATTATGAACTAAGAGAAAGAATTGAAAAAACCTAAAAATAAAAGAAACATAAGATGTCAATTGTTACACTTTACAAATATGGAAGGGAAAAGTTTGGAAATTTTTTAGAGGGGTCGGTGAAGTTGACTATTATTTCCCTAGAAAGATATGGCGAAGGATAAAACTGTTAATCTGAGGTAAACTCGCTCTTTATTGGGTCATACGAGATGTTTATTATGGTAGAAACACGGATAAGAGGAATAAAGATAAAAGTTAGGGAAGTGAGGTAAAGATTCCCTGGTACTGAAGTAGATGATTACTACTTTTACTACAACACTGTAAGAAATAATTGCAGGGACAGAATATTAATCTAAAGTAGGCCTATTATCAGCTGGAGTGAATGAGATTTTTCTGTTACTGCCCATTTTAATATAAGTGAGACTGTTAGAGTGTTAAATTACCTGTACAGGTTATGCTGTATCTATTATGTCTGGAGTATTGTGAAAGATGTCAGACTCCTCTTAGTAGGAGCAGTTATTCTACACCCCTTGAAGAGTATGCTTCAAGAAGGTGTCTACGAAGGAAATGTTTGGAGCACTCTTTCGAATCAAAATCCAAAATTTGAATAGACTGAAAACCTTAACTCAGAAGAATGTGTAATCCGCCATGAATCTAAAGGTAGGATGAACAGTAAATATTTTGTCTACTCCCAAAGTCCGCCAACTTTACTGGGATATAGGAGAGGCATATTGAAGGAGGTTGAAGTCTACTTAGGGTACAACATAACGGATACAAAACAGAAGATAAAAGTTAAAAGGCTTTTTATTTCACTTAAAATTAAATGTTTCCTTAATGGATTTTATTGAAAAAAAGTTTTGAAAATTATAATTAATTATTGCGTAGCTGAGTGAATACTTTTGAACTTACTTGCTGACAGGTTTTGAAACAATCATTCATTGATGAAGCAGACCTGCTACCAACAGAGTAGCGTCAGCAAGTAAGTTCTAAAGTATTCACTTATCAAGTGAATTACTTATACTGAATTCAAAATGATTACGACAAGTAAGTTTTAAGTTCTATGTTTATTTCTATTTAGAAATTGTGTCAGGGCATCGCCCCACTGGCCTTGAAAACTCCCTCAACTCCATTATACCTATACTCCATTACATACTTGACCTGGCTTAATCAGCTGATAATCACCTGTAACAGTCACTTTTAAACATATTTGAACAGCTGATAGTAATTGTTTGTTGTTATTCATCTATCAAGGTTAGTTAAACTTACAAATGTGCAGAAGCTTTTTCTTCTCTTGGTTTTGTGCTTTAATTTATCTATATTATTATATAAAAATCTAATAGTGTCTGTCTGTGTGTTACGCAAAAACGTAAAAACTACTGAACCCATTGAACTGAAATTTTACAAGTACATTCTTATGGGCCCTGGTTAACACATAGGCTTATTTTTATTTGGAAATTCCACCAGGGCAACCACTGGCCTTGAAGACTCCCTTTACACTCAATTATCTATACTTAATCAGCTGATAGTAAATGATTGTTGTAATTTAACTTTCAAGGCTAGTTATACTTTACAAGTGTCATGTTGCAAGCAGAAGCTTTTCCTTCTCTTGTTTTTTCAAGACCATAATCGGTAAGTTTATAAACTATACTTCTGATATATTTATTTACGTTTAATTTCAGTAAAATTCACTCCAAATACAAATATACGTCAACCCCATATGGAGGATCGGTACTCTGCTAGTATTCTATATTTGTACTAATCAAGTTAACTAACATATTGAAGTGTTACAAATTGAAGATTATTATAATGAAAGTAAAGCAATAAAATTAAATATACACAATCATATTAAGAAAGTTAAATTTGAGAAGTTAAAATAGATTTTTAATGGTTTTAAGGAAATTAGTCAATTTGATTGTTTTTGTCTTGAAGAATAGGAAAGGATTATTAAATAGAATTACAGTAAAGACCCAAACCTTCCTAATCTGGTAATAATCACCACACTGTGTAATCATGTTTGCATAACCGTAACTTATTTCTACCGGGATCATAGCTGTTACAGCACCAGGTAGGTAAGGCTAAGAAGAAAACTTTGCGACCCTGTATTGGAAATGGGAGAAAACTTCAAACAAACAATAAACAGTAATTAATTACTACATTTCTGTAAGGAAAATGAATGTCAAGTATTTTATTAATAATTGAAAATTAGAATAATATATATATATATATATATATATATATATATATATATCGCAATATGTATTCTTGTGTATTAATAAAGAACTAAGTCAAAATACAAATACAAGAGTTATAATTGAATTTACAATTCAAAGCTTTTCGTTGGCTAACAGTACCAACATCATCAGCGATGATGTAATTGTAAATTAAATTATAATTCTTGTATTTGTATTTTAACTTAGTTCTTTATATATGACTTAGTTCTAATATATATATATATATATATATATATATATATATATATATATATATATATATATATTATATTAAATATGGTGATATATTTTCTTGTAATATAGTTAATAAAATAAAATATTTCAAAAACAAGAATACTTTTAATGAATATATTTATTCAAAGCTTTTCGCCGATGAATTTTGTAAAAATATTTTAATAGATAATTATTTTCCTGAAGATGCTGGTACTATTTTATTGGCGAAAAGCTTTGAATAAATATATTCATTAAAAGTATTCTTGTTTTTGAAATATTTTATTTTATTAATTATATATATATATATATATATATATATATATATATATATATATATATATATATATATATATATATACAGAGAGAGAAAGAGAGAGAGAGAGAGAGAGAGAGAGAGAACTATTATAAGGAATTGAAAACATGTCAAACAATTGTGTTACCTTATTTAAAGAAAGGAATGGAGGAAAAGTATAACACTGGCACTAACCAGTAGTTTGAAGTTTTGAGAGTGCAGTGAACTAAAGAATCAATTACAAAAATAACAACCTATAGATTGCCTCTTGGGTTGACTCTGACATTTATGCACATCTTATATGTAAGGCTAAATATCATCTATGCAAGGCACTGAAACAGTTATTATTGAATTTACAACATAAATTTTACAGTTGCTTGTTGTAATCATCTTGAAGTCACTGATTAAACTATAACTAATTTATACATAACTAAGTAAATACTTAAGAGCTTTAATTGCAGATGTGTTTCGAAACAATCATTTCTTTTTCGAAGCTAAGCCTCAACTAGCGGCATCGTACAAGGTATAACAGGTTGTGAGTTTAAGATTCATGAGTGTAGTGGTAGTAGATCATCAATCACATAAACAATCTAAACCCAAAATCCGGTTACACAACACATTTACAGAACAAACAACAAAAATACACGAGCATACATACAAATTTAAATATTCTCCACATATTAAACCATATGAAAAAAACTATCAACTATAGAAAAATATGTAATATACAAACATCACACAACAGATAAAAGAAAATATATTAAATGACCAAACACACTTTGAATCCAACACCCGTTTCCCTTATATTGTAAACAATCAACTTAACCTATCTGCATTACACTCATAAATCTTATATCGACAACCTTTTATACCTTGTGCGATAACGGCAATAAAATCTTAGCTTCGTAAAAGAAAAGATTGTTTCAAAATGCTTCAGCAAGAAAACTCTTAAATATTAGTTATAGTCTTATAAATTTTACTTCTGCAATTACAGCAGTAGTTGAACTTTTATCTTTACAGCTGTACTTTTGTCATAAATGGAGAAGGAGAAAGCTTTATTTGATTAACACAATCTGAGTAAATTAGAAGCTCCTTCAAATTTGTTGTTTGTTTGATTTGTTTCCGCATTTAGAAGTTATGGGTGAAGAAACTTTGTGTTATTGATTAAAGGCAGAAAATGTAAATTAGGAAAATTTAAACAAATGTTTTAAGTAATATTTTTGTTCAACTTACCTTGAATTTTAGAGCAATGTCTATTCACCTTATAATTGCACAAAATGTTTTTATAACTATGTTCAGTATTTTATAAATAATTGGAGAAATTAGTTTTTTAATCTTATTCACATATTTTGAAGTTTTTGTCCCATATTTTACAACTGTCTTACCCTTTACATAATATATATAGTAAATTAATAAAAATACAACTAAAGTAAAGCACAGTAACTGTAAATACAAGGAGATAAATGTTAATCAACTTTATACATTCAGTTTTCAGAATTGTTTTCAATTAAGTAAAACCGTTTTGAAGATCGTTTATTTGTTTCGGCTGCATTATCAATCATGATAAAAGCTTCAGTTTTTACACTTGGTATCCGGGGTCGAACATCTGCGACAAAGTACTCTCTGGTGGGACTTTCGACATCTGAAAAAACATCCGAATCAGGTGATGATAACATGTTGGCGTTTTGTTCATTTGCTGCTTCAATTAAATCACTAAAGAATGAATTGCGTGGGGATACGGGAGTATCTATTTGTACTAATTTCAAATATGTATCAAACTTTTCAATATGTGGCATCCCTTTATAAGACTCTTCACTTGAACGATGTCCGACAGACTTAAACGAAGAAGTAGATTCAGAAAATTGATGCTTAGGAGGAGTTTCACGTAATGAGTCTTTATTTTTCTCAGATAAATTATCATTACCACTGTCAGTTAATCCATCATATTCACATTCAGATAATACACCTTTCCCGGACGTATTAGAAGAGACAGATTCTAATGGCTGATTACCGGTTCCATCATGTAAATTTTGATTTTCTGGATTAGAACATTTTTCTGGTACTTCTTTAATATTCTCTGTTTGCAAATTCCGGTTGGATTCAACTGAATCAATTTTAGTTCGTTGACCATCAATGTCTTTATTATAAATAAATCGATCTTTATCAGAAAAAGTAGGATGGTTCTTAGCTTTTAGTGACCTTTCTTGCAGAGAATACCGAGAAAATACCCTATCGGATGAATCAATAGTATGAGTTTTAGTCGGAGAGTTACTAGATATATCATAAAACGTATTTCTATTTTTCTGAAAAGAATTTCTTTCATTTTCCATTTTAAAGTTTGTTGAAACATTGTAACTTTTACGTTTGTTTACATCTACAAGTAATTTGTTATCTTGTGGTTGTCTGTATGACCGTAATGCACTAACTTTTTTATCAGAATCACTTTCAGCATTGTCAGAAACAAAACCTAAAACTCTTATAGCTTTTGTATTCGGTTTTAAAACTATCTCTTTATTATTATCAACAGAATTATAATTTTTCATGCTAACAGTCTTGAACTTATATTTATCACTTTGGTTTAAATCATCTGTATCAGCACAATTCGGTTTTATATAGTTTATCGCCTTCATTTCAAACTCGGTCTCACTAGTTGATTTACTTTGGGTAAAAATGTTTTTATTATTTTCATTTTTTTTCTGTAACCTCTTTTGTTGACACTTTTTTGACAAAATAAGAAACAACACTGCTAACAAAAACCAAACTAAAAGTGCCGTAATCCAAAATACACAATGCCAATAATCTGGCCACTGTTCTTCAACTGAAACATTAAAGCCTAGGTGCCACAAAAAAGGGGTGAAAATAATCCAATAAACAAAGAAAAAACACATTACAACAAATGGGAATATCCATAGTTTACACCCAATGAAATCCATTGTTCTCATCAATTAGTTAAACAAACAACTGTATATTCAAATGAAAGTTTGAGGCAGGAAGTGGTTAGTGCCTTATCAAACCACTTCCTGTGCAGTTCTATTGAGTAACTCAAACGAGGTTAACACCTTATTATCACAAAGTTTTAACAACAGCCTTACACTTTGTAAACCTCAATTTTTAAATTTTGTAACCAATAATATTGGTGAAACTCTTTTAATTTACACCCTTATTATTGCAACTTTTATATAACCATAGTTATGATTTTAAGTTTTAAAAATCATAAACCTTTCTTTAAGCTAATTAGTTGAAATCATTTTTATGAAATTTAGTGTGAAGTAAATTTTTAAAAAATCTTAGATACTTCTACACAAGTTGAAAATGTTGACTTAATAAAATTGCAGTACCATTAGTATCATCAATGCTGACTCTGATTTCTTCATTGCTACTTCCACAATAGTAGTTCCATTCAGAAAAATGCTGAGATCTGTCATCTCATTGTGTTAGATATATCATGTTACAATTGTGTTCTTGGTCACAAAATTTTTGTTTATTTTTATTACATTTCTCTAAACGTTTCCTCCAAGAAAACAATTCTTGTTTCCACATAATCAAAGTTTTATTTAATGTAAGCTTTTTTCCAACATTTGTTGTGGTTTAAATCTTTTGCAAACTTTTTGTAAGTTCTAGTCCAAAAAGATATCAGTAGTCCAAAAAGTTAGTTTTTCAAAAAGATACCATCACTTTTCTTCAAATAATATACAATGATATTTTCTTGTATTTACTGGAAAAGGTTTTATTTTATTATTATTTATTTGCTTGGTATTATGACACAGATAATTGTTTGATGTTTTATCCTACAATTTTAAACTGATAAACCTCATCTTGAATAAACAATCTTATAAGATTCCATTTGAAGCACACCGCTGTCGGATTTAAAAAAAAACGAGTTAATTAACAATGAAGAAATAGAATTTAATAAAATAGTTCCCTTTTTTAAAATGAATTATGACAAATAATTCTCCATGGGTCGTGAACAGTGTCCTTATATACATTTTAATGTTCCTAATTATAATAGAAAGATATTTAAATTGTTTACCTGTTGCAGGTCGTCTTTATTTCTATAAATTACCTCTGGCTGCTCACTGGTTCCCTCGGAAAGATGGCATGCCATGGAATGTACTCCTTCAGTCACCAGAAAGAGGCCAAAGATCCGTTCTGTTCATCATTATCAGAATGCTACTTTCCCTAACTTGGTTAGATTCATTTAAAAAAGGGACTGGAAAATACACTTTTAGCACAAACAGCTGTTTATTATAGGTCCGCTGAAAAGTGCCCCGTTAAAACTATTTACTACTTTCCATTTACCGAGATCGAGGTTTGGCGGAAATATAAAAAACATACACATTATAAAATTTTATAGTTATCACAATAAAAACATCTAGCTTAACAGCTGTGTTAATGTTTAATCAAAAATACACCAATGCTACTGAAAAAGAACTAATTTAGACAAGTTATCCTGTTTATAGACAAGATAAAGATAAAACTTTTATGTGTAAATACAAAAATATATCATCTTACCAATCAATGTATCATCTGGTTCTGGGATTTGTACGAGGCGTGACAGCAGTTTAAACAGGAAAGCAAGTACATCCATATTCTCTGCGCTACGAACAAACACAGGCAAGCAGCTAGTTCTCAACAGGCCCCAAATACGTATGATAACAACAAGTTCACGTACACTGTTTATAGCCTTATAGTCTCGTATCAACTCATACTGCAACAAAATTAGCACTATGTTAATAAGCAAGATAGATTGCTTTCTGGCAAATTTATTGTAGCTCTTTAATCTTATTATAATACTAATATTGACTTTTGCATAAAAGCACATCCCAGTTGGTTTAGTAGATAGTATAACAGCTTTACAAGTGAATGACATGAGTTACAGTCCTGGAGCACATACTTTAGGTTTTGACCTGGCATCGAGAAGCAAATTAGGTGGGGAATCAATGTTCTGAGTGCCAAAAATACAGTTTGAGTAAAAGTAATGACGGTTATGTCACAAAATGGTAATTTGTACTGAATTAACACGTTATTAACAGATTTTATACAAAAGTTTCATATTAAGATCATGAATTACTAGTATTATTTTAATACGACCAAATAAAAGTCTGTATTAATGTTTATTAACTGTGTGCGGCAAGTTTGAACATGATCATCTTGTTACCACACATGTGTATCTGAAGTGTTTACCGTTTAACACGTTGAGTGGCAATGTTTTAGAGTTGCGCATCAAAATTGGTGAAACAATATTATTGATTACTTGCACTGAAAATATTATTGATGGACCCAATATGTCATCTGAAGTTGGTTAGGCATTTTGTCAGTTTTGGTGACGTCATTTCCGGTATGTTCATGTACGTATTTCGCCAGTGGTCTCGGTTCTCGTTTCTCAGGTGATGGTTGTCGACTGTCCAATTGTTGGGTTTCTCTTCCAATTGTTGCTGGATACCGACAAACTTTTTTTCCAGTCACAACACTTAGTTATAGTTATAGAAAAAGTACCACAAAATATTTAAGTACCTACAACTCTTCTTGTCGCCATTTACAATGTTTTTCAACAATAAAAATAAGTTTACACACAATGTTAATAACTAATACATATGTAAATAGTTCTAACACAGTGTTTATAATAATTTCTAAAAAATACCAAAATAAATACTATATACAACCCCACCCCTGCCATTTTAATACTCAGCTTTAGTCATGCATGTCCTCATGAAACTTGTCGAAAGATCGCAGTTCATACAGTCCTGGTTCATCTGTACACAGCACAATTGTAGGTGGTAAATTTCGTTTTTCCTTCTTTTGCAAAAACCTGGCACTTTCTTTGAACTCGGCATCCATTTGCTTTCCTTTTGTTATTCTTTGAGAGCCTGTGTACAGTATTTCGAGTAGGAGTCACCATATGGGAGCCTGTTTGAGGGTAAAAGTCCTTGAATGACT
Source organism: Prosapia bicincta (assembly GCA_036971475.1). Taxonomy (NCBI): domain Eukaryota; kingdom Metazoa; phylum Arthropoda; class Insecta; order Hemiptera; family Cercopidae; genus Prosapia; species Prosapia bicincta. The sequence goes on from JBAIZL010000004.1 coordinate 218,733,942, forward strand.
TTGAGACAGAAATCATACAGGCTCAGTTTATTTTGGTGTGAAGCAATAGTCCCAAAAAATTCCAATTTCAGCCAAAGACATGTCTTTCCAATTTGTGATTCGTGACTTGGCAGTATTTTGTGGACCACTAAAAATTCCAAGTCATATCTGTTTGTCTCAGCAACAATTGTCTCTAAGAAAATAAAGTCTATCAATAAATTAAACCAATCAGTTGGAGTATTGTTAAAGGGAATTGGCACTCTAAGTCAAGAATCTCCTATGAAAGGTATGTCTAGTGTCGCCCGTCATGTTGTCGTCATTGTAGGAGCTGTCAGAGCTATCCTCGGAGCTATGTTCAATGACAGAGTAGACATTCTCCAATAATTCAACCTCATTATCCATATTGGTTGTAATTAATATATTAAACACAACTGTAACACACTTCAAGTAGCACTAATGTGATAACACAGTTCCCAATCCAACAGCAATGGTGGAACAAAAAACAAAACACACCAAAATGTTCACAAAGACTGGCACAATAATTGATACAATGTTTTATGGCAATGGCTAATCTCACACTGAACCAATGAATTGAGAGTGGATGTGGGGAGTATATGAACATCTATCACCACGGGCGTCAGTAGGGCAAGGGTGTTCATGCACACCCCACCACACTCAATGTGATAAGAAGAACGCTTAGAATGCCAAAATGAGATTGTATGTATGATGTAACATGTCATCTTTAGCACATTTTCATATATAAGGTTAGAAATTAGCTGTTGCTTTTTGCCAATAAAATAAATATTAGCATCTTCAGGAAAAACAATAATATAACAAAATATTTTTACAAAAATTAAATCATATGCACTACAATTTAACCATATGTTTAGACGTACTTATACTTCTGTGTATTTTTTCCATAACATAAATGACCTTGTAAATAGTTTGGCGTTTTGATTTCACTTGAATTTGTTCATTAATTAATTTGTCTTCAACTTTATGTTTATAAATTTTTAATGTTTCACATATATTCATCTTTAACCCTTTGTTTAATTCTGTTATTAAGTTCATATGTCCTATTTCAAAAAATTTGCGTCCATTATTGATACAATGATAAATATCATTTAACCCATTGTATTTTCCAGACAAGCTCAGCTCATTTTAACATAATGTTGCTAGCAAGCATATAGAGAGCCCAGTTTGTCATTAACGTTTTCATTGTTTGTTTGTTTCAACAAAGTTTATTTTCTGATACATACAAGACTAGATGTCAGTGCTGTCTAAGGGATATTTACATCTCTCAAAACTTGTAGCATAGATAAGGATATCTATTTAACGCTTATAATTTGTCCTTTTAACAGATGTTCTAGACATCATTCAAAACTTTATGTCAAGCAGACTTTCAGGCCCAGTATAGTTTCACTCTGTGTCGAACAATAGCTTATGCTTGTTGTGTTGTACTACTATAGATATTTTTGTAATTAGTGTATTTTGTGTATATCCGAAGGGAAGAATAATCTAACACAAACTTCGATAGAGTTATAATTACAAATAATAAACTAAGGGACAAAATAATTAATAAAAAAATTGCACCCATAAACAATATATAATTATAAAAATAAAATGTATAAACAAATAACACAAAATAAACAATATAATAACATATATATACTTGTATACAATACGTGTGCCACTAATTCTTCTAAGTTATTTTTAATATTATTAGAAGCGGAAAACTTTAATCTTTTACCTAACATGAACAGCTCCTTCTGGGAGAAAACGATATCAGTTTTGTTCTTAATTAACTTTGAATTCTGATCATCGATAGTACAACCTTTATAACCAAGTGACACCATTTAGTGATTAAATCACAAAATTTACTCTCTAAGATCCTAACCTTGTTCTCAAGTTTATGTTCATTAACAATATAAACTTTTCTGGCAAATTCATCCCAATCACTATAATTTTCTTTTCCCAATTTCAAATGTATATCATACAGCTCCAGTTCTGTATTACTTAATTTGCCATACAAAAATTTAATCTCTAAATCTAACCATTTCTTTTTTGTAAATAATAAAACTTTATCAGTTCTAGAATTCTTCAATTTAATATTCATTTGGGAAACAAATTTCGGAAATTTCGTTGAAAGTGGTATATCTTCATTAAATGAAACTAGTAAGAACTATGTTGGGAAGGCTTGTAAAATCAAGATTGAAGAAAATTTGGAGGTTTTAAAAAGAAATAAGATATCTACTGGATTTAACCAGGAGTTAAGTTTAATAAAAAAGTTAAAACAAAAAGATTGTTATTACCTCAAAGCTGACAAGAGTAACACTGTTGTTGTCTTGAAAAAAGACGATTATATTAATAGAGTAAACAATTTGTTAAAGAAACGTACACGTTATTAAGGAATGTAATTTAGTTATTTCAAAGAAAGATGTCTTTAAATTTCATGTTTCTAATCCTGTTTTACCTAGGTTGTGCTGTCTCCCATAATACATAAAGAAGGCGGTGCCGTGAGGCCAATTGTGTCGGGAATTGATGCACCAACCTATATGTTATCTAAATGGTTAGCTAAAGAATTTAGTTTTTTAAATGTAATTTAGCATTAATTTCGGTTAAGAATAAACTAGATTTTGTAGAGAAGGTTAAAGATATCAGACTGACAGATGAAGAAATTTTAGTTTCTTTTGATGTATGTTCTCTTTTTCCAAGTATTCCGGTAACGGAAACTTTAAATTTGTTAAAGGAGTTTTTGATTGAGAATGATGTCGATATTGAAAAAGTTGACCAGTTTGTAAAATTAACTAATTGTTGTATGAATAATAACTATTTTGAATTTAATAACAATTTTTATAAACAAAAAGATGGTACAACAATAGGAAACAGCCTATCACCTTTTTTAGCAGAACGTTTTATGAGTAACTTTGCTCATGAAAAAGAAACTTAGCTATTTTCCTAGTGTCTGGATTAGATATGTTGATGATATTTTTACTATATTTAATATTAATGAATTTCAAATAGATCCATTTCTAAGGATCATCAATGATCAACATCCTAATATTAGACTTACTCATAAAATCGAAAAAGATAAACGTTTACCGTTTCTTGATGTTTGTTGCATTAGAAATAGAGATAAAATAGTATTTGATATTCATAGGAAGCCAACATTGAATGATAAAATTATTCTAAACTATTCTAACCATTGTAACCAATACAAATTTGCAACTTTCAATTCTCTAGTTAATAGGCTGATTAATATTCCTTTGAGTAAAAGGCGTTTTGATATTGAATTAGAACATATTAAAAGTACAGCAGAATTTAATGGTTATGATCGTAAAATTATTGATAATATCCTTAGAAAGCAAAGATTAGGATTTTTCGGAAAAAATGAACATTACCTTTGGAAACTAAAGAAAAAAGCCGATTTATTAATTTACCTTTTGACAGAGATTTTTAACCACAAGGGTTGGAGGGAATTTTTAAGAATGTTAGGTTGAGAGTTGCATATAAAAATTATAATAACCTTAAAAATTTATTAGGTAATGCTAAAGATAAAGTAGAAACACTTGATAAATCAGGGATTTACCAAGTTAATTGTAAAGATTGTGATAAAATGTATATTGGGCAGACAAGTCGAAAAGTAATAACTAGATTTAACGAACATATTAGGGGTATTAAATACCAAAGATTTGATAAGTCTAGTATTGTTGCCTATATTTTAGAGACCAATCACAATCTAGATGTTAATAATGTTAAGTTAATTAAGAATGTTAGGACTAATAAATTGTTAAATAGTTTCAAAAGTTTATACATTAGTAAACATAAACTTGAGAGTTTATTAAATTCTGATAGAAATCCTATTCCGCATTCAATTTTATATTTACTTGTTAAGTAGGATTATGATTTTTATATTAATTTATATTTTAGTAAATATCTTGGATATCTTGCTTTCACTTGATGGCCGTGGCTACGCTTGGTTAAGATGTGGGGCTGTGGCAGTCGGAGTAGGGGTAAGTAGTTCCGTAGATTATAAATAAGGTATTTTTGTAGCATTAATCAGTCTTTGTATGTTATCCCTCTGAGGATGGTTACTTGGTAGCTGAAATGTACATAAGGGTAAAATAAAGAAAGTTTTGTGGTTATGAGGTTTTTTGTGTATTTATTAACAAACAACTACTTACTCATATTTCTCAGCAGACGAGTTTTGCAACTAGACAGGTCATTGTTCAATGCTGTGAGTCACAATGAGCCATATAAACCAAAAGTAAAAAATAATATAGGCAAGTGTTTACACTTTAAAATAGCTTAACACGTTCGTTACCGGAATGTTAACAAAATAACTATTGGTAAAGACCAGCCAAATCACACATGTGCCGTACGGTCTCTCTTCCTGGATTGACGTCCCACATATGTGCCGCTCGGGGTAGTTGAATTAGACCGACGCCTCATATTTGGGACACTGTTTACTCGTTAATTTTATCCCTCTGACAAATCAGTAGTTTATTTTAATGGTTTGATAGATTGGTCTCTCAGTTATCAAGGTCAATGAGATCAAAATAACACTCTTGTTTATTTCTTCGTGCCACTTTGGCAATTTTTGTTTTGAATGATCATGTTGTACTAAGTTTACTCTAAATGAAATGTATCACAAAAGATGTAAACATGTCAAAGAGATTGGTGCATTTGTAAATATTCTGTACTATGTTTAGAAATCAAATGTAAACATATTTTGTCTCTGTTACAATAATATTTATATTGTCTGTATTTTACAGTGTCTTGTCGATACAGTGAAACCTGTCTTAGATGGACCCTGTGTTAGGCAAAATCCCGTCTATCGCGGAAAACTTTAAAAGTCCTGACTGTCGCCTATTTAATTTACCTGGCTAATAACCTTCATAAACCGGAAACTGTCTAACGCGGAAGCGGAATAAGCAAAAGGATGAGTGATACGTATTTACTACGTCTTAGTTCTGCATAAGCCGATTTTCAGGAAAATCTGATCATATACATGCTGTAAAATATAAAGTTACAATGCCTTCCGTTTAGATCAAATACAGTTTATAATATACTGTATTTTTCTACCATAACAAAATTCGCAGATAGGTCTGCTTAATTGTAACGGATCGTATTTATTCCCGAGAACTCTGTAACAACGTTAAGGATTGCTGATACGCACAAGATAACGCAATGGTATATAAACATCTATAATTTACGATAGGTTATGTGTCAGCACTCGTTTCCTTCAAGATAACTCAATGAATGGCTTTCAAACATCCACGGCTAGACATATTGATGTCATATTGATTGACATATTGAAAAACGAGAGACCGCTTCATTCTAAAAGGCAAAAAACATGCGCAAATAAAAGAAAAAGAAGAAATTGAAGACAGACCCGTCTTAGAAAACAAAATAAAAACATTTGGCGAGGCTTTAATGAAAATTTGTGAGTTTGCAGATTTTGCGGTACGTATTAACAGCCCGGAAATGCGTCACCATTTGTTACAACTAAAAACAATAACTGAAACACAAGCAAGTAAAACTAACCTTTTAAAACAAAAGTCAATGCTAGATTTTTTCAAGCCTAATTGATTTTATTTTATTTTTACGTAAGCCTACTATGTACAGTATTTAGCCTAAATACAGTAAGAGGAAAAATATAGTTTTTAATAAATTGCATCATTAACTCATAAATTTTGTTGACAAGTGTATAAGTGTTTTAGTTTTATAGTTTTCTATTAAAAATGTTTTGTGGAGAAGGATAAAATGATGCTGCATTAAAAGGTAAGATTTTTATTATGTAATGTAGGTTTTAACATTTTCTACACCACCTAGAAAACAAGGTTTGCGAGTTGTGACGTCACAGGGCAAAGGCTACGGGCTGTCATTAGGCAATCAAGATAACCGATATTATTGTTGAAAGACGTTTATTTAGACGTTAAAATGTGATAGTTTTCTTGTGATTAAAATACACTTGCTTTATATGTTGAAGTGTTATCTCTGTAGGAAATAAACAGTCAGTACTTAATCGGAAATAAATCATTAAATTAAATACTGTATTAGAACAAATGTAGACACGATGACAATTAATTGTCCGTCATCTATGTGGTGTTGGTACAGCGCCATACAGCTGATCAGTAGAAATAATAGTCTTATAGCTAGGAATCCCCACGGCCTACCCTCACCCCAACGCTAAAAATAGATACGGCAAACGTTTTGTGATAGTATTACCATCATACAGTACACTACTATTGTATAAGCCAAAAACCTGTCTTAGACGGAAGAAAATGCTGGTCCCAATGGATTCCGGCTAAAACAGGTTTCACTGTATATAAGCATTCTGTTTACCATGACTAGTCAAGACAAGTTAGTTGGATGTTGGTTTATGTAAGCCTTTGTAATGGCTCTCTCATGGGACGCTCGGTCTTCGATATGATTTCATGCTATAGACCGACCGGCTCATATATGTGCTATCCCCAAAAAAAAACCACTAAAAACAGAAATATACATTCAACAAATATACTTGTAGTGTTTTTATGTAGTATAATAACTTTTTACAACATTTCACTTTTGGTCTTTAATGAAGGTCGGACCCATATTAACTCGGTCTGTGTGGAAAGATTGAATTTTTACTGCCAGTCTGTCGAGAGAAACCAGATGGTGCATCTATGCACCGCTCGGTATATTTAGCGAACTTGTTAAAGTTATAAATATAACTTTCAATTTTAACGAATTAATTAACGATTTTACCACGTTTATGTCAAGCCTGAACAATAGGGTGAATATTATTTGTAAGTAATGGAAAAATCTAAGCTACACAAAACCTCTACTGACTTAAACTGGGTCACTAGAAATATAATCTAATTACATACTATCTTAGATTCCAGATATCGAACCACTTCAGGACCAGCAAGATTTGGTCGAATTAAATGGCTGGCCCTACTAAAGAGTAGAGTATTTTACTAAATCCTGGTAACTCTCAATTTTTGTCATTTTCACACAGGAATCCATTCTGAACAGGGGATTGTTAATTGCAAGCCTGGTGGAATTAATAAACAGTATGAAATATAGCTTGAAATTAGCAAGTCATGGTAGATACGGTATAAAAACATACACAAAACTCACAAATTAATCATTTATTTACTCATACGCGTTTCAATGACAAAGTCATCCCCATCAGTGAGTGTTACTACTACAAACTCTAACTTACTAACAGCTGTAAGTTAGAGTTACAACTTACTGACAGTTGTAAGTTAGAGTTTGTAGTAGTAACACTCACTGATGATGATGACTTTGTCATTGAAACGCGTATGAGTAAATAAATGATTAATTTATGAGTTTTGTGTATGTTTTTATTTGTTTTAACATAACCTCACAAGCTAAGCTCAAAGAATAGTCGTATAGATATGGTATGTTCAAAAAGCAGCATTGCATTCACCGTATGGAAGTTGAACATAGCAAATGAATGAAATGACAGAATCTATTTACAATCAAACCGTCCACAAGTTTGTGGGCAGTTTTAAGATAAAATCCAACACTTTTAATGAAAGCAAATAATGTTTATGAGTTGTCACTTTTTATTGAAACATTCACACATTCATTTTCCTCCTTAGTTGACACCTGTTCTTATTTGGACAGAATAAAATATTGTTTCTTTAGTCCAGAAAAAATATTGGCTCTTCAGACCAATCAAGTGACATAATTTTTAGTATTATATGCATTTACTTTTTGTTTAATTAAACAGCTGGTTTAATAAATCAGTAGTAAAAAACTGGAATTCACTGTACTGTTCAATTATATTTTATCCATAACCGATTTATTTCATGCCTAATAGTAGTTACTTTTTGTGGTTTGAAGCAATACATTAATTTGACTATCATTACCTATGTAAGGAATGGTAATGACATAAATCTCCTGGTCTTGATAAAGGAAAATAATATTGCAGAAATTAGTTGTTACTGTGCTGATGTAACAGTGTGTATTACTGTGTACATCCTGGTTAGAGTAACAAACAAAGGATGTTATTAGGATCTGTTAAAAATATGAAAATACAGTAGGCTCACTAATCCAGCAGGTATGGGCCTGAAATACTGCTCAATTACTGAAAACGCCGAATTACTGGAGGACCTATTAAAAACGTATTATTGATTGTATATTATATATGTGTATTGCTCAAAAATAAAGAAAACATTGGAAAATAGTTCTGTGTAGCTGAAATGATAAAACAAAAATGAATGTACTGGTCTATTTACAATAAAAGGTTACCTTGTCTTTAACGACAAAAACAATTAAAAAAAAAATATTGTAAATAACCACTGCAACAACATATGGCTTGAAACTGTTTGTATATCACAAGCTACACAAGTAGAACTGCTGATGCGACGGGCACCGAATGGACCACCGGATCACTGGATGGCTTGAAGGTCATACTGTCACTGACATCGGTAAGCAGTGAAAGAGTTATGCAAACACAAGTTATGTTTACATTTTCCATCTTCAACGAAAATGCAGGATTACTGGCGAGGCAGGATAAGGGAAGGGCCAAATTATAGAGCGTTCACTATAGTTACAAAACAAAATTGAATTTTAGTTTTGATTTTACTTCAGAGCAGTTATTCACATATATAGAGTGACCCCAAATTGGGACCTAGCTCGGGACCTAGTGAGGGGGGGGGGGCGAGAAAATAAAAAGTAACATAAAGTTTATGTACAGTTGGAGCCTTTTTCATTAAAATGTTAAGTATATTTTGCAATTTCTCTAAAAATTGTTATAATTAATTATATCATAGTTACAGAAATATCACATATAAATGTAAAATATTAAAAAAACTCTATAAATATGTTTTCAAAGAGATGTTGCTAATATTTGAAAGCTTACATAGGCTTCGCTGATGGTATCAGCTAATGGTGTCTAGTATTGTGACAGTTTGGTCATTGCCAATATTCTGGTGGGGACCCTTAAAATATTCTTTTATGGAAGTCTTTTAAATTCTAGTCTTATAAATTCTTTTATAAATATTCTTTTAAATTTTTAAAGTGTGATTTTTTTAACTAGATAGGAGACTGATAGACTTACCTTCGGTAATAATACAGCCTATACTTTTAAAATAGACACAATGGACACTAAAAAAAAGTTATATTTCAGACACATTGTGTCCTTTGTCAACCTGAGAGAAAAATTAAAGTAAATGACACATGTATAGAAGTATAGATATCCAAATGTCATAAATGCACAGATGTATAATTTAAAAGGTATATTGTTTATATAATATATAACCCTTTTAAACTATATATCTGTGACATTTGGACTTCTATACAAATTTGTGAGTTACATTAGTTTCTCTCTCTGATCAATAAAGGACACAATGTGTCCAAAATATTTCATTATTTTAGTGTTCATTGTGTCTGTTTCAAGATTACAGACCTGAGTATTTACATGGCAAGTCTTTCAGTTTCCTATCTAGTCCAAAAATCTCAAATAAGCTTTAAGCTGTACCGGAGCTAACCTAATTTTAAATATTATCCAGTGCAGAAAACAATGGTAAAACTATATTTAATCTACTGAAAAAAAATTATGATGCAAGTGGTTTTACGACTAAATGGAACTGTGCAAACTGAATGGGCTCCACACTGCTGAGTAGACCATGAGGAACTATCTACATTAAACAAACCCTTTGTCTCGAAGAGTTCAGCCTCAATCTCTTTGCTGCTAAACCCAGGTGACTTGTGATACCAGGGTTGATAGGCTTGATCCCAAAATCTGTGGTACATGTACATAAGAGCTCAAAGGTCTTACTGTAAAACCTAAACTAGTTACCGGCTGGCCTCTGGGAGATAAGTCTCCAAACAGTACCTAGCGTGTCGACTACTCTTCTAGATTTACTAAAAAAGAACTTTCAAAATGGCCCAGTTTTCTGTGCCATCATGATACCCTTTGATTAGTTTGCTTCAGACAGTACAATCAGACCTTTGTCCACCCTAAGTTGGCCCTACCTAAGGACTAATAGTGGTTGAAAATTTATAAAGATAATACTGTTTCCAAATCTCCAAAGTAGTGATCAAAAACGTTATTTCATTCTTCTGAGGCTAAGTAAAAATTGATCTTTTTAAAACAAATATAAATTTGGAATAACAAAAACTAAATAAGATTTTGAAAGCTCTTTATTTTGTAGATACTGAAGGAAATCACCTGCTTTATGATTACGTTTGACAGCATGAATAGTAAACTTACCCCTGAGCTTGATTTCCTTTGTTCTGGAAGTCTTGAAAGGAGATTGAGAGCTAAATCTGCCACCCACTGAATTAACTGATGAAGGGATTGCAAAGTGCTTGGTTCTACAGTGAACTCTTTGGCTTCAAGGTGCAGCAGTACCTTGTCCACATCTGTTATGGATTCACTCATTACAGCTGAACATAAAACAAAGTTGGAAAAGCAATTTTAAAAAAATTAAACTTAAAATAATTTTGTACAAGGAAGAAATTATTTACTATGATAAAATTTTAAAATAGATATTTCATAATTTGTAATGCTTAAGAAAGCATAATAATATTATGTATTCTGTCATACTATTTAGAGTTTCTGTCATTAATCACCTACTACAAATTACGAGGGCTATTCAGAAAGTAAAGAACGTTTCTATCTGACGCTACTAAATGGGCGCCGATCTCGTACATTTTGGTGTGTGCTTACTCGGCAACTCAGTCGGCGTCCAGCCGTGACAAGGGAAACATTTCCACGTTGCCCGTTTATTCGCAATATCAACTGAAAGTGTGCGCTGCGATTGAAAATCCCGCTAGTTGTAAGGTGCAGTCAGTGATACGGTTTTTGTTGGCAAAACACTTAAAACCAATAGACATTTATCGCCAAGTGTGTGAAGTTTACGGAAACAACATAATGAATGAAATTTCTTTGTAAAAATGGTGCATTCAGTTTAAAAATAGCTGAAATGACATTCATGGCAAAGTGAAGAGCAGACGCCCGAGCATTGTAACTGATGAACTGGTCGCTAAAGTTGATGAAAAGGTTCGCGAAAACCGCCGATGATAACGGAGCTTTTGCTTTGTTTTCCACAAGTTTCACGGACTTTGTTGTTTGAAATTGTCACACAAAGGTTAGGCTACCACAAATTGTGTGCAAGATGGGTGCCGAAAATGTCACTGACCACCATAAAAGTCAGCGAATGGAGGCAAGTTTGACATTTCTGGATGCCTACTATAGGCAAGGTGATTCACTACTGGATCGCATCGTAACTGGAAATGAGACATGGGAAAACATGTTAATTGCGAAACGAAATTACAGTCCATGGAATGGAGGCACACAAGCTCCCCCAAAAAACCTAGAAAATGTTTGCAAACATTGTCAGCAAAGAAGATTATGGCGACGGTTTTTTGGGACGGCAAGGTGTGCTTCTTATTGACTTTCTTGAATGTGGTGCAATAATAAACTCTGAGCAGTACTGTGAAACTTAGCACAACCTTAGGAGAGCAGTTCAAAACAAGCGCCGAGAAAATTGACGTAAAAAATTTTGTTTGTGCATGACAATGCCCGACCTCACACAGCAAACCGCACCAAAGAACTCCTTGACTCATTCAAATGGGAGGTTTTTCCTCATCCGCCCTATAGTCCTGACCTTGCACCAAGCGATTTTCACTTGTTTCCAAAAATGTAAGACTTGGCTAGCAACACAGCGCTTTGACGATGACGTGGAGCTCAAGGTGCACGTTACTAAGTGGCTGAGATCGCAGGTGGCAGACTTTTATGATGAAGGAATTTCAAAGCTTGTCCACCGCTACGATAAGTGTCTCAATTTGTTTGGCGACTACGTACAAAAATAGTATTTTAGGTGCTCTTTCATACATAATAAAAAAAATTTATTGTACTTATTATTTTTTTTATTCAAAAACGTTCCTTACTTTCTGCATAGCACTCTTATAATACCTATCAAGGGCAAGAATTTTTTTGTGCTGCTCTAATAAAACAAAAATTTTTTAAAGTCAACTTACATAGAAAAAAATTAGTTTAGTTACTTTTGATTAAATAATTACAATTAATATAAAAAAGTATAAATACTAACATAACTTATAAATTAAAATGCCTGTTCTACCACATAACCTATAACATAAAATCAGTAGTTTTATAAAATCATATCTTATAACTTATTTTAAGTCAAATGGGAAAAAATAACTACATTACATAACTTTCCCGTTTAGTGAAAGTTTTTCTCCAATATAAAACTAAAATGAATTCATTTTAAAATATAATGAATTAATATTTGAAAAAAAAATCTATATTAACATCAAGTCTCATCCACTACAAGTTTAAAAAAACGTATTTAATCTGAGTGGATGAATAAAAAGCATTTTATTAACGATTGAAAATTTGTACATATTGAAAATCTATATATAAAGTTGATATATTACTATTGTAAATACTTTTATCCACCACTAAGTGCAATAATTTTACCTTGTTGTGATAAAAGTATTTACAATAGTAATATATCAACTTCTTAAAGTCAGTGCTACGGTATCGTGATATTTCACGTTGTCCATTATTTTTTCGTTGCACTGACTTTATGAAGTTATTATTATTATTTGTAAATAATTTTTTCCACCACTAAGTGCAATAATTTTACCTAATGTGATTTTACCATTATTTATCTAAAGACCCATCCTTAATAGTTTAAGGCTTAAATGTTTCTTTTATTGTCAACAGTTACTACCTTGTAAACTCTCAGCCGGGCCTTTATCATGACTGGCTAAGTCCGACGGTCTGAGCAAAGACTTAAACGCTGTAGCGACAGATTGAAGCATGAGCAGTCCAGTCAAGTCCGCAGCTTTAGTTTGTCCAGAAGGTATTAGACGGTAAAGAGCACTCTTCAAACTGAGATAGGTAACATAATGGAACTGCTGAACTGCATGAGGCTGCCTGTTGAAATTATCTGTTAAACGTTCACAAACTGCATCTAAAAATGAATGGCGAAGAGATATGAGTATATCCCACCAATCCAGCCCCGTGATTAGACAGTATTCAAGGAGAGTAGTTGCCAGCGGTATGTTTAACTGTGAACCTAAAACAGTAAAATGAAGGTTTTTATTTTTAATTCAATATTTCAGTTCTTTGTTGATATATAATATATACTAAGAAATAATATACAGTAAAGTCTTGAAAAACTGAGTTCCGATTTTTCAAGGTTTCGTTTTCAAGGTATTTTAGACTATTTTATCTATTTAGAAGGAAATTCAAATTATTTACTGTTAGACAATACACTGTCACATCTTGATGAAGATCAACTGTAGTCCGATGATACCCGTGAATCCATTCTACCTGTAAATGTTACAAGCATAATCCAGCCAATGGATCACAGTGTTCTAAAATGTGAAAAAAATATAGACATTACCTTATACAATCTCTCTTGAAAGCAACTGAAGGGGAAGAAAGCAATGTAGGCTTTCTAAAAAAAATGTAGTAAAGGAAGTTGTGTACTGTATAGCCGAATCATGGAACTAAATCAAACAAGAAATATTAAGTAAGTCATGGAATAAAGTCCTGTGTCATAATGAAACTGTTGACTGTGTAATTGATCCACAAGAAGAAACAGAATTGGCATTTCTTATCAAGGATGAGTAAGGACGAACGTAAATAAATAACAACAACACATGTTGCGATTATTTAAATGGTACAAGAAACTACTTCCCGTGATGACGAGAATAAAGATGAAGGTTCGACCAGAGCAGTACAAGAAGGAAATCCAAAGCCCTCCTTGGAAACTGCAATTCACTATATTGAATAACAGACACCATGCTAACAGATATGCTTCTGCTAAGATGTCTACGTGACACTGCAGCTTGAAAACTATCTAATAAGCAGACGCAGAATACACTTTATAACTTTTTACAAACAATTTAGCAATCGAACAATGTATTCCAAAGCAACATTAATTTAACTACTTTAATCCATTAGGATCTATAAACGAATTTTGTGCATTCCTAATTATAGTATTAGGGTTCTTTAGAACTTTTTGTTTTTTTTTTTAAATGCATAAGAATGTATTTCCCTGTAATCAGAGTTTCCAGTAATTTGAAGGGGGTCTTGGTCCCATCTACCTCGAATTATCGAGACTACTTTATTTTGAAATTATTATATTATTCTATGATTGTTAGAATCTATATAAATATCCTAAGAAGAAAATCTGCCTGAGTTTTTAGGACATCATCATCTACGTAGTTGGTGTATTTCAAATGTCCTACATATATTAAAATTATCTTTGTACTTGTTGAACATGCATGGCAGTTGTCTATAATTTGTTTCTAACCTACCCTCATAGGACATGGCACTCACAACAGTTCAATTCATTGATCCAGTTTATTGATTTTTATTTTGAAATAATTTTAAATTTATGTTCCAAAATTATTATACAGTCAATCTTCTTTACAATAAAATTTAATTTTATAAGACAAACAAAAAATAAAAATTCTATTTTTTAATAACAAAATTACTTTAAATTTCATTGCTTTTAGGCAATATTTGTACAGTTGCTTACTTCTAGTGAATTTTAGCTTCATGTACTTTACTAGTTATTAAAAGGAAAAGAAAACAATTTATTTTGGCAGATATTTATTAGAAAAATAGATGTCAATAAGAATTTCATTTATAAATTTCTATGAAATGAAAATAAACATACTTAATTGTTAATATAAATCTTGTGAATGTATGCTACAATGAGTTTAAGCATCAAATAAAAATATTTAGTAATAATATTTGTCTTATATACATGTACAAGAAAGCATTTACAAGAAATCAAATAACTAATACATCTATCTAATCAGATCAGTAGCTTATACTGAGACGAAGTTAGTTCTGTAGCATGCTTTGAAAGCAATTACCTAGCATTATAGTTTGTTAGTGTTGAATCCTCTATAGCATAAAATTTTATGGTGCGCTTGAATTGTCTTCGCAATATCTATGGCATTATCAGAGTATTAATCTTCCTCTGTAAGATAGTTCAAGTGGTGAAGGCCTGCAACTACTGCAGGGCTGTTGAAAACGTGATGTGGTACAGTTGCAGTCCAGATATGGTACATATTTTTAGTCCCCACTGCTGAAACTCATGTGCTTTTATGATGCTCTGTTCTTAATCTGATGAGAGTGGCACCTGTTTTCTTGTCAAAGTTGTGATGAGTTACTTGTTTATGAGCTTTGATTCTCGAGTTGGCAATTAGTTTCAATTTTGCAAAAGCATTTGCATCTGCCAGCGAAATTAGGAATGTGTTTTGATTTAGGTTTCTGGCATGTTTAGCTAAAGAGTCAACAATTCCATTGAATTCCAGGTTCACATGGGCGGGAATCCACTGCAAGGTGCATTTTTTCTAGAGACGTTGAAGTTATCCAGGTTTTGCTAGAATACTCAAGATTTGAAGTCCCTTTGCTAAGGGCTTGTAAAGCAGAGCTGCCGTTGCTCAAAATGGTGATACCACTAAGCTGCTGAGAAAGTGCTAGATTGTAGTAAGTTTCGGTTGTGTTAATGGCAGACAGTTTCCCTGTAAAGTTAGACGTAATTCTCCTGGTACCAGTTGATTTCTCGTCTTTCTCAATGGAGGAGCCCTGTATTCTATACATGGCGTGTCCAAAAGTGGCAGACAGGAAGATGCCTCCATTGGTTAATCCTTTGGCTGCTAGGAGGGAAATAAAATACTTCCCGTGGACAAACAGACAAAAGCCCAACTTCCTTGGAGGTTCTAGCAATTCCCCTCCTCATATGATGAACACAAATGTGTGTAGCATTATAGTCAAGTTTAAAAGTAAAGTTTATGCACCTTTATTGAATTTTCTTTTGGATAAAATTTCATTACTTATGGAAGTAAATAAGATAAGTATAAACAATGATTCAATGAGTTTAACTGAAAAATTGTGAATTGTACAAAAAAATAAAAACTCAGGAAAAGTTCTACAACCTTTATTCAAAATCTAGAAATTTATTGTCTCACAATAGCCTCCTACAATGAGATAGGCTAGAGCTAATTTGAGCTTATATATTAAGTTGAAAAATGATTTGGAGAAAGGATTTGCTTTCAGGAAATAAAAAAATACAATCAGAATGTTTAATTACTAGTAAAAAGATTAGAAAAGTAGTAAAACGTATGTGAAGCATAAGAAAAAGCCCAAGTTATTTAGAATGGATTAAAGCAGCTTAGGTTTACACATCCCTGGTGAAAATTGTTTTGCAGCATCATTTACCTTTACAAGGCAATACAAATTTTGACAAAAACCCCACAAAAATAACTAATATTACAAGTTACCCAAGTTATGTACATTGACCATGACAACATCATCAGAGTTTAAGTCAGGTCAGGTTAGATTGTAAATTATTGTATTCTAGGTTGCAATTTTGTAAAAGGACCCTCTGATGATGATTACATGGTCATCGAAATGTACGGTTTAATCTCAGGTAACTTGTGACATTAGTTATTTTTGTAGTATTGGGGTTTTTGCCAATATTTTTATTGTAATATATTGTACCACTGTGCTCATGATATTGTATATTTAAGAAAATATACACAGAAATTAAACAGAAAAAGTAAAATCCAGGCTTTTATAAAATAATAACATTTTTTCAAAAGAATTACATTTACTTTAAAATTGTACTTTTTAAAAACACAACATATTTTATGCAGTATTGTCCACAGGCCTCAGAAGCTTTTATTAGTGAACGGATAGTATACAAACCTTGCTCTGCAATAGGTAGCAGCCTATACACGTAGAGCTGTCCTTGTGAATCTGCTACCACTAAGGCACCACCAAGCCATGTCAAGTCCATGGCTACTATTTTTATGCTCAATTTGTGGTGCTTTATATCATCTCTGCAACCTGAACTCATCCAAGCAGAAGCTACCTGAAAACATAGTTACATACACCAAGATCATCAACACAATCATCACATTAGATATTTATTTAATAATTTCGATAAAACATTTTAAATATTTATTTGAACTGTTAAAATATTTATTACAATTACACATCAACAAACCAGTTTTCTTTTATTTTCCCCTTTAGTTGTATGTGCCTGCTTAATCAGATCAAAGTTGAAGCTATTATTTAGCTTTATCAATCTGCATCTAGAAGAAATCTTTACTCGTATGACACTCAACTTAAGCTACTTATGAGTGGAACATAAGGTATAAACAAGTAATATAAACAATT
The DNA here is from genome assembly GCA_036971475.1 of Prosapia bicincta. Taxonomy (NCBI): domain Eukaryota; kingdom Metazoa; phylum Arthropoda; class Insecta; order Hemiptera; family Cercopidae; genus Prosapia; species Prosapia bicincta. Next base: position 218,751,118 of record JBAIZL010000004.1, read on the forward strand.
TACCATGGTACCAAAAATGTATTGAAAAGAATTTTTCATACATATTGAGAAAAAATAGTTTTCTATCTACTTTTCAAAACACGTTTTCAAAATATTTTACTCAGTGCAACTTACTATTTAGATATATCTAACGGTATATCTATTTAGATAACCCTTGTATAATCACTATACATGCTGTCATAAGTTTGACTCTAGTACTGACAGTGAGGTAATTAGCTTTAACAGATTGACTGCCATGGTGGTCACCAGTGACCGACACTATATTTTTGTACAGGGCCACGGCAGTCACTCGTGACCGACAATGTAGACCTAACTTTAGATCATCACACAAAGGTGCCGGGCACATTCACAATATATTTAACCATACAAAATGTCGGATACAGCCTCTGTGTGTATATTCCTGCAACTTGTCGTTCAGAAATGTTTTTTACTTTTTTTTACAAGACTATAATTATTGGGAAACTAGAAGTTCAGAATTACAAGGAAATAGTTTTTATTTACACTTCTTTGTAGCAACTACATAATGTTTAAGAATAATGTTACATTTGATTTGATCCTTTAAAAAAATCACCTAAAAAAACTGAACAATTCGAAAATTAGAAACTAAAAACTCTAATTTAGAACGTCTTCCTCCAACTCATAAGATCATATAAAATTTGTAAAAACAGCTCAATTTAAAGCTTACTTCTATTGAAACAATACAAACATAAATGTAAGATTAGTGTTTTGATTATATTTACATTCTAATTATCCAAGAAAAAATATTTTCAAACAAAAATACAGTTATGCTGAAAATTTAAATTGCGTATCTATAAAATACTTGAGACAAATCTAGTAGCTATATTTATTATTTAAAAATATCTATAATATTGTGAAAATACATTATATTATATTTATAGTTGAATTTATATTGAAAAAATACAATAAACAAGTTAACATTTTACATTCATCGGAAGATCGGCTTTAAACGGGGAATGCCCAGTATGCCTGACAACGTGACACACGCGGCACCTAGTAGTAAAGTTATTTATTTATGACCACCATGATGGTCACTGGTGTCCAACGATATTATATAATAAACTAGTTTAAATGAATAAACACACTATAAGACAAAATGTTATTATGTTTTGTCATTAATAACAAAAAGTACAAAAAAAATTGTGTTTGTAAGTTTATCGGAAAACTGGTTGACAGTCAATATGTTAAATAATGCTAAACACAAATGTAACAACACCAAAATAATTTTAAAACAAAATCTCAAAGTTTCTCTGATAAACTTACATGTTTCAGGGAATCTCTTGTCAAACAGTGAATTGTACCATCTGCAAGGACCATAATAACATAAAGAGGAGGTGGTACAGTATTTGTAACTGATACTTTCTGAGTAGTGATACATGTAACTGGAGCACTGGCTTGGAACTGTGACTGGAACTGCCATAACTGGAAATTATATGTATAACAATAAAAATCTTAATATATGGCATTATTACATCTACGACTGTAAGAACAAATATACTTTCTATTATGAAGGGCATAACTATTGTGAATAGTAAATATCTATAGAAAGTAAAATCAGTAATACAAAATAATATTAAATTTCGAAAAACATAAACAGTAAATTATGCTTAAAACTCTGTACGGTACAAAAAATCTAAGAACAGTAATTTACACCACATCTATAAACAATAAGATTGATATTATAGTTGTTTTAATAAGCTAATGTATGAATGAGCTTACACCATATGAATTCTTAACATTTTTGTTAATGACTTATAGCTTTTTAATATTTCAAGGAATACAAATAATAGTCTTGGAGGAAGTTATTTTAGTGCATTATAACTTCTCTAATTTCAAATAAAATATGCACAATTTAAATATGCTCTCCTCCTCACATTAACCCATTGTGAATTAAATGACTCGCGTTCCAAGCGATCCAGCTGGTACATATTTATTTCAAACTCAATGTTTGGAATATCAACTATAATAATTTTACAAGAGCTATTATAAACATAGTATTTTAAAATATTAAAGTTATTATTAATTATCAATGACTTAATTAGATTAGATAATTATTAATTAATAATAATTTAATAAAAGTTAAAACATAATTGTTTATTTGTAATCATTATTAATAAAAAAATAATTATGAATTAACACTTTCAGCGCGGCGGTCACTGCCTGTTGACAAAAGCGCCCTCTAACACCCGGCGTCGGTCGACACATTGTCGACACGATCCTTTTCTATTCAAATGGCTCCCCACTTTTACCAGCCTTCTTTAACGGTTCAGTTCTCGTTCTGCCGCCTAGACAAAAGGTCCAAGTTTGTGTTTACGACTCCGCCGCTGTTTTTGTTGTGTCCAATCATTTTTACGTGGTTTTCACCCAATTTGATTCCAATGTAAGTAATACACTTTTTTCTAGTATGATAAATATACCTAGACCTTTTTAAACCTAATAATAAAGTTGTTTGCAGTAGTATTTACGTAGATAAAACAATATATCTACCAATAATAATAAAATTTTTGATTTTTTTCATTTCTTTTGTGCATTTTTATATGCAGCCAAGTAAAATAATTTACCCTAGTTATGAAAATTAATCCTAGGTATTTCAATACTTAGCAAATAATGTTATTTGAACTATTATTTCCATAAATAAATTACACAAATATTTAAAAAATTTGTTTCTCAAAGTGTAAGTAATACACTTTTTTTCTATTATGATAATCATACCTAGGCCTTTTTAAACCTAATAATAAACGTTGTTTGCAGTAGTATTTACGTAAATAGAAAAATATACTCGTATTTACCAATAATAATAAAAGTTTTGATTTTTTTTGGAGTTCCTCTCCTCCCAACGTCCCTACAATTAATTTTTCTGGAGATACCGGTTTGCGACAACTACCTGATTTCAATGAACCCATTGATTATTTTTTTCTAATTTTCTGTGACAACATGTTTGATTTAATAATATCTGAAACAAATTACCAGGGCCAACTTTTGATGAGCCAGACCACAAAGCCCAAGTAACGAATTCAAGGATGGAAGGACATTTCAAGAAGTGACTGAAATATTTTTGGGCCTTACATTTTTAACTGGCCAAATCCAGGCTCCCAGTTTAGCCCATTATTGGCAAATTAATAATTTATATAATTTTCCAATATTTAGAAATGCTATGCCTAGAGATAGGTATATGATAATTTTGAGGGCTTTGCACTTTTCGAAAAATCCCCAGGTTGGCGACCCTACTCCGTCCGACCCGATGTACAAAGTCTCTCCTCTTTTCGATGTTTTTCATAAAAGGATGAAGGAAATTTATTATCCTACCAAGGAACTAAGCCTGGATGAGTCCATGTTGTTATGGCGTGGCAGATTGTATTTTCGCCAATACATCCACAACAAGAGACATAAATTTGGCATTAAATTTTATACATTGAACCAACCAAATGGGCTTATTTTGAAAATGAAGCTCTATTGTGGAGCAAAAGACCCCTTGGTTGGAGGAACTGGCCATGTTGACAAAGTGGTCAAATATTTGCTGGATGACTTTTACGGAGTAGGTCATTCGGTATACATAGACAATTTTTACTCATCTGTTGGCTTGTCAGAGTTTCTTTTAGAAAAAGATACCTATTCTACAGGAGCTCTGCGGGCCAACAGAAAAGGAAATCCTTCAGAAGTGGTGAATAAGAAAGTGGCTAAAGGCACCGTGACAACTGCTTATTCTACGACTGGGGTGTGCGTCCTAAAGTGGCATGACAAACGGGACATGGTTGCTTTATCGTCTTGAGTTTGGTGCTACTATGATTGAGCATAAGGCACGTAGCGGAAAAATGTCTCTAAAGCCAGAGGCAATTTTGAAATATAATGAGTCTATGGGGGGGTGTAGATCGCTCAGATCAACTCATGAGTTATTACCCCTGTGAAAGAAAAATTATCCGGTGGTATGCGAAGGTAGCTATCCACTTATTCCATGTGACCATAACGAACGCATACCTTCTTCACAAACAGCAACCGGGGAATACAAAGATGACTCTATGTAACAGGTGAGCCTTTGTTCCTGGGGTAAGTATATATCAGGGCTTTATTAAAAATTTATGTTAATTACTAATTAACAAATTAATTACCTTACTTACCCAGGGCTCTATCTAGTTCTCCGTTTCCAGCCAGGCATAATAATGTCTTTCTGTAAACGATCTTCCGATATGATTGGAAGGTAGAACTAGGTTACTTGGGAAATGAAAATATAAAGTTTTAAAATACAACGTTATACAATTTATTAATCAGTGACAAATTACAAAAAAAACAAAAGACAGCAATGTGTCGAGTAATTTACTTCATATTACTGCTAGTTATTCCATACCTTTGAATTACTTATTGAACTTTAAAATTTATATATATCGACAAGATAATAACTTAATATTTTCAATTGAATTTTTAGAAATGAATATTCGAAGGACAATTCCTACCTTTCATGTGTTAACCGTTTATCATTTAAAATTCTTCAACTTAGTAACATTAAAATACATTTTCTCTTTATTATTATCTAAAACGTACCTGCTTGTGCACATTATTTATTTTAAAAAAACACTTTAACACATATTAAGGATTGCCCATGGCTTTTGGAATCACTAATCACTTAACACATCGCTCGTGCAAATAAGCGCACTTAAACAAAAATTATATACACATTTACTCGTTTGAAAAACATAAATTATCGCTTCTGACTTCTTCTTTTGTTGCGTTAATAAAATTCGGTACCGGCCTTGACATCTTAAATTTTGAATACTGGAAGCTTATAAATTTCTAGGTTACGTCCGAAATGCCATCACGTGCGTCTCGTTTGACGACTTTTGGAGAAGTGGGGTTTCTGAAGGTACAAGCAAACGGAACTTTCCCACCCTTGGTTATTATTTTGAATATTTTGATTGGTCCGTCAGATCATGCGATATCAAACCATGTTACGTAACATGAGGTGATGTGAGTTTTTTTTTAAGTTAAGCTACCAACTCGTACGATATTTTACATTTTTACCCGCTAGGGGTGCTACCATCTATGCTAACTTCACAATGAATTACAATCGTACAAAGAAAACAAAAATTTTCTTTTATATTCGGACGATACAATTATTAAATAAAAATCAAATATATAAATGAATTTATATGTAACACCTTATTTTTAAGAGTGTTACATTTTCTCTTGTCGACCTGAAAAGAAAATTTTTGTTCAACATTACATCTTATTTCTACTTCAACATTTTATACATGAGTGTGTGCAGTCCCCTTTTACAATTGAACAAAATTTTATACCTACTATAGTAAAAATATAAACATTGACTGGCCAACGGATGTTTTTGTTTACCTACATTCCCCACTATGGAATGCTGGCTCTTCCCCCTAGCGCTTGACAAGTTGTACAACAACGGAAGCATATCCGCTTTCTCACACATAGGCTCTTTTATAAAACTACCGGTTTCACAGCGTTCTATTGCAAAGACATTCTATACAATTCACATTTTAAAAATATTACACACTTCAATTACTTTTATTAAAATTTGTTTCTTGTGAATATTCTGTTTCATAAACTTTTATGAATACAAATTTATATCTTTTCAATTTTTAAAATCTTTACTCTTTCAATTTCTTATTAATTTTTTATCAAATTACTTCATTATTTAAAAAATCCTTCAAATCATCTATTATTAAATTTTCTTCGAAATTGTCTCTTTTTGTGTCAACAAACATAACCTACTAGCTGTATTTATTACAGTCCCCTGCCTGGGATCTTCAAAACTGCTTACTCCCTGTAAACCACAAATTTACCACATTTAAACGACGCTGTGTATTTTCTCAGAAATTCTCTCTCAATTTACAAACTAAGATTGTACCATTGCTTTATAACTACTCTGTGTTATTTTTACAACATTCGTACATCTTATACAAAAAACCTTGGATTTCAAAACCCATATTTTGAATCCAAATACCTTATTTTTAAATCAAATCCCATACTTTGATTTAAAAACTATACAGCTAGGTGTTGACTCAAAAAGGACTTTACTTCAATTCATTATTCTTATAATTTCATTTAAACATTACTATAATAATTTCATTTTAAATTTTGATCAAGCTCTTGTATTAATAAAATAAGAAATGAAACTAAACAGAAACTAGGACTGTACATTCATATACAATTTTTGGTCAAGTGTTTTAGTCTGCTCGTGTAGTATTGTGTATTTTGAGATTTTTGTCGTCTCTATCTCGTGTAGTAGTGTGTAAGTGCATGTCATTGGGCCCTTTCGACACGCAATTATGTAAATGTGTCGTCATGATTTTGTAAAATTGCATGTCAAGGCACCTCCCATTCTCCTTATTAAACAATTCCCCTTTTAAAAATTAAACAATAGCTTGAATTTCTTCTAACGTTAACTTTTAATACTCTTTTATTCGTTTACTAAATAACCTACCCCTTTCAGAATGTCTCTGTTTCAATTTTAAACGTTTTATATGAGCTTTTCTATATTATTAAAGTTATTACCTTGTTGGAACAGTACAGACACATGATTAAAAAAATTTACAATATTTTATATAGACCTTCATATTTTATAGCCAATTTACTTTAATATTCCTTTGAGTTTAAATTATTAACCATACATCGTTTTTTATACTATTTAATGCTACTTCACATTTTGGTTTAAGATTAAAATTACAAGAGTTCTTTGAAATGTCTTTTACTTAAATTTTATTTGAATTTGTCTTACATTATGTGAACAATCCTAACCTCTAATCTAGCTGTATAAACCTGCTCACTTCTTGTAAGCCACAAATTTACCACATTTGCCCCTGAGTTCATTGTTTCACGACACCATTGTCTATACAATTTTTACACTCACTTGGCAAAATTTTAAGCCTGTACCATTGTCTTATAACATCTTTGTTATCTTATACATCTTCAGTACATCTTAACCCTTTCTGAATTTCAAATCCCATACTTTGAAAATTCACTAACTTTATTCTTAAATTAAATCCCATACTTTAATTTAGGAATTACATACAGCTAATTGTTCACAACAAAAAAAAGACTTTATTCAAATTATTATTAATAAATCTTCTTTCAAATTTTACATCCTTTTTAAAAAATCATTTAGGTCGTCTGACATTTTACATTCTAACTATTCTGCTATTAAAAACTTCACTTGACATTAAAAAAAAATATTTTTTTTTTATTTAACTTACTTTAATTTTGACAGTGTTTAAAAACAATTCTTTTTTATTATATTTATTGAAACTCCAGTGTCCAATAAAACATTACAACTTATTGAATTTTATTTGACTTTACAAGAATTAATTTATTTGACTACTTAATTCAATTTTTATTGTAAGTACCATAACAATTTTGTTTCCTTCTTTAACTTAAAATGATTTTTAAACATTTACTTTGAATTTCTCTGAGAAACTTTACTTATCCGATACATTAGATTAACAGGATCGGCTTTACAAATTTTTGTCTTTGGCTATCTTTCTTATTACATATACTGTACTGTCCATTCTAAACTTTACATTTATAATTTTTTTGTTCGAAAATTAACTCGTCTTTTATCAATAGATCAATATTGATTTTTAAGTCGCTAGACATTTTGATAATTTGAAATTAACCTTACTACACACTGACGAGTATTTTTAAGGAGGGCTGCACAACTTAAATAATTAACACATGAATGGCATTAATCCTTGGAATTCGTTAGCAGTAATTATCATTCAACTTTTTAATTAATAAATTTTTCGAAAACAAGCAGAGTATAAGACTTACATTTTGGAAAACAACAAAAAAAAACAGCAGTAATTTAAATTTAGCAGAGTTGCGCATTTGTAACGGACTAGGTTACTTGGTAATGAAAATATAAAGTTTTAAAATACAACGTTATACAATTTATTAATCAGTGACAAATTACAAGAAAAACAAAAGACAGCAATGTGTCGAGTAATTTACTTCATATTACTGCTAGTTATTCCATACCTTTGAATTACTTATTGAACTTTAAAATTTATATATATCGACAAGATAATAACTTAATATTTTCAATTGAATTTTTAGAAATGAATATTCGAAGGACAATTCCTACCTTTCATGTGTTAACCGTTTATCATTTAAAATTCTTCAACTTAGTAACATTAAAATACATTTTCTCTTTATTATTATCTAAAACGTACCTGCTTGTGCACATTATTTATTTTAAAAAAACACTTTAACACATATTAAGGATTGCCCATGGCTTTTGGAATCACTAATCACTTAACACATCGCTCGTGCAAATAAGCGCACTTAAACAAAAATTATATACACATTTACTCGTTTGAAAAACATAAATTATCGCTTCTGACTTCTTCTTTTGTTGCGTTAATAAAATTCGGTACCGGCCTTGACATCTTAAATTTTGAATACTGGAAGCTTATAAATTTCTAGGTTACGTCCGAAATGCCATCACGTGCGTCTCGTTTGACGACTTTTGGAGAAGTGGGGTTTCTGAAGGTACAAGCAAACGGAACTTTCCCACCCTTGGTTATTATTTTGAATATTTTGATTGGTCCGTCAGATCATGCGATATCAAACCATGTTACGTAACATGAGGTGATGTGAGTTTTTTTTTAAGTTAAGCTACCAACTCGTACGATATTTTACATTTTTACCCGCTAGGGGTGCTACCATCTACGCTAACTTCACAATGAATTACAATCGTACAAAGAAAACAAAAATTTTCTTTTATATTCGGACGATACAATTATTAAATAAAAATCAAATATATAAATGAATTTATATGTAACACCTTATTTTTAAGAGTGTTACATCTATTAGATTTTAGAGATAGTGTCATAAGGTCTCTAATATATAGAAACCGTACCCCATTAGCTACAACGCCACCTCAGCCGAGAGCAACAATTCATGTCCCTGTGCAAGTGGAAAGAAACAAACAAAACCACCTTATTAGAAAAAGGTGTGCGCTTTGTGCGAAAAGTAAGAAGAGGGTAGAGACTACCTATTATTGCAACCAGTGCAAAGACAATCTGGGGTTGTGTTTACAACCATGTTTTCAAAAATATCATGGGTACTAAGGTATTTTGTAGGAAGTTTTAGTTTAGTTAGTTATTTTGTTTAGGTTTGAATTTAGTTTTTATTAATATTTGTATAATTATTATGTATGAGTTGTATGTATAACGTTATTTATATATTTTTTAAAATGAATACACATGTTGTTAGGTATGCTTAGTTTTTACATGTAATTCAATTTTTTCAAAATTCATAGCTTGTCTTATCTTATTTTCACTCAAAAATGTATATAAAATAGAAAACATTTCATTTTAAATTTGGTGTTTTTAAATTTCGTGGGGACTAAGGTATTTTGTAGGCAGTTTTAGTTTAGTTAGTGATTTTGTTTAGGTTGATTTGAATTTTTATTAACATTTGTATAATTATTATGTATTTACGTCGTAATTCACCGTTTGGAAATTTAAACACATGAATCTAATTAGAATAAAAATTGGATATTTATAAAACAATGGCAGACCCCGGATAATCCGCAAACCGATTAATCCGCCCACGGATAATCGGGAGTTTACTGTATTAATTTTATGTATAACATTATTTATGTATTTTTTAAAATTAATACACATATTGTTAGGTATGTTTTAGGTTTTATTTATGTATAGTTAATTAGTTTTTACGTGTAATTCAATTTTTTCTAAAATTCTTAGTTTTTAATATCTTTTTTCATACAAAAATGAATATAAAATAGACAAAATAATTTCATTTTAAATTTGGTGTTGTTATTTGTAAAACAACCTCATTTTTATGGAATGTTGTTAGAATTGCGGTAGGTAGGAAAAAATGTAGAGAGTGAGAGGCGAACGAACTTTACAATAGGCTATTCAATACAATAGAACAGTGAAAGGACGAGACCCTTGCCAGGTAGAATTTTCCCTGGTCTAAAGCACGTAAATGTCAGGTAGAATTTATCCCCAGGAATGAGTTATTCCAATTGAAAAATAATATAAAACGAAATTGGCAGCAAATCAAGTCGTTAACACAAAAAAATAGTATGTCGACAATGTGTCGACATCCGCTCCACATAATGAAATGCTTTTGCCAGGCGGCTGTCGACAACGTGTCGCACACGGGTTTTAAAACAAAAAACCGGTAAAAAAATCAGTAGAAATGTAAAAATATTTGAAAGACGCTTAAAAAGAATATATTTAGAGAAAAAAAAATTCAGCACAGGCGAAAACCAAGGTCGGCCCTGTAGACGCATTGAAAGTGTTAAAATAACAAATATCCAAAATAAATAAATTAATTAACAATAAAATATGACCTATGGTTAAACGCTTAGTGGTTGATTGCAGGATTACCCATAAACTCTGAACATACTATCTCTCTAACTTACCACAGTTTTGAAGGGTTCTGTAGTCTGTGCTTTTGACTGAAATAGTTTATGCACTGACAAAGGTTTTTCTCGTAGCTCCCAGACTTCAAACAATGCTCCAGCATCTCCATTGGCTGCTACTACTAAGGTATCTGCATCTTCTCGTACCATGAATTTCAACTGCCTTATTGTGTGATCTGTAGATTACAAATAATTCTCAACCATACACATCTTTCAAATTCCAAAGCATCTAATGCATTTAGAATTAATAGAGACTAGTTAATTGTTAAATCCTGGCTTTAAGGCATGCTTCTTCAAAAACTGAATCTCTTTTTGTCAAGAAGAATGAAGAAATGGTAATTACTATGACACAAATATAGCGTTTGCCTCTGTATAAATTTTTATAATTAAATTACTTTGAATATAGGGCCTTATGCCAAAATTTTCAAATAAAGATCAGTTCCATTTATAAACAGTTTATCATTGGCAACTAAGAGAGACATACTTTCTCCTTCATTATTTATATTTCAACCGTTATGAGATACTGATTTTGTCTAATATATTTAGTTATACTGAAATGAACATTGTAATTTGTTCCGAGAACAGTTTTAATATAGAATAAATAAGTAATGTAGGGACTGGTTTAGAATAACATGAATTATAATAATAAAGTATTTATTAAATTCCTTCTATTAGCTCACACTCTCTTGATATATATATATATATATATATATATATATATATATATATATATATATATATATATATATATATATATATATTTAGGTTAGTTCTAGTAGAACTTAAAGCTTATTTAGGAATTTTTGGACTTGATAGGAGACTGACAGACTTACCTAAAGGCAATAGTCCAAAACTGCAATCTCTTTGGAAATAAGCACATATAAAACACTTAATACACTTTTATTTGAAATATTTCGATCAACATGATCTTCTTCAGTCAAGAAAGAGAAAAACAAAAGATTGAAGTGAACCACAGATGTGTATAAACATCCAAAAGTCACAGATTCACAGATTTATAGTATATGATATAGTGCTATATGTGATATGTGTAGAAATTGTTATATGTGAAACGTGTAAAGATTGGTTACTTGAAACTAGATATTAAAAGTCTGTCAGAAGGAAGGTAATGGAGCTGTTAAAAATGGTAGAAATTAGGGGGAAGTTAAAAGGAGTTTTATCTGATGTTGAGGTTAGGAGGCTCTCTAGATTTGGTATACCACTGGTATAGAGCTTAAAGCTTATTTAGGAATTTTTGGACTTGATAGGAGACTGACAGACTTACCTAAAGACACCTGGCTCAATTCACTTGGGAGAAGTCTGCAGCAACAATCACCTTCTTGGATGTAGATGTAACAATCAGAGATGGGAATATCTATACAGGTGTCCACATCAAACCGACGAACCACCTACAATACCTACATTTCAATAGCAACCACCCCATGAATATAAAAAGGTCCATACCATACAGTCAGGCAGTCAGGGGCAAGAGAATTTCTTCCAACGATATAGCATTGGAAGACTTTAATAGAAAGACCTTACTAGCTGTCCAAAAAAGAGGATACCCTAAACAACTCGTTGAGGATCAAATCCGCTTGGCTCAGTCATCTGATGTACCCAGACCACCTATGGAGGACAAACTGTCTTTAGTTACAGATTACCATCCAGGCCTAACGAAGCTGAACAAAATATTAAAGGATGGCTTCAAGATTCTTCAAGCTTCCGCCCACACCAAAGATCTTTTCTCAAATCCACCACATATTTGGTTCAGACAACCGTTCAATTTAAAAAGTATTTTAGTACATCAAAAATTACCAGATCCAAGTACTGAAAAACCGCCCAAACTTCCTCACGGCTCCTTTCCGTGCAAGATGCAAGACATGTCCAATACACACCCCAACAAATAGTTTCCATAGCCTAGCAACCAATGTGGACTTCAAGATTCAGGGTCATCATACTTGTACATCCAGTAATGTAATATACCAGTTACAATGTAAATTTTGCCCGGCACAGTACATAGGCCTTACCACGGATAGTCTGAGCATCAGAATGAATGGCCACAGACATGACGTTGGAACCATGAACATAGACAGGCCAACCGCTCAACACGCTGCTAGTCACAACATCATCTCTTTCAATGATTGCTATACCACCAAAATAATTAAAACCCTCCCCCCTGATTGCAACTCTTCAGAATTAAGAAGATGGGAGTTATCATACCAGTGGTATACCAAATCTAGAGAGCCTCCTAACCTCAACATCAGATAAAACTCCTTTTAACTTCCCCCTAATTTCTACCATTTTTAACAGCTCCATTACCTTCCTTCTGACAGACTTTTAATATCTAGTTTCAAGTAACCAATCTTTACACGTTTCACATATAACAATTTTTACACATATCACATATAGCACTATATCATATACTATAAATCTGTGAATCTGTGACTTTTGGATGTTTATACACATCTGTGGTTCACTTCAATCTTTTGTTTTTCTCTTTCTTGACTGAAGAAGATCATGTTGATCGAAATATTTCAAATAAAAGTGTTTTAAGTGTTTTATATGTGCTTATTTCCAAAGAGATTGCAGTTTTGGACTATTGCCTTTAGGTAAGTCTGTCAGTCTCCTATCAAGTCCAAAAATTCCTATATATATATATATATATATATATATATATATATATATATATATATATATATATATATATATATGTATATATTGTAAGTGTCCTTTTATTATAATAAAAATTCTTCAAAATGTATTCTTTCAACAATTTGCCTTTAATAAAATTTCTCAATTATTTAGTTCAAGGTAAGTTAGTAAATTTTCTAATTTATTTTAAGATAAATAAATATTCTAGAGCTTTCTTTTTTTAATAACAAGTTTAATGTATCATTTAAAACAATTTCTTAGCAATTATAAGTTCTATTAATAAATTACAATTTTTTTCTTTGTTTAAAGTTTACAAATTTACTATAAGTGTCCTCTATTATAATGAGTCTTATTACTCTAAATTCTATTTCTCTTTTGGCAGCAACAGTTTTTATTTAATTTAGCCTAAATTGATTCTAATTTTGGTTTAGCACAAGCTCTCTTAATCTCGGGCTATCTGGTAGGTTTTAAATTTTGAATAATGAAATCTTATTTGGCACTCTAAAGTACAAGAACACAAAAAAAAATCTAAGCTATAAATGTTATAAACTATGTTACAAATTAATTTATTTCTAGGTAAAATTATCCATTAATATTCTTTCTAAATGTTTTCTTTTATAGTTTGATTTTATAATAAATTCACTGGTTTCTTTTCTTTTATAAATGCCTGATTGCAAAATTTCCAAAGTATTAATGGATCTAGCCTAGACACTTAAGTGTTTTAGATTGCAGATTCCACTTTTTGGCCTTAATCAAAATATTTAATGAAATCTTTCTAAATAAATAGTTTCAATTAATTTTCTTGAAAGTATTTTGTACTGTTAATTGAATTTGAGACTAACACTCTCGCACTAAGTTTAAATTCGTTAAATTTTACTGGCCAATTCTGAAGTACGTCTGTTTTGCTTGAGTAGGTGTGTACAACTGAAGCAACGCTAAGCCAAGCATTTAAAAATGGCTAAACGAACTATTTCCTTTTTTTAATCGTTGTTACCGGCTTTACGGATGCTGTATTCACTGCCTTTGGTACATTTCATGTTCTTAATAACTAGATTTTAATTTCTTTGCAGGTAACTGCATTTAAATTTTATTTATTCCGACTAAGTTTAAATTATCAGCTGTTCTATTCACCTCACTGAATACGCCAGCCATCCCATTTTGGTCAACTTGTGCAATCAAAATATGGTTTCACTTTTTTAACACTTAAAGGCTTTTACTTTTATTTACATGGTTTTAGTGTTCTTTTCAAACTGTTACACATTTAAATTGTTTCTATTATATTGTTTTTTTTATAGTGGTTATTGTTCTAAACTCGTGATTAAATGTTACGATTTTGCCAATTTAGGTTATGTTTACATTTTTCTCTTTTTTCATAATTGGTTATTTTATGGTTTGAATTTACTTACATATTTATATTATATTATACATAGTGCCTTTCTTACTTGCTATTCCAAAATGTTACAATATATATATATATATTACAAATTTTCAATTGTTAATAAAATACATTTTTATTCATCCAATCACATACAAATAAATTGTATTTATCTTTTAAAGGATGACAATTGATATTAACACTGTTTTTTTGAAATATTTATTTAATAATTAAATTATAGAAATTTGGGAGGGGGGTCTAGGTCGGATTCAAACTGAATATCTTCATGTTTAAAGTTGAGCGCTTTTGGCACTGAGACAACTTTCCCATATTATAGAAGTATATTTCTCAAAAAAGTATATGAATTTTTTTTTTGCTCCCATCTGGTTGTAGTTGAAACTTCCATTGTTGCCGGTTACCACACAATTTCATAAAAAATGCTGAAGTATTAAAATTGAATGAAAAATATAAAATAAACAGGATTAACTGTATTGAATCTTGCCTCATAAACGGAAAAACAAAAACAATCCAAGCTGCAAGCGACAAAAAAGGCATATAAATAGAAACAAACAAAAATAATAGTCCAACACCATACAAATAAAAAAAATGGATAATTGCAAGGAAATTAACTTTCTATTTTGTTATTCTTCACATTCTAATAACTTAATATTGTTATTCTGAGATATGTATATACATATTTATATATAGTTTTTAGGTTAGGTTTGGTTGGTAAAGTTTATTTAGATTTTTTGGACTAGAAGACTGACAGACTTACCTTGGTAAGAGTCCACTCTGTAGTCTTGAAATAGAAACACATAAAAGCACTTAACCAATGATATATTTCAACCACACAGTGGTCTTTGTCAATCAAAGAGAAAACACAAAAAGAAATATGAGAGAATGAAATAAAATAGATATAAGTTGTTCATATTTATATAGTTGTATTTATAAAATAAAAAGAGAGTAAAATAAAATTTTGTTTGTTGACTTAGTAGGAATTGTCTTAATTTATATATATATATATATATATATATATATATATATATATATATATATATATATATATATTAATATATTAAATATGGTGATATGTTTTCTTGTAATATAGTTAATAAATTGAAAATATTTTAAAAACAAGAATACTTTTAATGCATATATTATTTATATGCATAAAAAAATAATATATGCATTAAAAGTATTTTTAAATATTTTTAATTTATTAATTATATATGATGAATAGTTACTCTCTGTTGTCTGTTGTTGGGTTCACCTAGTCAATGCTGGATAAGATTCTAGCGAAACGTCGGAACTGCGAATTTATGGACTGCAGAATGAACGGATGTACTCCAGATATTAACTATTCATCATAATTTTCCATCCATGAAGGAATACGTATCAGCATATATATATATATATATATATATATATATATATACTTCTTTTTTCTCTTTTTTGATTGACTAAGATCATTGTGTGATCGAAATATTTCAATAGTGTGATATGTTTTTATAATATGTGTCTATTCATTTATTTCCAAGAGAGAGCAGTTTTGGACTATTGCCACTAGTAGAGCTTATAGCTTATTTAGGAATTTTTGGACTAGATAGGAGACTGACCGACTTATCTAATGGCAATAGTCCAAAACTGCAATCTCTTGGAAATAAACACATTTCCAAGAGATTGCAGTTTTGGACTATTGCCATTAGGTAAGTCTGTCAGTCTCCTATCTAGTCCGAAAAGTCTTCAGTAATTTGACAATGGTCAAGTGATCAAAAGGTGCCTCATCACAAAGTAAAAATTTATTGTACTTAATGGTGGAATAATTGTTTACAATTAACATATATTAGTTCTATAGTCAGTGCAACAGAATAATAATGGACAATATTCAATATCATATTTATATTCATATATATATATATATATATATATATATATATATATATATATATATATGAAGTTAATATATTACTATGTGAGTAATTTTATCCACCATTAAGTGCAATAATTTTACCTTGAGTGATGAGGCACCTTTCAGTCGTTGACCATTGTCGAATCACTGATTTTTCTCTGCTGTGGATGCTCGGTCCATGAAGCCGGTGTTTGACGTTACGCGCACTTTTTCTTGATCTGTGTGTATGATATTTCTGTATAGTATGTCTTCTGTATATGTTGTTTGTAGATTCATTAAGTTGTTGTGTATGTTTTTATAAATGTGGTATTTTTCTAGTGAGTTTAGTTCTATTGGGTTGTTATTTATTTCCAGTATGGTTAGGTTATTTTCGTAATTTGTTATTTCGTGTTTATGGGATATTAGGTGTGCTGCAACATTTGATACTTTAGAATTTTTTGTTTTTGAATGCTCTATAATGTTCTTCAAATCTTATTTTAAATGTTCTGGTTGTTTTTCCTATGTAAAAGGAGTTACAGTTGTTGCATGTGATTTTGTAAATTCCTGATAGGTTATGTTTTTCTGAATTTGTTATGTGGTTTGTGTTATTAAGATATTTTATTATTTTGTTGTTTGGTTTGTAAGTTAGAGTGTAGTATTCTTTGTTGTATATATTTGTTATTTTTTCTATTTTGTTATTGGTGTATTTATATTTTAGGTAGATTTTTTTATTTTTATTATTTTCGTGTTCCGGTTGTAGTGTTGTGTTGAGGTTAGGTTTTTTTGTGAATTTATTGTATATATTTTTTATAATGTGTTTGTTGTATCCATGCAACAACTGTAACGCCTTTTACATAGGAAAAACAACCAGAACATTTAAAATAAGATTTGAAGAACATTATAGAGCATTCAAAAACAAAAATTCTAGAGTATCAAATGTTGCAGCACACCTAATATCCCATAAACACGAAATAACAAATTACGAAAATAACCTAACCATACTGGAAATAAATAACAACCCAATAGAACTAAACTCACTAGAAAAATACCACATTTATAAAAAGATACACAACAACTTAATGAATCTACAAACAACATATACTACAGAAGACATACTATACAGAAATATCATACACACAGATCAAGAAAAAGTGCGCGTAACGTCAAACACCGGCTTCACGGACCGAGCATCCACAGCAGAGAAAAATCAGTGATTCGACAATGGTCAACGACCGAAAGGTGCCTCATCACTCAAGGTAAAATTATTGCACTTAATGGTGGATAAAATTACTCGCATAGTAATATATTAACTTCATAAAGTCAGTGCAACGGAAAAACAATGGATAATATTAAATATCAAGAATATATATATATATATATATATATATATTTATTCTTGATATTTAACATTATCCACAGGAGGAGAATAGAATTACTTCAAAACAACACTTAAGCCAGTTAAAACAATCAAATATTTTGTTTAATTTTTAGATGTCATAAAAAAGCATATAGGTTATTATTCTCCTTTAAGGACTGTGAGAATGGTATGAGGGTAGTTTGAAATGGTCTCGGAATCACCAAAAAATGTCTGATCTAGTATAATGACAATAAAAATATTGAAAAGAACCCCAATACCACAAAAATAATCAAAAATAACAAATAAGACAAGTTACTTAAGATTAAACCCTTATGTACATTTCGATGACCATGTCATCATCATCAGAGGGTCTAGTTACAAAACACAATCTAGCAACCAAGAAGTTACAAACTAGAATGATGAAACTCATAGTGGTAATATATTGTACCACTGTGCTCTTGATATTGTGTAGTATAATGACCTTCCTTCCCAATATAAGTTAAACACATGATATGTCAGTGCTCTAAGTACAGAATTATGAAGAAGACGTTTATTTGTTGTTCTTCCACATCAATTTAAATTTGGTCGAGACAGTTTAGATGATAGTCAGTGTAGTGCTCAGCACAGATGTGCCATTACCCCAGAAAGTATCGCATAAAATGGTCACTGACACTAATCTCCTTAGCCATCTATAGGCAAGATACACAAAAAAAGACCTGGTTTGGCATGGAAGGGAAGCAGAAAATAGAACCACTAGAATTGGTTGGGCAAGGAAGGGAAGCCAAAAAAAGACTTGGTTTGGTAAGGAAAGGAAGCCAAAAAAAAGACTTGGTTTGGCAAAGAAGGTAAGCCAAAAAAAAATCTGTTTTGGCAAGGCAGGGAAGCCATAAAAAGACCTGGTTTGGCAAAGAAGGGAAGCCGAAAAAATACTTGGTTTGGCAAGGAAAGGAACCCAAAAAATTACGTGGTTTTGACAAAGAATGGAGGACATATTTCATAAAGAAAACATTCACCTACATCCAAATGCCATTTCTGTAGCACAAATTCTTTAATTGAGACACAAATTACTGCCACATCCATCTGACTTGCCAGATTTGTTTTCATCATTCTTTCACAAACCAAAAATTTAACTTGACGGACAAAGTTATCTTCAAATAAGAAACTGATAGCCGAATTTGACAGGTATTTTTCACGCCTGGAGGAATAATTCTGAAAGAATCAACAATTGGAACATCATTGAACTAAGTGCATTAAAGAAGACTACATTGAAAAATATAAAAAGTTTCATTAAGGTAAGTGATTTCTTTTTGGTACATTTCAAGAACTTTCCAAATGCTCTCATATATTGAACCAAAGTATTTGTTTGCCTCAGTTCATAAATATATCTTATAAAAATGACATTCAACCGACAAGGTTGTTTTAACTCCGATAGCCTATAAATGTTCCATGCCCAACTGAGTTTCATATTATCAATAGTTCAATGACTTTACAACTATTTTATTACTATGGTTCTTCTATATCTGTATTTTGTAATTGTAATGCCATTTACTCTCAATGTTTTTAGCACTTCCAGCACTTATCACAATTTTCTTAGCACTTCCATTTCCAAAGTTACCTCATACAACCTACAAAGCCCCAGGTTTCAGATTTGGAGCAAAAAACAATAATACTTGAAACATTGTGGTGGAAATATATGAAGAGGCAAATATAAAATATCGCAAATAATAAAACAATATCAACAGATAACAATATTTGTTATACAATAAGGTTATGAATAAATAAATAACTGCACACAAACTACAAGACAATATACTTTAATACTATACGAGTTTCAATGACTTACATCCTCATCAGCAGTATCGCTGATGATAATGACATAAGTATTGAAACTTGTATGACAACAAAGAATATTGTTTTGTAGTTTGTGTGCAGTTATTTATTTATAACCTTAACTCACAAGCCAGCACAATAATTATGCAATAAGGTTATTATTCTGAAAGTTACGTACAATGCTGATCCACAGCTGTGCTGGCCAACATAAAGAAACTAGGCAGTGCTTGAGATGTAATGATACACTTCTCATCACAACGTTTAACGGAAACTCTATAACACTGGATTGGTTTTTGAACGCTTCCACTACTAACTGCAACTAACAGCTGACCATCTGGAAACAATACAAACAAAATATTTAAAAGAAGGTTTCATTTCCTTAAAGACAAAATAAACATTTCCCACATTTTATACCTTGGTAAGAGCAACTATATATACATCATGAAAAAACCATGCATATGCACTGCAAGCCATAATTCTTGAATTCCATTAAAAAAATTTTGAATTTTTGTCATTATGTCATTCCAACTGTGATCAAAACTTTGGCTTAAAAATAAAGATCATAACTACTATTTTGTTTTTCATTAGAAGCAATTATAGCTATAGCCTATAAAAACATTGTTGAAATTATTAATATACTTCATTTCTGTTAGGAATATTTCTTTATATTTGAGTACAGTTTCCTACCTCTCCTAACGTTACAATATTCTTCTCTGTTGACGCATTTCGGAGTGATTCCATTTTCAAAACTTAAACCATACACTCTAAGTACTCTCAAAGTACAATTTAAGTTATCTATTTAAGTATCTATAGATTTAAATGTTGTTAAATCAATGAATTGTTATTCATTTAAATGTTAGCACATATAAATGCTAACTATGGTAGTTTAGTAACAATGTTTGAGAAAAAAGCAGATAATCAATAATTATTTTGATAACTACAGTACAAAAAAAAATGTATGGTGCAACAAGAAACTGTTGATACTGGGCAGTAATATTCATCCAAATATTAAAAATAGAAATTTTAGCACGTAATTATTGATTTGGTACGAATAAAAGAACGAAATCAGGTTTTAGGAATATTAAGAAAAAATAATAATAGAGTTGATCAGTTCACAATAAGAGATCAATTAAGTATAATTAATTTTAATTTTGTTTTGCAACATTACAACTAGGGTGAATAACAAAAACGTGGAAACTGAAATATTGTCATCCCAGAAGATTAGGCGACTTCTCAGAACTCAACTCACCCCTCCCAACCATCTCGCAGAGCTGGCCAGTGCCAGTGACTCACCCTACTAGTGCCCCACAGTACAACAACTTCTTTTATTTCAATTTTAAACTTAAAATATTCAATTTTTTCGAATTCTACAAAAGATTCTAAAGAAAATTAGCCCAGAAAATGAAGCAGTCAAAATGGTTCATAATCTAGGATAAAAATAGACAACTATATACAATGACAATGCAATGTTTAGTTTTTAATCTTCAATTTTTTAATATCATACAACTATTATTGACACAAATTCAATTATTAAATAACAATAGTCAAGACCACTTACAATACATTAAAATAATTCACTTAACAAATAGGATACACAAAATCACTCAAAACATTACATAATTGAACCTGTAAATGTTATCAAGAATAAATAATAGTTTACAATGATTTTAGTAACTAGAAACAATTTATTTTTCACAAATATTACGTTTGTACATCAGGCTAATCAATGAGATAAGCAAGTTGTCGGAAAATTGATTGAAATCATGTGCCTTTAAAAGGTGACGGTTAAAAAAATTGCAGCCTTTTAAATTTAGTACAACTGTTATTGTTACAGCAGATCAAACTCACATGGATAAAGATTTTTTAATAACATAATGTAATTAGGAAACCAAACAATATTAATAATTAAAAAAAAAAATTAATTAAAAATAAATATTTACACAGTAATCGAAACATAAAGAAATAAAAATAACATTAAAATGTAAAGGTATTAAAAAATACCCTGACTTCTGCCACTTAAAACAATTTGAAAAATTGTTGTAATTGAGTAGACTTACAGTAATTTTGAGTACTCGAGATTGCCTTCAGTTATACTACTGTCCTTGTCAAAGTATCCAGGGCACAAGTTTAAGACAAACTCTCTGACATTCTGTATATTTAGACCTTTACTTTTCCATTCATTTTTGCTCGTCTTCATTGTGTGAATTACGTATTTACTCCACAGAACTGGTGTCACTGTTGTCATAGCATCCATAAAAAATGTTTCTACATCTTTAATTTTGAAAGTATACCATTTCATGGTCGATACCATTTTAATAGGATTTTAATAGGACAATAGTATGGAGGAAGTCGAATAACTTTATGCCCTAATTCTGCCACTTTGGTGTCAATAATGTAAATGGGATATGGTGGCTTATGTAACTTGACTAGATTGTAAGGTTCAGGTCTTATTAAATCTCTGGGAACACACACGCCTCTTTCTTGCAGCCAACTAGCCATTTCGCATTTTTTGGAGTTCGAGAGCAGAAATTTATCCGTAACTCTAAAGTGGTAACTAGCATTATCCATTATTACAGTCTTTCCAGTTGGCAATACAGGAATCAAGATGTTAAAAACCAGTTTAAAAAACCTGGCTATCCATTTCTTCATGGTAGTCTTTTTGGATTGAAAAACCAAGGGAGATGCATTGATCCAGTCATTTTTACCACCGGTGTGACAATTTATTAGGCACTTGCCTTTGCCAAGAGGAGTACTTAAAGTACCCTTAACGGTATCGTCTGTCCGGCCCTTGTTAACGGACGCATTTTGGTTAATCCAAGTCTCATCTGAGAAAAATGTTTTGTCAAGGTCAATGTTATACGCTTTGTGTAGGAACTGGCATCTTTTCAAAGCTACGGAAAGTTTTTCCATTAAAACCTTCCTAATATCAAATCTTTTGTAGACAAAGCCTAAATCTTTCATCATTTTTATAAGGGAAGTCTTTCTTCCACAAAAAAATCCGGCCTTTTTCAAAGAGTCGTCTAGTTTTTTTAAGATAAAAAAACTCACTCCTTGATTTAGCAAAATCGTCCAAATTTGTTACTGGGCGGTCCCTGGCTCTCTATAATTATTTTTCCTCGGCGTACTGATGACGATTCGTCATTTTGTAGAAGAAGCATCAGTGACTGTTGCATCTGGGTCTTCCATGTCTGCTTCAATATCCTCGTCACACGTAGATTATTCGAACTGGATGTTGAGGTTGACTGTTTTTTTTCTTTAAATGTTTATTTGTTTCACAGTTGCTATAGGTACACCAAATGCATCTGACACTCTTTCTAATGTCTTTTACAAGACCCCTAATGTATTTTTTAACAGGTTACTCTATTGTTCTCGCTTTCCACTCATCAACACATTTCAAAAAATGGTATGAAAAGTTTTCTAAAAGACTATAAACTGGTGAAACCATCAATAAAATGTATGAATTGTGGTGCAATGATGCATCTCAATCGCGGAGCAAAGGACAATATGATATATAAATGTGGGATTCATAACTGCAGAGCTAAAGAACATGTAAGAGACAATACCATTTTTTGATTAGCTCAATTTATTCCACTTCAATTGCTCAGTTTGTCTTGGTGATCGTAATGTGCAAACAATAGAAAGTCATTGGGCTAAGATAAAACATGATATCCATCGAAGAATAAGTTGAATGGCAGTCACTACGTTCGAAACATACCTTGTGGAATACATATAGAGAAATATTGTTTTGACAAAGCCAGAACAGTTTAAGGATTTTTTTAAGGCAATAAATTATTTCTTCCCTCAATGATTGTGTGAAACATTCGAATAAGTAATATATGAATATAGATATTTATGTCATAGAGTAGAATAAACAAGACAATGCTAATTCCGGTCACTTGATGTAAATAATAGATAGGTAGTTAAGATAAGACCTAGATTAAGAAGAAAAATAAGACAATGCTATTTGTAGCAGCTTCATGTAAATATAAATGGCTACATATGAGGTGACTCCAAGATTAAGAAGAAATATGACAAGGCTTTCTGGGTAAAATGAGGAAATTGTTCCTTAAATAGTTTACTATTTTAAATCAATAATTTTCCATATTACTTGGAGCGGCAGGAGAAGCATTCTAATCTGAAATGAAATAGCTGTGAAAAACTGCATCAAATTTTACGTAAGTATGTATTTTGTTCTAGTTTAATAATTTAATTTTTATTTGCTGTAAAATATGGTTGATTAGTTATAATAATTAAGTTATTTTTGTTGGTGGTTCGTTCTTTATACGAAGTACAGTTTATATGGTCAAAATGTAGCTGCATTTGTACAATTGTAATCTTTGATTTTCAGCTTATAGAGTCGCTGTGCCTGCTGGTTTGCTAAAGTGTCTTTAATAAAAGAGAAGGGCCCACCAATATTTCCACCCAAATGGAAAAGTTGAAATTCAAAAACAATAGGTGACCAAAAGGTCAAAATTTAATAATAGGCGACCGCTGAGGGTATAGCACAAATTCTACCTGTCCCTCTATTGTTGATACAAAACTATAATTATGTTTACTATTAAGCCATATTTTCTATAATGCTTTATTTATTGGAAATAAGTACTATAAACAAAAGTTCTTTAAAGTCAATTACTCCTTGAGACAACAAGACAATTTTTTAATTTTAGTTACTTTTTATTACTTAATTACAATTAATATAAATAAAGTAACATAACCCATAAGTTAAAAACAGCTGTTCTAGCTCACAACCTACAACATAAAATCAGCTGTTTTATGAAAACATGTGTTATCACTTATTTTAACCCAAATGGAATGAATAAAAAGTATTTTATTAACGACTGAAAATTTGAACAAGATATATATGAGGAGAGTGTGAATAGAAGGAATTGAAAAATAAAAAACTGCATGTGTGAAATACTCCCATAATACTAAATTAACAATGAACTTGATATGGTTCCCCATACCCTTTCTTTACAACTTCCTGCAGTGTTACAAATATTAAATACTTCTTTAATTCATGTAGCATATAAATATTACAGATTTTTGAAAATATTTCTCTTATACGAGAGGAATCAAAAAAATAAGTTTCCCACTTGTGTGTCACCAAGAGTGAGTGACGGAACATCTTTCCGAGAGCGGGGACTTTTAGTTTGGGTGTAGTGGTACAGATTCCCACAGCGCGCTTGACTGTACGCCGTTTGACCTTGAGCCACGGGCCATTTGACATGGAGACTCCACTGCGATCTGCCGCCAGTTGTGAAGTGCGGAGTGTTATTCGTTTTTTGACTGCAAAAAGTGAATCTGCCGTTGAAATTCATCGTCAGTTATGTGAGGTGTATGGTGAACATGTAATGACTGTACAAATGGTTCGACGTTGGCAAAAACTTGTTTTTGGAAGGAAGAGAAAATGTTCATGATGAACAGCAAGATGGACGCCCAGCTACTGCTCACCAAGATGGCGTCATTTCTGCGGTGCGCGACATTATTGATGCTGACCAGCGATTGACACTTGACGAAATTATGGATCAGCTTCCACCAAACACTGAAATTTGCCATGCATCTCTTCACAACATCATCACTAAAGAGCTTCAGCTGTCGAAAGTGTGTGCAAGGTGGGTTCCTTGTTTACTGTCTGACGGCCATAAGCAACAACGTGTGGCAGCTGCACAATCTTTCTTGCAATCTTTTATGGACAAAGGTGATGACCTGTTTTCAAGAATAGTCGCTGGTGATGAAACATGGATTCACCATTCAACAAACGAAACAAAACGACAGAGTATGGTTTGGCTAAAAAAAGGGGAGAAACCTCCTCAAAAAGCCAAAGTGATTCAGTCAGCAGGGAAAGTGATGGCTACAGTGTTTTGGGACTGCAGTGGAGTTTTATTGATCGATTACCTACCTCGGGGTGAAACAATAAATGCGGAACGGTACTGTGACATTCTCCTAAGACTTCGTCGGGGAATCCAGAACAAACAACGTGGGCTTTTGTCACGGGGCGGTGTTTTTTCTTCACGACAATGCCTGTTCACATGCAGCTCGTGCAACAAGGGAGCTTCTCGAAAAATTTAAGTGGGATATGTTCGATCACCCTCCATACTCCCCAGACCTTGCTCCTAGTGATTTTTACTTGTTTCCTGGGCTCAAGAATCACCTCGGTGGTCGACACTTTGCTAACAATGATGACTTGGAAAGTGAAGTGAATACCTGGTTTAAAAGTATGGCGGCTGAATGGTATGCAGATGGTTTGAAGAAACTGAAGCTTCGGTATGAAAAGTGCTTGAATAGGGATGGAAATTATGTAGAAAAATAGAATATGATGTGAGATCATAAAATACATGTGTTTATTGAGGAATTATGTTTTTTTTTATTTCCCCCAAAAATTAGGGAAACTTATTTTTTGGATTACCCTCATATATTAATTTTAGATTGACCTTACTTTTTCCGTAGCAGATGTCAACAGCTGTAATACGAAGACGTGTTGAACCAAGACTGTCAGTTGAAGTGATTAGTTGATGAGGAGCTCCTTCCTTGGGTATGGCTAACACTCCAACCATGCCTGTCGTACTGATTACTAAACACCCTTCCACAGCTCGACTTCCAAACTGTCGCACAGATGGAGCAAATCTAACATGTGTAAATTTTTCACTATACAGAGGGCTGTCCTTCTTTTCTGTCACCAATGTAATCTGAAATGGGTATAGAAACATTTATAGATGTTGAAACATAAAATTTTTTCAAGTTGTTTCTAGTTACTTCTTATGTGACTGTCAACAATGTAGTTTCTCAAATCAAAATCGGAGATAAAATTTTTAAATTACAACATTTTTTTAAAACCTCTCATTTTATGTAATATATAATTATGATTTGTTATTTGGAGTTAATGAAGAGGGGAATGCAGTTGATTGAACGCTTCTGATTAAATAGAAGTTTTTTGTGAAAATTATAGGTAATTTTATTATTAAAATTCTTTAAACTAGACCAATTTTATACATATTTTTAGGTTTCATATTATTTCTTATTTGCTTGACAAACACAATTTATCACTAGGGGACCCTGGGGCTAATTGGCGCATTTTTTAATTTAATTTTTGTAACTTTTTTCATTCAGAGTGTGTGAATTAAATTACCATTGGGTCTTGAAGTAAATATACTGTGTAACGATTTCCGTAATTTTCATGCCTATTTTTACATTCTAGTCATCAAAAAAGTATTTAATAAGGTAATGCAAGATGAACCAACTTTATCCCGCACAGCGGCTTGTTTTGTAGCTTGATAAAAGACAAAAGAAGTGATTTGTGCTTAGAAACTGAAATGTTGAGAGCAATGATATTATAAATAATACCTGTAATAATAAAAAAATTACTTACTATATTGAAAAACAAACAACCTCAAACACTCACAAAACAACTAAGAATTAAGGTGTGAGTTCACGTCTAAACTGTTGTGGTAAGTGGACAAATACTTCACCAGCCAATAAGTGCTCTGAACTTATAAACATAGAATTTGCTGCAACTGTGCCAACTTATCCATGTGACAAATAGCCCCAGTCTCCCATACCATTAAGAATAATGTCAGTCAGTCTTTTAGGGCCCATCCCTAAATTACACAACACCGCAAGGAGGAGGGGGTTATGTCTATCGTTACGCATCGTTACAGAAGAAGGAGGGAGTATACGGAGCTGCGTTACGTAACTTGAAATTTAGTTTTGACTACATTAAAATCTTTTTAATTGATAAATAAAATGGCCCCATTTTAAGTATGTAAAAATGTAATATTAATAATGAACTCAAATAAAATCTATTTACAAAAAAAACATATCCAAAAGTTTATTTTGATTTTATAATTTCTGTTTGTTTCCAGTACACATGAGTATACATTAAAAAAAATTATTTCTTATTCCTGTTTTATTTATTTAACATTTTTTTAATATTTCAGTATATTATTACCATAATATTTATTGGCACATTTGATGTACTTCTTTATTGGCCTGCAAGTTTGGTATTCAAGACAATTAACTCATTAAGGAAGGAGGACAAGACTACATTACATAATTATGGGGGGGGGGGAGGTAAAAAGTCATCTATTTTAGAGTTACGTAATTTAGGGATGGCCTCTTAACATCAGTTAACTTGATTTCAAACCTCTGAACATTTTTTACAAATAACAGGAAAAACGGCAGGTTAATTATTACAAACTAGTTTCTACCAATTCAGCAAAAAAAAAATCTCTTACCAATAAACCAATCATAAATAATCAATCAAAATTTGAACAAGATGTATTCACAGAGAGTGTAAAATAATAGAAGGAATTGAAAAATCACTCAAGAATTTTTTGTTCAAAACTCCTCTAAAGACTTGTCACAGTTGGAACTACATCAGGCTAATGTTAGATCAGGCTAAATTAACCAAACGTTTTTTGTAACATTAAAACTTGCATACAATTTGTCAAGCAATATTCTTTGAGGCAAATTAATAGAGAACTGATATTAATTAATCATATTATTTTTTAAATGTGAATACCTTTTTTCCATTATGAAAAAATGCACCACCAAGAATGTTTTCTCCAACAAAATTTGCAGTTCCAAGGCAAACCCAATCATTAAGGACATGTTCTTTTAAAGTCCATATTGCAACTTGTCCACTGGAATTTCCTATAAGAAGTTTATGCCCAGCTAAATCCCATTCAAGCGTTGTAACCACAGCACAACTTGATATTATTCTGCAATAAATACAATAAATAATCAATTTTAAAGCTTACCAATAAAGTTTATTGTTAGCAAAGTAATAAAAGAAATAATGGGTTTTTTGTACAGATTCCTGTGGCAGAAATGCTGTAATTTATGGCTTGTTGACAATCATAACATGATGAGCAATCAATTTCTTTTTCTGTTCTATGATGAACAGATACACATTTTTAGGAAAACTGAAATGACTTAACTTCCTAAATGAACATATAATTCTCTAATTGTTTATTGTTTTTGGTATCATTCATTCACAAGATTTATTTTTTAAAAATACGTTTTTGAAGTTGAAAATTACAAAGAAGTTGGTGTCCCGAAATTCGTGGGATAAGCTCGAATCAGCTACATCATTATTCAGGTCTACCTCCAACTTTCAACCTCAGAGATAGTGCAATATACCAGATGTCCCAATGAAATAGAGACCTTGCATCATTTATTGCTACTCTGCATAGCAGCAAACCAACATGGAGAAAAGCTGAAAGCGAGACTTGGAGGGGCATTAGGTATGGATAAGATCATGATAAACAAGGATTACTGATTTATTTCGGACATCAGGTCGCCGGGTCACCTGATGCTGGATACCCGTATTGAGAAGTGAGTAAAATTACAAAGAATATATTTTAAAATATAATTTATTTGAGTATAGTGACCTAAACTTTTATCTACTTTCTATAATCTCAAATCAAGCATTTTTTATATCATGTGACATCATTACTTCTACATTTTCATAGATATCATACTACTAAGAAGACACCAGTGTAATTCTACTCAGAATAACTACAAGACGTCAAACATTACCTTGAAGGAAAATGATTCTTAATCAGGATAATTGATTTGCAAATGAAAATTCCAATCTACATAAGGGTTTATATAGACGATTTTATTTTTGGTCAAGAGTTTTAACTTATTTAAATTAAAAATTACACCACAGCTGCTTCAAGTTGTTATTGAAGATCGTTGTTTCAAAATGTTTTTAAAAGACTGTTTGAAAGATCAATTTGAAGAAAAGAAGTCTAAAAAAAAGACCAAACAGTGTTTAAAAAGTATTTTCAACTGATAGAACAGGAGCCAAATAGTTCTTTCAAAGTAAACATTTTTATACTGTACATTAAAAGTAAACATTGTTATTCTGTACATACATACCTTATTTTAAAATTTAAATAATTTATTGAAAAAAGTAGCCTTTGTTATTGTTATTATTAAACTATTACCATCCTTTGTTGTTGATTAAAATGTTAAAGTTATTTCCTTTTCATGTTTTTCCTTATTTCTTCGGTTAATTCCAATATTAATTATATTATATCAGCTGTTCAGAATCAAGGTTATACGGTATAGTAATACCAGCTAACCCGTCTTACGCAATTTCTAAGTTTTGCGGTTTTAAATCATACTGTTTGAGGTATGCTGAAACTGGCCTGTTCTGTAAGAAAATGCTTAAAAGAACTTTTATAGCGCGAGAAGAGAAAATATTTCCAGGTTTTAAGACCGCCAAAGATCGATTGACAGTGATGGTTGGCGCAAATACAGCTGGTGACTCTAATTTGGAACCTCTCATAGTTTATCGCTCAGAAAATCCTAGGGCATTAAAAAATATTTCTAAAGCCAGATTGCCGTGATTTCCTTTTTCCCTTAGTCCCTAAAACCTTCCCTTTTTGAGGACTGATTTGATCATCATGTCATACCTCAAGTCGAACGTTATTGTTGGTCTAAACAAATTCCTTTTAAAATAATTCCTATTAATTGACAATCCACCTGGCCATTTTTTTACTACTTTAACTAAATTCGACAAACGTGTGAAAGTGATATTTTTGCCACCAAACAAAACTAGTTAGCTTCAACTGATGGATCAGGGAGTCATCCAAATATTTAGAGCTTATTACACAAGAAGATCATTTGCGCATCTGCATGAAGCTATGAGACAGAACAACGAGCTCTCTATTGAAGACTGTTGGAAACAATTCGTTTTAGAGAATAAATGCTTTGAGAATCATTCGAATGAAATTTCCCAAAAAACTTTGAATGGGGTTTGGAAAAAGGTGTGTCTATTTTTTTCGCTACTTAAACTTAAGCGGAATCAGTGCCAGAGTCTGACGAAATTGCTGATATGATAGAAAGAGTTGTCGGTTTTCTCAAACAACTAAATTTTGAAGTGGATAATGATGACGCTCAAGAACTGCTGGATTTACACAACCAGGAGCTGACAATTAATTGATGAGCTCATAGAAATTCGCAAGCAAGAGCAAAACCTTAAAATCGCAGATTCTTTAATCCCTGTTAACATAGAAGATGAAATGACTGTTAGAAAGAAGGTCTTAGTTTAATTAAGCAAGGCTTACAAATTGTAGAAAACATAGACTCCAACGATGAGTGTATTTCTGCCACAAAACAAAAAAATTAGCTTGTTACGAGGAAATTCTGCGTGAGAAGAAAAAATCTTCAATTCGTCATACTAATTTATTGGATTTTAAGAAGTCTTCTATGTCAACTTCTTCTTTTAACTTCTATGTCTTCTTTTAACTTACTTCTTTGCAATATGTATGTATATAATACAATTTTTTGTTGTACTATTCATTTAGAATTTCAATACATATACATTTTTCTTCTTAATTATTAGCTTATTTAGTCTCTGGTACCAATTAAACATGATTCCTATGTGATTGTATGTAAAATTATACCTCAACATACACGAATTCGACTTACACGGTTATCCCTCGGTCCCACCTATCGCGTAAGTACAAGGTATTACTGTACTTACCTTTATGGCCTAATCTATATCAAGAACATAATAGAGAGGTATCTCTTGCAGCCCTCGCTCTTCAATATAAGAAGTACACAAAGCGCAAAACACTTTTAACATATGTTTGTAACAATTAACTGCTTAAAAACATAGTGTAGAAAAAAAAATTAGGAAAGGATGTGATGAACAGCATACCATCAGTAATAGTATTCTAAATTTATACTATGTAACTTTTATGATTAATTTATAATTTTTTGTCTGAATTTAAAAGTAAAAATAAACACCAAATGTGGAATTTGGGTTAAACTTAGCAGGTAGACTATTGAAACTTACTTATGACTATACCAAGGCGTGTTCAAGTCTGCTACATATACATGAGATCCCCATGTTTTAGCAGTGGTGTCATCAAGTTCTGTTCTTGTTGTAAAAGCTACTATATTCTGGCTAGACACGGAGCAGAGTGTATCGCCTTCATGTAAGCTGAAATTGAAAAACATTTGAATGAAACAAAACATTTTTACATTTAGTATAATTATGAATGCAGAGTTTCTTGCAAGGTGTGAATTTACGTAGTAGATTAGTAGTTAAATTCTTTTAAAAAAGAAATCTAACCTAACTGAAGACTTCATACCCCTATTCAAATGTAGCTTTATTATAATGTGCTTTGTTATAAAAAAATAAAAACTTGATTTTTATAACCATTGGGTGAGTTGGAAGTAAGGTTGAATAGCTTCAACAATTCTAATTTTTAGGGCTTCAGCAAGAGATATTATTTTTTCTTGTTAATAAATTATTTTATATCAGTAGTTATATTTGTTTAATGTGCAAAATCGATTCATCTAGTTACGAAAAGTAATTTTCTAAAGTTAATTTATTTTTTAAAAACCAAATCCAACCTAACCTGATAATTTGTAATTATATATTAATGTGATATAACACAGTGAAGTCATTTTTCAATTTCAAAACGAGAGTGGAGGGCAAACAGTATTATTACTAAAAAGTGAATCTCCTTGAATTTCTGCATTTTCAAAACTAATTAAAAAACTGAATAAAATCTTAAAAGTATAATTTTTAGCTATATAAACTGCAATATATATCAAAATTTAAACTTTTTAAATACTAAAGTGTGTATAAAATATATTTTAAGTGTACTTAAAAAGTTGGAGAGAATAAATGTTTATCTATATAATATAAAAATAAAAATGAATTGTTAAAATTATTATTTTTCAAATCTATGCTTATGTGAACTTATCATACATATTACAAAAAAGCTATTTATTCTACAAATATTTTCTAAGTGTTTCTCGTTTGCCTTGAAATTTTATTTATGCACATTCGAAATAAGGCCATTTAGGCTAAAACCTATGCTAAACCTATTGACTTGCCTATCCCTATTCCCTATATTTAACATGTTGACAGCTAAAAAATTTAGTTAAACTAATATAACTGCTAAAATATGTTATAAGTGAAACATTTACCAAATGGTTTTGTGAAGCAGAAAATGAAAGAATTTCTAGTCATGCAGTGACGTCTATCTTGTACTCGCGTCTGAGTAGTTAGCTGCTTGCACCCGATCACTGCACTACTGGAAACTAAAAGCTTTCCCTAATTTGCCTTTTCTTGTAGGATTGTTTATTAGACCAACATTTTACTTTATAAAAAGATTTACATTTGATCACTATTTACATGATTTCCTCCAGCCCTTTTTAATTTTTATGAGTGAAACTGGTAAGTCCTGGTTTGTCAGGACTGTTTTCTTACACATAAATAATTTGTTTCTTCTTATCCCCCTTGATTCTTAGCACAGCTTTTTTCACCCTCCTTTGCAGTCTTCATTTTTATGATTCGGTCAACAATGTTAAATATAGGTATTCGGATGGGTGTTGAATCAGGGGTGGTAGAATGATGTCAACATCAAGTCGAAAGTCATAGAATGACTTTTAGTTGATTTATTGGTACTTCAATAAATCCCTATGTGTACCAATAACCCAATAAAATCTTTAATTCATCAATAGTTATATTATTCTTATTTGTAATTTTGGATTTTTCACTGGTTGTAGGCCTACAAAATAGTTCAAAACCATACTTATTGGTTTTCTTAAAATTGGTTTTCGAAAATTCTATAACTAATAACATGAAAAACCAATCAACTAATCTGTTTTTTAACAATTAAAACTTAATGGTTACTGTAAAAGGTGTCTTAAGCCGAAAGTCTGAATTTTACTTTGTCCAGATCATAGTCATCGTCTTTACTTTTTGTAGTCTCATCTAATTTAAATATTCTGATTCAGATAAATTAGGATTAGTATTTCTTATAGAAGCAATTTTCACAAAACTATGATACTTAAAAATTCTATACAGTTTACACCAGCACTAATCACATTAACAAACACTAAATACAACACATGCACAACAATCATAAGGATGGTGCTGGCAGAAAACTGACTTTTAAATACAATGTTCTGGTCTTGCTGTCACTAAACAACCTCTAATACAATAATTTAGAGGTTTAGTATTTAGTTCCTACTAGTGTAATTATAAAATAAAGAATTTTCATAATCACCCATATGATTAAAGTTTGATTTTATGAAACTACACAGAGTTCCTGATTGGTCCTAAATTAACAGGTATTACTATTTTACAATATCAATGACGCCTGAATAACTGATACTTTATTAACACTCGTCAATTTTAAACACAAGATCAAATTCAACAACTAGTTAACTTTTGTTAGAAAAATTATTTTGTTGGTATTACTTAACAGACTGAGCTAATTTATTTTTCTCATTCCAAGTATGTCACTCAAAAACACATTCTAGACAAGAAACAAATTACTTCAATTGTCAGAAATCATTAATAGTAATTTTTAAAAAAATCAAGTTTCATGTATAAAAAGTAAGGCATAGCCATAAATTACATCAAATGAGCTTTCTTCTAACTGGCATACCTTGAGATATATGTGACTTAGCTTAGGTAACTTATTTATGTGTTTTTTTTTATAAACAATATATTTTAACTGGATACGTGAGAGCTGTATTTTATTCTTTTTGTGTAGTGTAATATAAAGCTGTGTTTTATGAATATTATATAAAAGAGTTAAATTATATTTACGGTGTAGCTAAATTTAATGGATATAATGAATCGTTGATAAATAACATTCATAGAAAAATGAAACAGACATAAATTAATAATTCAAGATGTATGTTACTAAAAAATAGAGAGAAAAGAAAATCGATTAGATTAGCTTATCATCCACCTATATCTAACTTGGCTAAAAAAGCTTTGGAGAAGAACAGTAATGTAAAAGTAATGTTAGTTACAAGAACTAACCTAAAAGTCTATTAGGGAACCAGACAGATATAATAAAAAATCAAAATAAATCTGGAATTTCTAGTTTGCAGTGTGAAATATGCCAGATGAAATATGTTGGGACAATCTAAAAGAAACATACAAGTTACAGCGAAAGACCATTTTTCCTATTTTAAATATAATAGGGCTGAAAAGTCAGTTATGGCAAAGCATTGTTTGGACTAGAAACACATGTTTAAAAGTAAAAATGTTATCCTTTAAAAAATTTAAATTTTAATGAATTAGATGCATGGAAAACTTTATTTATAAATAAAAATAAAAATTATATTTTTAATAATGAATACCAATTTAAAGCCATTGTAAATTAATTTAATGTTAAATATTACAGTATCTTTTTTAAATTATTCATACAATTTTTTTAATATTACGTTTTATTAATATTATAGGTTCATCAAAATTAAATATTTGTAGATGTCATATGTTGTTCAATGTAAATATATTAGTAGCCGTGGTTGTAAATTTGGCAATGCCCAGATCTGGTTCTTACTTTTGTTAAAATATTATAGGTTATGTTCAGTATTTTTAATGTCATTGAAACACCCCTGTTATTAAACTTTTTATAATTGTAAGTCATAGCCTATTTATTCTTTTATTTATAACCTTCACTCACAAGCCAGCTCGAATATTGTTTATAAGTATTAAAGGTTATTAGAAATATGAACTTGGGATCTGATTTAATTAATGGAGTACTTCTTACCATATTAGATATGTTTGACAAATGTATTAAATTAGAAATAGTTACTGGTTCTGAAAAAGAAAAAAACATATTTTTACCAAGAATTAAATTAACATCAATAGATCCTAATATGGTATTTCAAATGAAAAGGAACCAAATTCCTTTAAGACTTGCACTTTCCATAACTATAAATAAGTCAAACATTCTTAAGCCCAAGGCATCAATTGACCGAAGGTGCTTTTACACATGGTCAACTTTATGTTGCACTAGATCGAGTAAAATCTCAAGATGGATTAAAGATACATTGGTATCTTTGGATTGGTAAAAAAAAATCAAATTGAAAATTTACAAAAAAATATATTAATCACTTAAACAATAGTTTATGACTATCCAAACTTTATATTTAGTAATTTTGTTAAAACTTACTGAGACAGAACGTTTTCGATCGCTATGTGCCGATCTTCATCAGTGTCTTCTCTAAATATAAAGTTCGGATAGTCATAAACTATTGTTTAAGTGATTAATAAGATTCACCAAATGTAATGGACTAAATTCAAGAAAAAAAAATATAATTTATAAGGAAATTGTGTTATGAAAAACTCAAATGATATTAAATTTATTTGTATTATAAAATAAAATTACAATACAAAAGTTTTAAAATTGTTTCAATAAGAATAGGGGCATTTGCCCTTACAAGCCTCTAGTTTTATACAATACTATTTATCTATATTACAATATACCTGTAGAGTGGCCAGTCAGGAAAGATTTGGCTGTAATTTTATACAACACTACCTAATTAGGCGTCTACTTCCGCTGAGTAATACTTTTTGCAGGTGACGTTACGTGATCTCTATTATAGCCTTACATGTGTACATTTGGCCAAACGTATAAAATTACAACCAAATCTATCCTGACTGGATTACTTCATAGGTATATAAAATTAACCGTCCATGGCAATAACAAACAATACAATATAATTCAGGACATGTTTTTGATTCATTTTTATATGCATTGTATTGAGGGTGGGCAATTTGCATTTTTACCAGCGCTATTAGCACTACGTATGGGAGGAAATACAATTTTCCAAAATTGTTAATATTTGGGGCATGAGCGAGAGTTGTAATAATTTTTTTCGTATCCCTCATGACTTTCTGCGTCGGGCAGTATAATTGTTTTCGCTAAAATCGTACACGTGGGCACAGGAAATAAATACCATAGATTCTTAAAAACACTAGTTTCTTGTTTAAAATATATTTTAAAGCATCATATGCAAAAGGAATAAAATTGGAGTAAGCCAAGTCTTTCTCTAATGTTATTATTTTTGTTTCTAACCAAATATACCCTAACCTATCCTATTGTGTTTTTGAGAAATTTTCTACTTCAATCTCAGGTGGTCCTCAATACTCACAATTACCTTACAAACTATTTCATAAACTATTTATTTTTACCTGTCACAATCTGAAAGAGTCTTTGGATAAGTTCCATGTTTCCTATACAAGGCATAAAGAAGATCCATTTTAAGATAATACTTATGCTTAGTCTATAACTAAAACCAAGATATTATTGTAGCCCACTGTGAATAAAACAAATATTTTACATTTTGGTAGAATATCGTAATACTACAATTTGCATTTCATAATATTCACATTTTGTTTTCACAACTATAATTACAATTAGTATAATAAAACAAAATCCGGTAAGTTTGTCACAAACATAACAACATAAACATCTACGTTATCTATTATGTAGAATATAGAATTACAAAGAGTGATCAATGCGAAGAGAGTCTCAGTCCACAGATTCAATGAAAACTACTTGGTTATTTGAGGGAGTAGAATAAATGTTGTATTGACGTTTTAAAGAAATGGACAGTATAAAAACTATAATTGCTCGCTCGTTTTGTTATTCATGAAGTGTAAACATCGTAATATCATGACCTATCCTACCTCTTCTTATATTTTAACGAAACTTGGCGACTCTTGTAAAAAAGAAAGCATTAAGTAGGAACTGTTATCACTATACTTATACTCATATTACATTATAGTTTTATACTTCTATTTGTATCACCAAACATATGTTTTAAAAAAAAAAATAGGCTATGGCACTCGGGGGAGTGCCGACAGAAGTGAAAACTTTTAGAGTCCCATGTACAACAATTTTGAATAGAGGAAATATATAATTTTGAGTAATGAGAAATTACCTTAAATGTTTTTTATGAGACGCGCCTAAGAGTGTTTTCATTTTAAACATTGAATTTAAATTACATACTTTATTACTTATACTTACTTATAATTATATTGAATTATTTATATTGAGATTTATCAAAGTTTAAATAAATTAATATATTTATTAACTGATCAAAACTATTTAATAACTTTTTTCCTAACAATGTTCGATAAATAATTTAACATAACCTACTTGTTATGAAATAGAAAGATAATATATGCCTCCACATATATAGAAATAGAATATTTTATGCCTATTTATATAATGTGAATACTATTATTTTTCTTCATAAATCCTAATCTGAAGGTTAAACCCCTTTCTATTTATCCCAATACGAAATGGCTCTTCTTGACGTATACAATTTACACGCTTAAGTAATAAGGCTACTCTATTTTCTAGATCCAGGATTTTTTACCGCATCTAGGTTCACATTTTCGACTGGAAGACTATAACTCTGTTTGCCAGGCGGAGGTGCTCGCGTTCAAACTATGGGCTGAGGAAATAATAGGGCCTAACAAGTAGGGCAAGACCATCTGGATTTGCTCAGACAGTCAACCAGCTCTGAAGGCTTTAGGTAAAGCTAGCGCCAGCTCTAAGCTGGTGTGGCTATGACTATAACTTCTCTAACAGAGCTGGATAAGTATAATTCGCTCAATCTAACCTGGATCCCAGGACATTCTGGCTGGACAGAGAATGAGAGAACTGACGCCTTAGCAAAACAAGGGTGTATAACTTAAGGAACCTTGCTGAGGGCAGTGGGCGCAAGAGAATCACGGCACATATAGACAGGTTGTGCAGGGAAGAATGGAATGCTACTTTGGGGTGCAACAAATCCAAGGTACAGCGAGGATATAATAATAATGTTCACATTTGTTTACATAATAAATCTACATTTGTTTACTATAAATCTTAGTCATAAACTTGACTAACAAGAATAAAATTGAAATTATAAATAGTTTTTGGGTGATCACAATGAAATTGTAGTATCAGAATATGCCTTATGATAGTGGTCCTCAATCGTTTTTTAACCCATGACTCCCTTGAGATAAAAATATTTCAGCGGCTCCGTTTTAAAAAATTAGCTAATATTTTGTTAGTAGTAATATTTTAAGTGATTTTTTTGTCAAATAGGTTTATCTTACTACTGTACAATACAAGCAAATAACGGTTTAGAACTTAGAAAATGTTTTAAACCTGTTAAAATAACCAATACAAATATGGTTTAGGCTAGCCTTGGTAGTGTGCATGAATCATACAAACAAAATTTCCCGTTTTATTAAACAAATCTATTCACTCTCTGTTCACGAAAGATGTTCCCTCTGTTCGGAGGGACAAGTATCTAATGTGGGTTAAGGTCTTGCAAGATCTCACTCTATGGTGGCTAGGGTCCGATACCGCCTTTGTGCACTTTTCCATGTTTGTTTCTGCTTTGCCCTTACGACCTCGAAGACGGCAAAGATAATATAAGGCGAGAATTCGTGATTTACCATCGCCCATAAACATGGCCGTATGTTATTGATACGCTGTGGACTGCAATCTGTCTGGAATGTATTAAAGGTATGCTTTTGTGATCAAACAAAATCTAATTTCCTTGGCGGCAGGAAATTGGAAGCATCTGCAGGGCGTGTCCGATAATGTAGCCGACTATATGCACGCTATCATGTCCAGGTTGGGTGTCTTTCATAAGGTTTAGTAAAGAAAAGAGAACTCGCCAAAGAAGTTCGTTTTTATTATTTTAAAAAAATAGAATTTTGTGTTCCTTCAGAAATTTTTATTTGTCATAATTTTATCCAGTTCGTTTACCATTGAAGAAAACTACTTTCAAAACAAAAAATAGTTCTGCTGAGTTAAAATTAAGTTTAATTTGATATTACAGTTTTCAAAAACTTCTGATCCTTGTTCTTCTCTCATAATTCAATGAAATAAAGATTAAAGAGCTTGGACAGTATGTAGTACCTATAATGTGGACAGAATTGAAGTTCTCTCGACTTCATTCATAACCGAACACAAACTTACAATTATAAACATTTTATTTTCATATACGTTTCGATGAATTAAGTCATCATTATCAGTGATATCACATTCTTAAAAACCAATAATCATCCGATATCAACCTAACCTTTGATTTCAGTTTATATAGATTATCCAGTATATATAGATTCAGCTATAGGGCAATTGTGTAGTAGTAGTAGTAGTAGTAGACTCAGCTGTAATTGTGTAGAAGTCGTATTAAATATTAAATTTAGCTCCGATTGTGTAGTAGTAGTAGTAGTAGATTCGGCTGTGATTGTGTAGTAGTAGATTCAGTTATGATCCAAGTTCTGATTGTGTAGTAGTACCCCTAATGATGATTGCATAAGCCGTCGAAATGCCTATGAAAGTAAAGTATAGCCTATATAATTGTGACTACGTGTACAGACCTTTATTTATTTTTTAAGCAAATGTTATGTTTACATTGTAACAAGTAGGTAGACTCTAATTAGTAACAAATTATACATACCTAATTAAAATTAAAACTAATTAAAAATTTTAGAGTGATGAAAGTAATAATTATTATTTGAAATCTTGTTGCTGTTCATGACGAGCTGGTTGTTAATCACTTATTAAACTTTGATATTACTTGCGACCAGACTTTTAGTTAACTATAAGTTGTTAAACTACACTTGGAGGAAACGTTTTTTTCTTACGACATCTTGAGGCTGAAGAAGTCGTAAGACAAAAACGTTTCCTCCAAGTGTAAGTTAATAATTTAACAACTTATAGTTAACAAAAAGTTTGGTCGCAAGTAATATCAAAGTGTAATGAGTAAATATTATCCTTTAAATTATTATTTTGAAAAAAGCTTTATGATGATGATTATTATTATTATTACTCTGCAAGGATCGTTTTATTTTAACTTGCAGTTTTTTCTGTTGTACATCTTGAGGTTTTTCATATAAATACCCTTTTGGTATCAACTTGACAAAAAACCACTAATTTCTGATAATTTTCAGCAGACGCGTTTCGCATTAGGTCAAGCATTGTTCAATACTATGAGTCACGGCCACACCTCACAGCATTAAACAACGCACCGCCCTAATCCGAAACGCGCCTGCTGAAAAATACCACCAAATAGTGGGTTTTTGCCAAGTTAATACCAAAAGTGTAATTTTATTTAAATTTAGTATAATTTTGGATGTTCATGTTAAATATAGAAAAAATATGAACGTCTTTTGTGTGTATCACCGTATCAAGTTCGTTATGAGGCTTCAGGAGGTCCCTATGCCTACTCATTACACAATAGCTGCTAGCCATTACTAACCTCTAAGCCAGACGCATTTCTGTTTCTTTTTCAACAAGCATCTGAAGATTCTTGCTGGCTTTATCTCTACTTTACCGACAGACGATTTTTGTTTAGCGTAGAACATTCTGCGCACAAAGAGTTTCTTCCCGAATGAATAACAGTACAATGTGCCAGATTTAGCAATATCGGACCCTGAAAGCTTTTTGTAAGCAATGGTGGATCCAACAGCCCCGATAGGGCTGGACGATTGACTAAATCTGTAAAAACAAGCTGTATATTACGGCACATGAGGGGAAAAGTAAAGAAAAGGAGTGCTCAAAATAAACAAGTAATATACACAACAATTTTTTAAAGACAATTCCTACTTAGATCAACTACAAAAATTATTTTAGTTACTTTATATTACACAACTACAACCAACATAAATAAAATTATATAACATGATAAAAATAAAATAACTATTTTGATAAATAAAATTATAA
Organism: Prosapia bicincta; assembly: GCA_036971475.1. Lineage (NCBI taxonomy): Eukaryota > Metazoa > Arthropoda > Insecta > Hemiptera > Cercopidae > Prosapia > Prosapia bicincta. Next base: position 218,792,158 of record JBAIZL010000004.1, read on the forward strand.
ATAAATAAAAATAATTATTTAATAAAAATTAAATAATTATAATTTATATAAATAAAGTTAAATAACCTATGCGTTAAAACAGTTATTCTACCACATAACATATAAAATCAGCTGTTTTATGAAATCATATCTTATCACTTATTTTATGAGTAATGGGTCGAAATAACTACATTGCATACCTTGCCCTGTTTGTAAAACGTTTTTATCGTATATACAACTAAAATTATTTCATTATTAAATTTAATAAATGAAATAACTGCGTTAACGTAAAGTGTCATTTAATAAAATTTTTAAAAATTTATTCGAATTTTAGTGGATGAATAATAAGTATTTTATTAACGATTGAAAATTTGTACAATATATAGGCATATATTATAACATAAACATATGAGGCATATGGTATAAATTTGGTTAGTATTCAAAATAATAATAATCAGTAGAAATATTAAAAAAGAGTGACCGAGGGTATATTATGCTAGTTCTTAAAAATTAAAGTCATTGGGAAAAGGGACTAAAAGTTTTGGGGGAACTCCGAGGAGTGCAGACGTATTGGGGGGGGGGGCAAAGTTGTAAGCAATATTTTAAAGGGGTAATTTTGTTTAGAAGAGAAGCGAATTGGAAAAGGAATTGTTAGTTATTGATGTGTAGAAATTTAAAAGTATGACGAGAATGAATTAGGCAGATAGTAAAGTAATATAGGGAAGTAAGTTAAGTAGTTTGTAAAGGTGCAGCACTTAACGGGACAACGGTTTCAGGAATTCCAATAACTCAAACAATAAATAAAATCTTTCTTATATTAGATTCAGCCAACAGAGATTTATAAAGTAATAAATTCAGAACAAATTTACATTCAATGTCTTTATAAAAATTGATGTAGTTCTGTTCGCCATTTTGTAATTTTTAGAAGATCCCGTAATAACGACCCGAGAGAAAAAGCAATTTAACACTGTATTTATTAACTTTATTATATTAAAACCATAAGGGTCAAGAGTCCACCTCTTTAGTAATTATAGTATTAATTAAGCAATCAATCTTTGTCACTGCATCGTATTTATGTAATTTGGTATAATTTTTAATAATTGGATGCCAGATGAATAAATGTAGGTAATGTTAAATTTATATGATTGTTGAACACATTTCTATTGTAACTTCTATTGAACACTTAAGTTGTAATGCTTGGGGAGGGGCACTTTGAAATTCAGCTGATTCCCACAAATCTTGTAATGGTCCTAGACAAATATCTTGCATAACATAACAAGAGAAATATATGGAGAATATTGCTTTAACTTCAACGAAGTGGCAACACTGCATATTCAGAAGCATATTGTAGTGTCAGAAGTCTAAACACTTCTCAAAGTGAAATGAAGAACTGTAAACTGTTTTACGAGTAACTCGGCAGAAGTGCGTCGTGATACGATAAATCAAATGAATAATGTATTCACTTTTAGTAGGCCACATTCCACTTCAGCTAATGTATTCAACAACTTTACAAGTTGCATAAATTTTAGTTATGTAAGGAGAATGATGCACGGAAGCAATGTTGCAACCTTGCTTTAAATCCTCCGAAGATTTTAATATAAACACTGTTGCCCGTTGCTAAGCAACAAGTGATTGTTCAAAGCTCAAAGAATAACTAAATATTGTAAAATTACTCGATTAATCATGTAAACGGCAATTTAAAAACGCTTGTGAATTTAAAAAAAATATTAAACAAGTAATATAAACAATTTAAAAAAGTCAATACCTACTTAGGTACTTTTTTTTATTAATTTACAGTTATATAAATACAGTAACATAACCTTTGCGAACAGCTGATCTACCACATAACCTATAACATAAAATCAGCTGTTTTATGAAATCATATGTTATCACTTATTTTATGCCGAATTTAATTAATGAATTGTTTATGTAATTAATGAAACTGTACTGCTATTCAAGTACCAATAAAAAAAAATGTATTTGAACTTGAGTGGATGAATAAAAAGTATTTGATTATGGATTGAAAATGTATATAACGACAGTTTGAACTAATAGTAGAAATTGAAAAAAATGTACTTTGTGTGTGTTTAAGCCGACAGTAACTCAAACTTACAAGTAAAAAATAAAATAAAATATTCCGTGTCAATCACCATGACCTATTTGTACTCGAATTTGCTGATGTTAGCAATCTCAAAACGTCATAACTAAATATTTTCATAATCTCCTGAATGTTATTTTACAAATTTTTATAATAAGTTGTGTATATATTGGTTATTTACAATACAACTCTACTACTCAGGCAGCCATGTCCCTACCTTAAGCTCGTATTTCTCGCCAGTGTTCTCCCCCAACACCAGGAACTCACGTATCTGCTATCCCTACCATATGTTATACATTGTCTATCTCCAGTTTCTTGATTCTTTAGAAGCGATATGTTTCTAATTTAATCATAGCTATATTCATGTAGATAATATTTCACATAATGTAACCCTACGAAGAAGTATTCTGTATATGACTCCTAAATTCGAGGAAGGGTTTCATCAATGATCTAGTTATTATCCTTTGAAAAAACTATTCTATCCTTGACGTCTTGATTATAAGGAAGGTCACTTGTCCTATTCCTAGCTGTAACTGGTGTTTTGTTTCTAATTTTATTACCTTACCAGAACTGTCGTTAGCAAATGCAAGGCCTGAAGCAAAAAGGTTTTGCGAGGCCATTTTTAAGAGAATGGTCCCTACTAAAAGATTTTTAAAATTCTCGCACAAGAAGTGTCTTTAGAGCAATTTTGTTGAAGTTATTTTTGTCTGAAAACACGCCAATCATGCGCCAATTATTTACGCGATTTCTTTTAATTTACCAGGGTTGAGTATATTTTTATTTTGACGTGAACAATATTTTTGATATGTTCTTATTACTCTGTGAAAAGAATTGTGATAAGAAAGAAATATTATTTATGACCAGGGTCCAAACTATTCTACTTAAAGTTTTAATCAATGAACCACTAAGAAAATTATAATAATTAAAGTCTGACAGGATATAAATAAATTCGTTTAAGAAATCCGTTTTTTTGCGTTTGTAATTAATATTCAATCATAAATAGGCGCAATTTTACACAATTATTACAAAATATTATTTTTATTTCCGCACACTATTGTTTGTTTAGTATTTTAAAGTGGAAATCGTAAATATGGTTCAAGAAAGTTCATTAAAACTACTAATAAAATAAAACAACAAAAGCTTCGTTGGTAATGTTTATTGCATCTTGTCATTCCGTCGCTTTGTAAACGTCATACCTTGTTTATTTACGTTTTTGTCTAGTTAGGTACATAATATTTTCGTGAGTAGGTCTGCAGGACCGTCACACCGCCGCCACTTTTAAACGATTTTTTCCATTCTTTTGGTCGCGGTGCCGATATCTCTTACGTAAGTTTTGTCATTAATCAATAACTTAACACATTGCGTGGGTAATCAGATATTTTAGGGACGTATATCTGCACATTATGTCACTGTCATTCAACCAAAACATTTTACATATGTTTTAGTGCGCCTGGAGCGGCTGCTCCACCCTAAGGTCGGTTCTGTACCTTACAAAACAATAATCCCCCCAGCCTCTTTTTGAGAAAAGGGTTAAGTGTAGTCAGTCCTAGCTATAACTCACTTTACACTTAGAATCCATATTTTGTGTGTTTTAATTTAAAGTAAGACCATTATCGCCTATGATTGGATTTTAAAAGGACAATTAATTATGCGTAGCATTAGGTTTTGATTATAGCAAGAGGAATCATAACTTGAATATTAGCATTCACTTCTTCCAAACTTATCTTAGAAGGGGAGAATTTTTTTTCATGAACGCAGTTTTACATTCCGAGTTGTGTAAAACTCTGTATATCGATTTTCACGCAAAGGTTATCTAGAGGTTATGTTTAAACAATTTTTATGTATGTATGATTTTATGCAACAGACGCTTTTATTAGCCGTAGGTTACGTAATTTATGTATTATATATTATAAGTAAGGGGAACTATATTATTTCCTAGCGCGTAACGGTGTATATAGTTATCTAACAATATGCTAACTCGTTAATTATTTGAGCTATATTTACCAATTAAGTTGAGCGTTGTTAGGAATTTCCCTAATATATCGTCACGTGACCGCAAATTGCATTGTACTAGATGAAAGCAATTCCAAATAGTAATAATCGACCTTTTCACAAATGACCAAATAAAGTTCGTCACTCCCTCTTCCGGTTCTGCCTCAAGTTATTTAATATCTACATTAAAATACGTTTAAAGTCATTAATAACTTTAAAAACAATAAAACCCGCGTATGCCAGTGTATGTGCAAACGGACACGTAAATAAAAAAACAAGATTCTATTCAGAATTATGAATCAGAATCCCATGGACATGAAAGACTTTTTATAGGAGATGTAGGAACATTGATTGGAGATGTACGACAGCTGATAAGAGATGTAGGTCGTTGATAGGGGAATCAAGATTCAGAATCACGTGGAGATGTAGGACTGTTTATAGGAGATGAAGGAACGCTTATAGGAGATGTAGAACCATTGATTGGTGATGTAAGACAGCTGATAAGAGATTTAGGCCGTTGATAGGGGAATCAAGATTCAGAATCACGTGGAGATGTTGGGCTGTTTATAGGAGATGAAGGAACCCTTATAGGAGATGTAGAACCATTGATTGGTGATGTAAGACAGCTGATAAGAGATGTAGATCCTTGATAGGAGAATCATGAGTCAGAATCATGTGGAGATGTGGAATCATTGATTGGAGATGAAAAAACGCTTATAGGAGACGTAGGACCATTGGTGGGTGGTGTAAGACAGTTGGTAGGAGATGAAGGAACGCTTATAGGAGATGTAGGACCATTGATTGGAGATGTAAGACAGGTCATAGGAGATGTAGACCCTTGATAGGAGAATTATGAGTCAGAATCATGTGGAGATGTGGAACCATTGATTGGAGATGAAAAAACGCTTATAGGAGACCATTGGTGGGTGGTGTAAGACAGCTGATAGGAGATGAAGGTACGCTAATAGGACATGTAGGACCTTTAATAGGAGATGTAGGAAGACTAGATCTTTGTTTATGGGTCGGAGTATAAGGGATACATGAAGTACGTACTACTAAGAGAAGGAGAGTGATTCACGTAGACATGTTTGCTTTCCTGAAGTAGCCATGATGTATATCAGGCTGAGATTCGATAATAGACTATGGTCACAAATTGCTTTGAGGCTAAAGAAAAGAAAACATTTTAACGTTTTTTATGCAGTTTGCTTTCTGGTATAAACAAATACCTCCAATATACATTGTTATGGACAATGTTTAATGTTTGGGAAATGAAAGGAAAATGCTACATAAAAATCGCTAGAACTAATGCAAAAAGTAGTTTAGGTTAATGAGAATCAAGTGAAAACGGTAGTATGCTTCCGCTAAGTAAGGACTTGGGCTGCAGGTTTAAAGTGGTTTAAATATATCCCATGAATCCGTGATGGCGCTCTATATTGACTGTGTATTTAAACGCGATCTGTTCGGTTTCCAAAAGGGGTAATGAAAGTGTTTTAACGCATCACTGATATCTCACGCAACTGTCAGAGAGAGAGAGCGCGCGAAGAGTCGTGCCAATTTGCCGGCCTGGAAACACGCTATGCAAAGTAGAACCAGTTAGTCTAAGAGAAATGAAAGAGGAGAAAATGCTCAGCACCCTGCACGCAGAGGTGGGAGGCGGGGAGGGGGAGGATTTGGTTTTGTCAAACTTAACCTGCATTTTGAGATTAGGAATATCCATTTCTATTTGGAAGGCTTCTATGAGATCAAAAATATGAAGTCCGTAATGGCTCCCGTAATACCAAGTACGCTCCCTCACCTAAATTTCAGTTTACAATCCATTTATTTCTACTTTCTAGGTAACGGAAATAATGGTCCCTGGCACTGGGGACAGGGGAAAAGTACATCTTTGCATAGATAGGGTATGTTACCCGAAATAGACCTGCTCTCAACTGAGAGGTAGAGGCATCTACCCTCTACCAGAACTATCATGAAAAATAATAATTTTCAAACTTCTATTAAAATCTGTAATCAAATAACTTTAAGAGAATATTTCTTTTGAAGTATGCTTTGAGGAGATTGTGATCGAATGAAGAGTTTGAAGATGATATACTGAAACAAAGAAAATGACGGAGGAGATATATGTTCTCGGGCGCTGAAAATTGGCCTCTGTGTAGAAAGTAATTCTTTATAAACATGTAAATAATGCCACTACACCACACAATTGGGGACACGGCACCGCCCGTTATTAAACTGTAAGCTTCTCGCTACCCTACTTTGCAAAAAGTTATTTAAAGTTTTACATTAATTGAAGAAACTTTCTGGCTTCAGCAGGAATGAGTTGAACGCTTAATAAAAGGCAAACTTAAATGGCTTCGATTTTAATATAGCGTGCCGTTTGTCACCCAATATTGTTTCTGACTTGGTAAAGTTTGTGAGAATTAACCTCACGCAAAGTACGAGAAACAAGGTTACCGCCTGAAACCAGGCAAAAAGTACATATGCTAACAAAGCAGTGTGGATTTTAAAATTTATTTAATTTGGTTTTCAAATGAAATCTGTTCGGTCCAAGGGCGTATTTTTCTGTCGATTAAATCGAACGGGACCACAAAACTGCCGCATAACTCGGCGATCTTTCAAGTATTAACCAGAACATCTTTTACATTTTAAATAATGATCTTCAGGAGGAGTATTTATTGAATTGACCTATATATATCTGTCAGTACGTGAGGCCTACATGCTCTCTAGCGGTAACTCTTTGAAACATGTAAACTACGAGGATGTTAAAAACATCAAACACAAACTTTCTGACATGACAATAGGTCAAGTGAGAAGTCACTAGGCTGGCAAAATCAATGATTCCAGGTTCGCAGCGAGCTGTTAAAGGCCTAATCCAGGGGATGTCTAGACAAATAAGGGAGGCAAGAATTTTAAGTAGTGTAATACGGATGTCTGCATTTAGCTCAATTCTGATTTCTTCTGTGGTATGATCTTAAACTGATGCTAAACGTATAAACGCATTTAAGTTTCGTTACAGCTTACTGGCTGTAAGCTAACGAGTATTTTGGTTGGCCTGCGTCAGTGGTGCAGCGAAGTGTGTTGGGGGTAATCCTTCAGAAGGATTATAACTTTATTTATTATTTATAAACGGATAAATGTTCTAAATTGGCCATTTTTTCAGTTTTGTTCTTGAATTTGTTATTCTTTAATTTAGGTGTTCGATTTTTTGAGCTTAGCTTGTGAGGTTATGTTTAAACCAAAACATAAACAAAACTCACAAATTAATCATTTATCTACTCATACGCGTTTCAATGACAATGTCATCATCATCAGTGAGTGTTGCCACTACAAACTCTGATTTACAACTAAGGTGAAAGTAAGGTTATAATTCTATATTTATACTACTGCCACGGCCGCTTGTCAAAACAACAGTTATTAATAATACTTCGAACAGGATATACCAAATAGAAATTTTATATCTAACTCATTAATTACAATAAAGTTTTTATCCATACACATAATTACATATAAACAAAATAGGTAATTAATGTTTCAGTATTATTATTATTTGAAGATTTTAAACAAAAAGTTATAATACAAATTTTCTTGTGTAATACTAGTTACATTAATATTGAATTTTGAATAGAGCCTGACTAATTTACAATATTATTTTTATTCTTATTAATATACAAAGTTTCTCACGCATATAACTACACTTAAAACGGTTTTTAACAGAGTTACATCGTCTATTTTAAATATATGTGCTCTGAAATACAGTGGCAAAAAAGGAAGTATTAAAACTAGGGTTAAAGAATATTTTCCTCAAGTTAAATATAACAGACCAGAAAAATCTGCGATGGCGAAACATTGTTTAAAAGAAATGCACGCCTTTAAAGTCTAAATAAATAATTAATTTGTGAGTCTTGTGTGTGTTGAATTCATTGTTAACTGTATTTGTTTAAAGTTAAGGTGTATTTGTTACATTAAGTTCCGGATTTTTAATTATGGGGTAAATATCTTCCGTTTTCTTTTTAATTCTCGTCCTCAGGCTGGCTGCTCTGTGACCTTATTCTCCCCTTCGGGAAAGCGTTCGTTTGCCACAAGCTATTATTGTTCAAGGTTATATCAGCATCACAAATGAAGGGTCATTGTGTACCATGGTTACCTCTGAGCCAGCAAAACACGTATTGAGCGGTTAGAGTGCATCTCGTCCTCAGGCTGGCAGCTCTGTGACCTTATTCTCCCTCTCGGGAAAGCGTTCGTTTGCCACAAGCTATTATTGTTCAAGGTTATATCAGCATCACAAATGAAGGGTCATTGTGTACCATGGTTACCTCTGAGCCAGCAAAACACGTATTGAGCGGTTAGAGTGCATCTCGTCCTCAGGCTGGCAGCTCTGTGACCTTATTCTCCCTCTCGGGAAAGCGTTCGTTTGCCACAAGCTATTATTGTTCAAGGTTATATCAGCATCACAAATGAAGGTTCATTGTGTACCATGGTTACCTCCGAGCCAGCAAAACACGTATTGAGCGGTTAGAGTGCATCTCGTCCTCAAGCTGGCAGCTCTGTGACCTTATTCTCCCCTTCGGGAACGCGTTCGTTTGCCACAAGCTATTATTGTTCAAGGTTATATCAGCATCACAAATGAAGGATCATTGTGTACCATGGTTACCTCCGAGCCAGCAAAACACGTATTGAGCGGTTAGAGTGCATCTCGTCCTCAAGCTGGCAGCTCTGTGACCTTATTCTCCCCTTCGGGAACGCGTTCGTTTGCCACAAGCTAGTAGTGTTCAAGGTTATATCAGCATCACAAATGAAGGCTCATTGTGTACCATGGTTACCTCTGAGCCAGCAAAACACGTATTGAGCGGTTAGAGTGCATCTCGTCCTCAGGCTGGCAGCTCTGTGACCTTATTCTCCCTCTCGGGAAAGCGTTCGTTTGCAACAAGCTATTATTGTTCAAGGTTATATCAGCATCACAAATGAAGGGTCATTGTGTACCATGGTTACCTCTGAGCCAGCAAAACACGTATTGAGCGGTTAGAGTGCATCTCGTCCTCAGGCTGGCAGCTCTGTGACCTTATTCTCCCTCTCGGGAAAGCGTTCGTTTGCCACAAGCTATTATTGTTCAAGGTTATATCAGCATCACAAATGAAGGGTCATTGTGTACCATGGTTACCTCTGAGCCAGCAAAACACGTATTGAGCGGTTAGAGTGCATCTCGTCCTCAGGCTGGCAGCTCTGTGACCTTATTCTCCCCCTCGGGAAAGCGTTTTTTGCCACAAGCTATTATTGTTCAAGGTTATATCAGCATCACAAATGAAGGGTCATTGTGTACCATGGTTACCTCTGAGCCAGCAAAACACGTATTGAGCGGTTAGAGTGCATCTCGTCCTCAGGTTGGCAGCTCTGTGACCTTATTCTCCCCTTCGGGAAAGCGTTCGTTTGCCACAAGCTATTATTGTTCTAGGTTATATCAGCATCACAAATGAAGGGTCATTGTGTACCATGGTTACCTCCGAGCCAGCAAAACACGTATTGAGCGGTTAGAGTGCATCTCGTCCTCAAGCTGGCAGCTCTGTGACCTTATTCTCCCCTTCGGGAACGCGTTCGTTTGCCACAAGCTATTATTGTTCAAGGTTATATCAGCATCACAAATGAAGGGTCATTGTGTACCATGGTTACCTCCGAGCCAGCAAAACACGTATTGAGCGGTTAGAGTGCATCTCGTCCTCAAGCTGGCAGCTCTGTGACCTTATTCTCCCCTTCGGGAACGCGTTCGTTTGCCACAAGCTATTATTGTTCAAGGTTATATCAGCATCACAAATGAAGGATCATTGTGTACCATGGTTACCTCCGAGCCAGCAAAACACGTATTGAGCGGTTAGAGTGCATCTCGTCCTCAAGCTGGCAGCTCTGTGACCTTATTCTCCCCTTCGGGAACGCGTTCGTTTGCCACAAGCTAGTAGTGTTCAAGGTTATATCAGCATCACAAATGAAGGATCATTGTGTACCATGGTTACCTCTGAGCCAGCAAAACACGTATTGAGCGGTTAGAGTGCATCTCGTCCTCAGGTTGGCAGCTCTGTGACCTTATTCTCCCCTTCGGGAAAGCGTTCGTTTGCCACAAGCTATTATTGTTCAAGGTTATATCAGCATCACAAATGAAGTGTCATTTTGTACCATGGTTACCTCTGAGCCAGCAAAACACTTATTGAGCGGTTAGAGTGCATCTCGTCCTCAGGCTGGCTACTCTGTGACCTTATTCTCCCCCTCGGGAAAGCGTTCGTTTGCCACAAGCTATTATTGTTCAAGGTTATATCAGCATCACAAATGAAGGGTCATTGTGTACCATGGTTACCTCTGAGCCAGCAAAACACGTATTGAGCGGTTAGAGTGCATCTCGTCCTCAGGTTGGCTGCTCTGTGACCTTATTCTCCACCTCGGGAAAGCGTTCGTTTGCCACAAGCTATTATTGTTCAAGGTTATATCAGCATCACAAATGAAGGCTCATTGTGTACCATGGTTACCTCTGAGCCAGAAAAACACGTATTGAGCGTTTAGAGTGCATCTCGTCCTCAGGCTGGCTACTCTGTGACCTTATTCTCCCTCTCGGGAAAGCGTTCGTTTGCCACAAGCTATTATTGTTCAAGGTTATATCAGCATCACAAATGAAGGGTCATTGTGTACCATGGTTACCTCTGAGCCAGCAAAACACGTATTGAGCGGTTAGAGTGCATCTCGTCCTCAGGCTGGCAGCTCTGTGACCTTATTCTCCCTCTCGGGAAAGCGTTCGTTTGCCACAAGCTATTATTGTTCAAGGTTATATCAGCATCACAAATGAAGTGTCATTTTGTACCATGGTTACCTCTGAGCCAGCAAAACACTTATTGAGCGGTTAGAGTGCATCTCGTCCTCAGGCTGGCTGCTCTGTAACGCCAGAAGTGTGCTACTGGGTCGCGCCCAGTGAAGTGAAGCGTACGAGTCGAGCGTAACAGCTACTCATGCCTAAACGTTTACATCATCACCATCCTTGTTGTGTTTTAGGCATTAATTACTTCTAAAGTTTTGTTTATAGTATTGTTTACAGTTTTACAGCAACTATGACTACTATTGCTTACGCAGGATATGCTCAGGACTTTAATTGCGGAGAGAATTAAAGCAGGGTCGGTCTGGAACGATCGGCGTAGCATAGCTGGAGTAGCATGTCGTCGTTATGGAGAAGTGTTCACTAAGTCACACTTCTGCGTAGGGAACAAAAGAGGGAGGTGCAGTTAAGGAAGGGACATGCTGATCCCATGGTTCTGGGAGTAGGGAGACATGATATGCTCCGTTTGCAAAGGAAACCCTTAAACGTATGCAAAGTAGTAAATGACACCCTGTTATCGGTAAGCCTATAGGAGTCTGTTTGTCATGAAAGATACCACGCTTAGTTCAAAGATGCTTCCTAGATCCTTTTTCCAATAGGAGAGATCATCATGATTAATGGGATGGCACACAATCCAGGTTAGGATCAAGTATATTTCCAGTAAGCGTCCTTGAATTGAAATTCCAATTTCCTTCTGTTCAGACTAACGGCGGATAATTATTTCCTGCCCTTAGTCCTAGCTTTACCTTCTACCTCTCCTGTCCTTCTTCTTATAAGGTGGTGTAACAGGAAGTCCATCCTCTACAGTAACGATAGAGAGTGAGTCTACCACGAGCACGTGACACTTCACACGTGATGCCATAACATCAATAATATATCCTGTATCAGGACATTTTAGGCCCTCAAGATAATCTTATTTAAAATCCCTACTTGTATCCAAATTCTTTACTTATATTCAAATTACCTACTTATATTCAAAATACTTATTTATATTCAAAATACCTACCTATATTCAAAACACATACTTATAATAAAAAACTCTACTTATATTCCAAATTCCCAACCAATATTCAAAATTTCCAATTGTATTAAAAATTTCAACCTCAATTCAAAACCCCTACTCATATTAAAAATCCTTACTTACAAAATCGTTCAAAATTACTACTTATAGTAAAAACTCTTTCTTATATTAAAAATTCTTACTTATTTTCAAAATCCCTACTTATATTCGAAATTTCTACTTATAATCAAAATCCCTACTTATTTTTCAAAATCCTTAACTATATTAAACATTACCAATTATATTCAAATACCTACCTTTAATAAAAATCCCTACTTATATAAAAAATTCCCATTGTTTTCAAAATCCCTACTTAAATTCAAAATTCGTATATTCAAAGTATATTCGAAATTTTAACCTATATCCTAAATCCGTACTTGTATTAAAAGTCCTTACTTGCATTAAAAATTACCACTTATAATAAAAATCCCCAATTATATTCAAATTCCTACTTGTAATAAAAATTCCTACATGTATTCAAAATCTACAAGTGTCTTTAAAGTCCCTACTTAAATTCTAAAATCCCTACTTGTTTTCAAAATACCTATTTATTTTTAAAATCCCAATTATATTCAAAATTTCTACTAATAATTAAAATCCTTACTCATATTAAAAATCTCTGCCCATTTTAAAAACCACTAATTCATTTAAAATCCCTACTTGTAATCAAAATCCCTACTTATATTGAAAAAATCATACTTATATTAAAAATCCCTATTTAAATTCAAAATCCCTACTTGTTTTCACAAACTCTACTTATATTTAAAATCCTTTCTTATATTCAAAACCCCGCTTTATATTGAAAATCCTTACTTATACTCAAAATCTTTACTTATATTTATAATTTCTACTTATAAACAAAATTCCTACTTATAATAAAAATCCGTATTTATATTCCAAAATCCCTATTATATTCAAAATCCCCAATTATATTTAAAATATCTGTCTTTATTCAAAACCGCTAATTTTGATAAAAAACCTTATTTATAATAAGATATTTTTGTAATCATCGTAAGTATGATAGTTATACACTAGTTGTTTGAAAACCACAATAAATCCTGCTTCTGCTAAGGCCAGAAAGTTATAAGTAAATACATTTTTACATAAAAATTCTACTTTCATTGTTGGTCCCACATCCTTAACCCGGAATTAAAGCCTAAACTTTCCTCCGCTCTTGGTAAGGATTAGAAGAGTGTCCGGCGCTTTGGAATTGGTATTTTTGCAATGACGTGAGAAAAGTAAGTATGGTGGTTTCTTATACACTTCCTTTTCGATGCATTTTATATAGATTATAGCAATTGTAAATTAGATTTTTTGTTTTCTCAGGACAAAGCCTATTTAAACACTTGAACATATATTAATGTATCACATTTGCCTATAGTAGGCCTACTACTTACTTTGGCGAGGACGGAGTTCCGAGAGATGTTAGACCATAACTGACCTCTAGAGTGTTTTGGGTTAGGGTGTTGTGGTGTAATGTTGGTAAGTGGATTAGGTTAGGATGGAGATATTTGGTGATTTTCGAGAAAGTTTTATGGATTATGACGTAAAACACAATACGTGAATTATAATGTTATGTATGTCGGTGCAGCTATAAGCTACATTGAGTTTCTGTCTGAGATGAAAATGGGACACACCTAACGAAACGGCCGTTCTCAACAAATATAAATAGGTGCTGCTACAGTTAAGTTGTAACCACCCCTCCACTCTTTCACTTCGCTCCATTCTTCTAAGATATTATACACATTACTACGCTCTTACGTCACAACATCCGTATTACACACATGTTTACAGCATGTGCAAAAATAATCAAAAAATGTCAGTCAGTCAGTCTCAAACTTAATTAATAAACGTTGTCTCCCAGCATAAAACCCAGATCAGTCCCACCCAATGAAACGTCCTGCCGTGCAGAAACCCCTCCTCAGATCCAGCCCTAACCAAAAAGCCCTGATCCCATATTCCTACCCGCAGCCAGTGTCGCGTGACAGACGCTGCAAAACCTCGGGGGCCACCAAAACCCCTCCTTCTCTGATTGACTGACTGAAGTTGTGACGTATTTACAAGCGTGTTTAGTGAACACTAGTAGATTACGTGAAGATGTTAACAACAAATATAATAATAAATGTCCAATTGATTAAGTATAAGCTATTAGATCAAGTTGAAGATGTAATTAAATGATATTAAAACCTATTTATTAATTACTGTATTACAGTTTTCTGTTATTGACGTCTTAGCAGTAGTTTATCGTTTTGCTGAGCAGGCGTCGGTTGCAGTGTTACCAACCTAACGTGAAGTGATTCGTAAAAACTGTCGTCATAGAGTTGAAGAGCAGGCTGTAAAGGAAGATAAAAGGTTGAGAGGATGTCGTGACTTGAGGCAGAGAGACATACTAACTGCATTGTTATACAGATGAAGCACTTATAGGTTTACTACCAAAGTATACACAAGTAGCTGATTACAGTTGCTCACATTCAATAGCTTTCTCATTGGGTAATACTTGACAAATGCTGCATCAACCCAGATTTGATTCGTTTTTAGATATGTTTAAAAAAATACTTTTTAAACAAAAGAAAAGAGGATTTTGAATATCGAAAAGCATAAATAATGATTAAAAATACAAACCTAAAACAGTTTAAAAATACATCAAACTGTATAAATTGACGGTTTCTTTACAAAAAAGAGCATTCCTTTAGATTACATCCATATATAGATATATTCAGTAGCGTAGCTAGAGGGGGGCACAAGGGGCACGTGGGTCCCAAACCAATTAATACCAGCAAAAATATTAACATATAGAATAGCGCTAGTTTTTTTTTTTTTTAGCAAAACAGCTTCTCGAGGACCCAACAATTGTGTAAATTTAAATGCCAAAATAGCATAAAATATCATTTCTAGAGATAAAAATGTTCAGAACTTCCTCATGGAGGTTACACCCCCTGTCCCCCCCCCCGGGTCGTACGACTACACTACTCTATAGCAACAAAGTATAGCTTTGGTTCTATTGTTATAAGTCAGTTGAAAAAATCCACGGTAACAAAGTAGGCCTTACAAGATATATAAAAGAGATTGAAAATTTCCAGAACTTATTCGTCACAAACCGATTCGTAAAACTTAGTTGTTTCTTTTTGTATACAACCAAATCCATGCTAACTTGAAATATTGTAGCTATGGTATACGTGATATTATATAAAATACGTAGGCCTATCAATATATATATATATATATATATATATATATATATATATATATATATATATATATCACTTTCACTTATGTACTTAAACAAGAATCTTACTAGGTATTTATGCGAGTACTTTCAAAGACTGGTTAGTGTCTCCATCCTAAGTATGCCCGAGGATGGAGACACTAACCCGTCTTTGAAAGTACTCGCATAAATACCAAGTAAGGTTCTTGTTTAAGTAGCCTACATAAGTGAAAGTGATAAGTATATACAAGAAAACAGTGTTGCATAATCTACAAATATATATATATATATATATATATATATATATATTTAATTATTTAAAAATACAAATATCAAAATTGCATACAAAACTAATAACAAAATAATAAACATAATAAATAATAATAATAATAAAACAATTAATATACATCAAAAAGTGGTGTTTATAAATTAGAATGTGAAAACTGTAATAAAACCTATATAGGTCGAACCAAGAAAAAATTAAAAGAAAGATATAAAGAACATTTGAAGGCTTATATAAATCCAGAAATATATAAATCAAATTTTGCAAATCATTGTATTAATAATAAGCACCAATTTCCATACATTGAAAATATGAAACTTATAAAAAAATTAATAAAGGATTAAGAATGAATATATATGAAGCATTTGAAATATATAAATACAGTAAAAATAACAAATTAATAAAAGAACAAATACAAATACATTCTAAATTTGATACTATATTCAATGTCTATAATGTTACAGCAATAAAATAAACTTGGCAATTTATATAAATTTAGCAACAATTCTATTTATAATTGAACAGATGTTTAGACCTATAGCTTGCATTATTGTATTTTTCATTCCTGATGATGTTGGTACTGTTTACCAACGAAAAATATAAACGAAAAATAAATAATATTCTTGTATTTGAATAACATATGTTGTTTTAATATATATATATACATATATATATATATATATATATATATATATATATATATATATATATATTTGTAGATTATGCAACACTGTTTTCTTGTATACACTTATCACTTTCACTTATGTACTTAAACAAGAATCTTACTTGGTATTTATGCGAGCGCTTTCAGAGACTAGTAAGTGCCTCCATCTTCCGGCATACTGAACGTATTTTGGACTGCGAGCTGCGTGGAATCCGCCGTTGACCTTGATGTACCGTTAACTTCTATTTTTAGTTTCACTGCACTGTGCGAGTTTTTAGCGTCTGTCTTGGGGTTTATACTGTCTATTAGATTGAATAATTTGTCGTTTTTTGATTTTATTTGTATCTGTTCGTTGATGATGTTATTTTTATTTTTATAAATTTCTAGTTGTTCCCAGATTGTCATTTTGAGGCCTTTTTGAACTTTTTTTTATTAGGTGTATGTTTTCTAATGTGGGGAATGTGTGTTTGTTTTTGATTGCGTGTGTGGCTAAGTTTGAGTTATAAATTTCCGGTTTGATTACACAACACAATAGAAAACCTCATAGTAGAAACAGAACTGGCAATAAATCTCATTAATCACGAAAATCAAGATAATATCAGAAACATAGCATCGCATGAAATCAACAAAATCATCAACAAAAAATTCAAAAAAGGAAATCACGTTGAAAATAAAGTACAAATAAACCAAATTAACAAACTGAAACAAAAACTATTCAAAAACGAAATAATTGCAACTAAAGCGGACAAAAGCAACGCTACAGTAATCATATCAAAAACAGAATACAATCAAAAAACAGAAGAATTCATAAAATCCAACAATTGCATAGAACTAAACAAAGACCCCACCAAAAAATACCACAACGAAATTATACAGTTAGCAAAAAACAATGACAATTTATTCAACCAAAAAAACCCCTACCAATACACAATAGACAACCCAAAACCCCCCAAAATGAACGCCCTCATCAAAATACATAAAATCAACAATCCCATAAGACCCCTAATAAATTTTAAAAACGCACCTGCCTATAAAATATCACAAACAATAGCCAAAAACCTAAAACACGAACTTAAATTGGAAAATAAATACACCATAAAAAATTCAATTGAATTAACGGAAATACTAAAAACAATAAACATAACCAAAAACACCAAATTCATATCATTCGACATCACAAACATGTACTCTAATATACCAATTAACGAAACCATCCAAATAATAAAAAACAAATTAACTGACCTTAAAACCAACCCCAAATACACAAACCAAATCACAAAATGCCTAAAGACCATACTAAACCAAAACTATTTCATATTCAATAATAAAATATATAAACAAACAGACGGCTTAGCAATGGGATCACCACTTTCAAGTATAATATCAGAAATTTACCTCCAAAAACTTGACGAATTAATCACACAAACCATAAAAACACACGACCCCAACGGACATTGGATACGATATGTCGATGACGGATTATACATTTCACAAAATAAAGCAATAAATAATAACATCATTCTAAATGAAATCAATAACTTACACCCTAATATACAATTCACCATGGAGGAAGAAATAAGCAATAAAATAAACTATCTAGACCTAACACTGACCAGAAATACAAATAACATTAAATATTCCATTTATAGAAAACCCACACAAACCATTAATACAATACCAAACCACTCCAACCATCCCCCACAACATAAAATGGCCGCATATAACTCACTTTTATACAGAATGCTAAAATTGCCTCTAAAAAATGAAGAAAAAACAAAAGAAAAACAAATAATATATCAAATAGCCCAAAAAAATGGATACAATAAAAAAACTATAGATAAATTAGAATTTAAAATATTAAAAAAATTAAATCAACCTAAAATCGAACCACAAACAACAAAATGGGCTACATTCACATACACAGGATACAACATAAAAGGAATAACTAAAACACTAAAAAACAATAATATTAACATACCCTACAAAAACACAAGGAACATAATCAACAAAATAAACCAACCAGAAGAAATATGTCCCACACTTAATAACGGAATATACAAAATCGAATGCCCAGACTGTAATAAAATATACATAGGCCAAACAAAAAAGAAATTAAAAGACAGATATCAAGAACACCTCAATGCATACATCAAACCGGAAATTTATAACTCAAACTTAGCCACACACGCAATCAAAAACAAACACACATTCCCCACATTAGAAAACATACACCTAATAAAAAAAGTTCAAAAAGGCCTCAAAATGACAATCTGGGAACAACTAGAAATTTATAAAAATAAAAATAACATCATCAACGAACAGATACAAATAAAATCAAAAAACGACAAATTATTCAATCTAATAGACAGTATAAACCCCAAGACAAACGCTAAAAACTCGCACAGTGCAGTGAAACTAAAAATAGAAGTTAACGGTACATCAAGGTCAACAGCAGATTCCACACAGCTCGCAGTCCAAAATACGTTCAGTATGCCGGAAGATGGAGGCACTTACTAGTCTCTGAAAGCGCTCGCATAAATACCAAGTAAGATTCTTGTTTAAGTACATAAGTGAAAGTGAATATATATATATATATATATATATATATATATATATATATATATATATAAAAGTTACGTGTTTTATTAAGCACGTGAGGTTTAAAGAAAATAGTTTTATTTTTACAAACCTTTTATTAATTGGAAATTGTTTAATGTTGAAATTATTACAATAATAAGTTTTGAAATACAACTGATATTCACTCAGTTTAGGTGGAGACAACTGTTCTCGATTAAAAGTTTGTTAATCTAATATTCAACCATATCTTACAATTCATAAAATTCATAACAATACATTTAAAATAGTAACAACCAACCATACACTCTTCATTAATATTCCACTAAATGTTTTTATGACAAACATAAACTGTATGGTTAAATATTAGATTAATTAATTGTAGCTCTTGAAAAGGATTTTACGAAAGAAAATCGAAGTATAAAGTATTGTAAAAACATAAATTGATCTGTCACTAACCTATAGAAATATTTTTATTATGATATATTCTACCACTGTGCTCTTGATATTGTATATCATTTCAAGTAAGCTCTGTACAAAAATAAATGTTATTTTACTTTATATAAAATATAAATCATAATGTACAATATTTTAATTTTTCTAATAAATATATTCTTGCATTTAGGCCTAGAATGAACTTGTATAATGGATTGTTTACAACAAGAAAACTTTATATATATATATATATGTGTGTGTGTGTGTGTGTGTGTGTGTGTGTGTGTGTGTGTGTGTGTGTGTGTGTGTGTGTGTGTGTGTGTGTGTGTGTGTGTGTGTGTGTGTGTGTGTGTGTGTGTGTGTGGGTGTGTGTGTGTGTGTGTGTGTGTGTGTGTAATTAGTATTTAATATGAATTCTATACTTAAGGAACCATTAAAACATAGAAGTTTCAAATAGGAAATCAACCTGTGCCGGATATCGGCCGGGTAAAGCATCGCTCCTTGTTAAGACTGCGTAACATAGCGTAGGTTTTAATGTAAGAAGAAAAATGTGACATTGCTGAATATTTCATTGAAGTGTGTGCGAGCTCGCATGCCTCGGCCGATGAGGTCATGACCGCGTGATTAATGGCGAGAAAAAACTCGCCACTTGGACTATTAATTTGAAAATCACGTTTAGTAATTTACGTGGTGCATTGTGTTGCGTGTGGCCACGGTAGGCGAGTATACAGCACCACACAAAATAAATAAAGATTTAATATAATATTTGTACAGTTCATGTAATATAACCGTTAAGTAGAGTACTGTTCGTCACGAGGGTAGCGGTTACACACTCTCTTCAACACCGATAAAGAGTAGGTCTAAATCAGGCAAGAGACACTGCCCATAATATGCCATAATTTTATACCAACTCCAGTACCAGGGTATTATAATGTTTCTACAGAGATACTGTATTTATTGGAAAAACACTTTTTCTTATACAGGAGTGTAACTGTTAGACAATTCATAAGAACAAGACTGAGCGTAAATTCCCTAGGATAAGAGACCCACCCCGCACTAGGCTGTACGTTGCTACTGCATCCTGTACTAGGATACTTTCTACTACTTCCAGTATGTTGATTATTTAATACTGTACTATTAAGTCTTGATCAAAGGCAATGTTTTCAACAGTCATTCGCAATAGTGTTAAAACAATTGTTGGTTTGCTAAAATAGTATTTCCCGCTGTAGAGTTAATTAATTTTATCATTCGTCAGGTCCAACCCCACTTTTCTTCAGACTTTATATTGTTCCCCATGACTTTTATATGCTTTTTAGATATAAAAGTATTACATAAAAGCGTGTTTCTTATTTATCTTAAAATAATTTTATACAAGCAACGACGGGGTTTTTAACTATATATTTTAGAATAATTTTGTAAGTTATTTATTTTGTAAGGTCGATTGAAAAACGCGGTGTATTTGTTGGTGAAATAGAAAAGCACCAAGTATAAGCAATGTTTTAGTTAGAAAGTAAATACGT
This sequence comes from Prosapia bicincta, assembly GCA_036971475.1. Taxonomy (NCBI): domain Eukaryota; kingdom Metazoa; phylum Arthropoda; class Insecta; order Hemiptera; family Cercopidae; genus Prosapia; species Prosapia bicincta. The sequence goes on from JBAIZL010000004.1 coordinate 218,812,812, forward strand.
ATTAAAATATAGCTTATTTTCTCTTAATTCTTTCTCATTTCTGGTGCCAGCATTTCCTTCTATAAGTTAATACAAAACAAATAAAATACAATAACCCAATAATTTGTTCATTATCGAATAAAAACTAACAACGCAAATTATAGACACTACATTTGTGGGAAAGAGAACAGCGCTCTATTGGAGGATTTTGGTACTACGCAATCTATTGATTTTTTCTGGCTAGAATTAACATAGTGTAAGAACTATTACTTCTTTGTGACAAGTGCTGATTTCTCTATAGATGTTTTTACGTAATATTGGATAGGATATTTGTTACCCAACGTATTTACACTGACCTTGACGCTGTTAGCACTTATCGCTTATTTTGCCCTAGTGATGTGGCGTCTTACTATTCTAGTACACCTTGTGTGGGATACAAGCAAGACTTTGGGAGACATAAATGCACAACAAACTCGGCCATTGAGTAACCGTGACCACGCCTCGCCAGTTCCTATACGTCATGCCAACAGAACAGCTAATGACAAGTTTTACAAATAGATCCTTAATTAAAGACATGATTATTTTCCACTCCGTATCCTTCTCAAGGTTCTAGTTCACATTTCCTGAAACGGTTCGTTTCTGCCCTTCAAGCTCATGAGTTCAGGAAGGGCTTCGGCTGTTGCTACAATGTTTCCTTTACTCTATCAATTAATTCTATTTCGGCCTAGGTGTTTCCCATTTTTTAATCTATTATCTATTTTGTTTAGAAATTTGTAAATGAGAAAAATAACATTACGTATTAATCTATTTCACCTTTTTTTCTTTTGTTTTCATTTTTTTAAATTTTACGTAGTCTTCGACTAATATCGACAGAGATGCGATCTCTTTGTTGGGGAAATTGTATAAGGAAGAGATAAAGGGGAAATTATGGGAAGATTGTATGAGGCAGGTTGTATAAGTAAAGTTATATAACGAAGGCTGTATAAGGAAGGTTGTATGAGGAAGGTTGTATAAGGAGGGTTGTATGTGGAAAATTTTGAAGGAAAAACGTATGAGGAAGATTGTATAGTGATTGTTGTATAAAGAAGGTTGTATGAGGGAAATTGTATAAGGAAAGTCGTATGAAGAATATAGTACAAGGAAGGAAGATTGTATAAATACTATTGTATGAGAGATGTATACGAAAGGTTGTATACAGAAGGTTGTATGAGGAAGATTGTATAAGGAATATCGTATGAGGTGGGTTGTATAATGAAGGTCGTATAAGAAAGGCTGTACGACGAAGGTTGTGTAAGGAAGATTGTATAAGGAATATTGTATGATGGAGGCTGTATGGGGTAGGTTATATAAGGAAGGTTGTATACAGAAGGTTGTATAAGGAATATCGTATGAGGTGGGTTGTATAATGAAGGTCGTATAAGAAAGGCTGTACGACGAAGGTTGTGTAAGGAAGATTGTATAAGGAATATTGTATGATGGAGGCTGTATGGGGCAAGTTATATAAGGAAGGTTGTATGAGGAAGATTGTATAAGGAATATTATATGATGAGGGTTGTATGAGGAAGGTTTATAAGGAGCGTTGTATGAGGTAAGTTGTGTAAGGAAGATTGTATGAGGAAAACTGTAGTAGGAACGTTCTATACAATTTAGGAAGGATTTGATTCAACAATTATTGGTTTCAGGTTTTAGACCTAACATTTTCTCTAAGGCAAATCCAGAGAGAATGTTTCGGAGGCAGTGGCTTCGAAAGGATTTAAGTGACGACCATGTATTGATAGGAATATGAAGCCCAAATTTTTTTAACCCGGATATAGGCCCTGAAACCAGTCCAGATCTCGTGTTAGTCAATCCTCGCAACCAGGTCTCACATTCTCATGCACTTAGTTTCCCTACTGGAAGTGAAGGATTCAGGAATATATGTCCACGTATCAAGCTAATGAGCTGTTTCTATGGAAAATCAGAAGACAGTGAAATGAAACAGTAAGATAAGCGTCGCGCTAAGAGCGGGATAAGAACAACTGGTAAGAAACAAATCTTGTCGGGAAAACCCCTATGGTATCATGCAGGAACCCTAAGGACAAGGATATCGTCTGCTGTAGGGCAAGGAGGGATATTACCTTACAAATACCTTGCTAGTGAGACTACAGGTGAACGGCCATTTTGTAAGTACTGCGTCTACCATTATCTGGTAGACGTTCTTTACGTTGAACTAGTTAGGGACCATAAAGGTAAGCTCGTGGCTCTTCCAGTGAACCAAGCCTCGCGTGGGAATTGTATTCTGCCTAAAAAGACGGGATCTGTACAGAGGCTATAGCGACGGTTTGTGTAATCTGCGTTCAGATTTCACGGCTTATTTCCGAGATGCGTGTGCTCACGCGTGTGTGAGTCGAGATGGTCACTAGCCATCCTTATTAATACCCGTCACCGTAAAGAGCACTGACCCATACAAGCACGTCAACCGTTTCTATATAATTGGGATTAAAATGTGTCACGAGCAACTAAAGAACCATCGTAGCTAGGCTTACTTGATTTTCCTGTTAATTAGAATCCCCGGCCTGCACGTCGCCTGAAGTAAATTATAGTCTGGCTGGTATTCCTTTGTATGTTGTAAACACACAATCTGTTGAAGTAACCGCTGCAAGAAAGCAACTTGTATTATACAGCATTAAAGTGACATATGGCAAGTGTCAGTTGTTTACAGTTTTACTACTAGCTAATACAAAAAAATATTAAAAGACTATACTTTGTATAAGTCTGGATAAGCCCTGGAGCAAGAACTGCATGCATTCACTCTCAATAAAACCTCCCACTCTCGGAACCGGTCCAGCTGTTTCACAAATGAGTTACATACTTCTTATCATACAAAAATGATACATTTTTATTTTATAATGCATTATATGGAAATTTTCATCAGTTATTAAAAACCTACTGAAACGTTATAGAAACTAGGGGCTTGTAGGGGCAAACGCCCTTATTCATAATGAAACAATGTTTTAAAATTTCTATGGTAATTTTATTTTTTAACATAATTTAATTTATTATAATTCAAATTTTTCATAACAAAACTTTTCCTCATAGACTATATTTTTTGTGAATACGTTTTCAATACACTCGTCAAACATTTCTAGTACGATAACACTTAATTTATTAACTTAACTTGATCCCAAGTTCATAAGTCTAATTAATCTTTAATACTGTTAAAATATTTGTACTCAGCTGTTTTTAGTATAATATTTGTACAGCTGGTTCTCAGCTGAAATATTTGAAAATTAGGGATGGGCCGATTCCTAAAATTTTCGATTCCGATTCCGATTCCGATTCTAAAATTTTCCGTTCGATTCTCGATTCTTTAGTCGATTCTCGATTCTTTCAAGTTATATTAGCTTACATGTTAGTTCTCTAATAATTAATTTAGTTAACATTTTGGTCATATGGCAAACCTTTTAAAAGTTCTGTTTTATGTAATAGGCTACACAAAACCTTCAACCTTGATTTATCAATAGGAATTTTTAAAAGCATAAAAACATATCAGATAAAAGTAATGACTTATTTTAAAGTTAAAAATGTGAACTTTACACTATTTTATGATGTTTGAAAAAATACCTAAGCCTATTTACATTGTCTCCCAAAACAAAACAAAAATTGATCATGATTGCTGTTGCTTCTTAAATAATAATATTTTCGTTATATTTTCGTTTACTTTAATCATTTAATTCATTCAAATCAACCAATACATAAATAAGATATAGTTGGTAATTAATTATTTTTCGAATAAATTACTCCACACACATATTTTAATAGTTAACAAAATAGGAATTGGAATCGACACTTTTATGATGAAGAATCGAGTATCGACGATTCCTCGATACCACCTAGAATCGACGATTCCTGGAATCGAGAATCGGAATCGGCCCATCCCTATTGAAAATCATACTCAGCTGTTTTTTATTCCAGTGTATTTCTTATGGAGATTTCAGGTATTTCAAGTTCCTCAAAACCCTACAAATGTTGAACTTGAGAAAAACCTATATTTTCCCCGCCCCTTCGTGTCAATACCTTTAATTTGAGCTATCTCCCAGCTCTGTACGACCTTCCAAGCTTCCACAATTTTTCTCTCAAAACTTGGCTTACGAAATTATATATGTGGATTGATATCAGACCAGACTATGGTAACAACACATGTAATAATATCATTGACTACTACAAACTCATGCTATTAAGTTTTATTGGCGACCAACAGTAATTGTATGATAAAATTAGTAAGTATAGTAATGCTCTTTGTAAAATAGGAAGAAGAACACTTGGGGCCATCTCCGCTAGAATAAGTGAGACTTTTTAATTTGTGGAAACATATTTATTACTAGTTGATTGAAATGCAGAGTCAATTTGAAATAGAACCGTTAAAATAAATTATTCTTGTAAGGAAAGTGAATACACATGTCTTAATTAGCAGAGTTAGAAGTAATTTTAAAACTTTGTTTGGAATCATTTTCCATAAGTAATTGTTTTTATTATGTTTCAAATAACTAACGGAAATAATGTTCTTATGTTTTATTAATAAAATTATATGATCGCAATAAGATAGTTGAGTTACTGCACTGAGCACAAGTAGGTTCCGATAAGGGGAAGGTTTATTGGGATTGCCCGACGGTAGTCTCGGCTCCAGGACTCAGCCCACACCTATACAGAGTATAATATGGGCAAATACTATTGTATTGTGATTTGCATAAAATGTCGGTTGGAGGAATCCGACCTTTGGCGTCACACCTTAGGCCAGACGGGTAAGTAGCTTCTTTCTTCTTTTTTCAAGAAAGTCTGCCCCGCACAGGACACTGAAATCTGAGACGGCACAAATATAGGACACTGCAAAGCCATAAATTGACAAATGGGTTCGTTGATTACGCCTGGGGTTCTTAGAATGTACCCCCTAGGGTTAGCCCCCCTTTTATAACACTGACATGAAGTCGCGCCTCCAAACATTCATATTAAGTCAAGAATTACAATCAGTATGAAACTGAAGCCAGTTAGCCCAATTAAACATTAGATAATTTTATTTAACCTTAGTTATAAATATTTATATAATATAGAAATGTATTTAACCTTACAACTGATAAAACTGCGATATTACGGTGACAGACTTGGTTCAGGCCCTACACAACGTATATCCTAAACAATATTTTTTAAAAAATAATAATAAATTTAATTTCTACTTAAGTCAAACAGTATTAAGTAGGGAAATAGAAAGAATTATTAGTTAATAAAATTAATTACTTAACTACAAGTATTTATTGCGTAACTAAATGAATACTTAGGCCTAGATGCTGACTCGTTTCAAACCAATCATTTCATTTTTTGATTGTTTCGAAACGCGTCAGCATGTAAGTTTATAAGTATTCACTTAGTTAAGCAATAATTACTTATAGTTTAATCAGTGAATTAGAGACGATTACAACAAGTTACATCAATTATTTAAAATGATTTTATTATTTGAAAAAAAACTGTATAATCATCAAGTGTCATCCAATATAAAAAATGTATTTGAACATTATTAGATAAATAAAAAGTATTTTACTTGAGGTAAACACTTAAACGATATATATATATATATATATATATATATATATATATATATATATATATATATATATATATATATATATATATATATATATATATATAGGGAGAGTGTAATAGGAGAAATGAAAACATGTCGACAATGCAAAATGTATGTAAATATATAATGTTATATACATATATATATATATATATAAACATATATTTCACAATAAAATGGAGAGAATGGCTATACAATAAAATAAGGCCCTATTGAATCTAAGCATTCTACGAAAAACAATGACGTAGTTCAGTTAACACATGTAACGTCACGCTACCCTCTGGTACACATACTTGAGAACTCGTTCCTCTCGCCTGTAGGCAGTTTCAGTGCACATCTACGCGCCCTTGTTATTCTCCTACGACCTCAGGGGCACGCTCCCGGACTTCGCCGTATCAAGGGAGGAAAAGTTGGTGTATTTGGCAAATAGTCAGGAGCTCTGTGTTTTAACCTGACGACTTGTCGATAAGAGCAACAGCTGGGTCGTTTCTCAGTGAATTATGAAACTCGACGAAAACCCTTAAGTATTTCTTTTTTACATGTGCTTTTATTTAGATCCTGCTAAAATAAAAGAGGATTTCTTTCGAAACCTAAAAGTAATTTTTGACCACTTTTTTGATAAGCTAGACGTTTGAAACATTGCTTATAGATGAATTGTCAAATACATTATAACTTGAAATTAAGGCAGTAAGAAGTATAAAATAAAATTCTGATAAATTCCGTTACATCTTTTAACAAATTTTCCTCCTCTTCCTTTCTAAACTTGAGTTGTTATTATATATTGTCATAGTCATCTATTATTTTATGAATCAATCATAAAGTATGTACATTAATTATTAAATTGATTCTTTTCAATTAATATTGTTCAAATCTTGCAATCGATTTCCCCCATTTACTAATAACTAACGGAGGTGGAGTTTTGAAAAACATAATGAGCTAAAGAGACCAAAATAAAAATAAATTAAAAAAAAAATATTGTGAACAAACTGTATTCCAAATTATGAGAATTTTTAATGATTAAAATTAAAAGCGTGAGGATCTCATATTATATTTATATATTCAAGGTATAAGTACTTTAAATTGTAAATTTTTATGACATTTCAATAAAAAAGCAGAGAAAAGGGGCTGTAAATGCGGCTCTCAAGACATTTGTAAACATGGTTGTATATGTTACTATTAACGCAGCTGTAAATACAGCTTTCAACGCATTTATAAACTCAGATACAAAGAAATTTGAAATCGCAGATGTAAATTCAAATGTCAAGGCATCTGAAAACGCAGCTGTAAATACAGCTTTCAACGCATTTATAAGCTCAGATACAAAGAAATTTGAAATCGCAGATGTAAATTCAAATGTCAAGGCATCTGAAAACGCAGCTGTAAATTCAAATGTTAAGGCATCTGAAAACGCAGCTGTAATTCAAATGTCAAGGCATCTGAAAACGCAGCTGTAAATACAGCTTTCAAAGTATTTATAAACTCAGATACAAAGAAATTTGAAATCGCAGATGTAAATTCAAATGTCAAGGCATCTGAAAACGCAGCTGTAAATACAGCTTTCAACGCATTTATAAACTCAGATACAAAGAAATTTGAAATCGCAGATGTAAATTCAAATGTCAAGGCATCTGAAAACGCAGCTGTAAATTCAAATGTTAAGGCATCTGAAAACGCAGCTGTAATTCAAATGTCAAGGCATCTGAAAACGCAGCTGTAAATTCAAATGTAAAGACATTTGTAAACGCAGCTGTAAATGCAAATATTAAGGCATCTGATAACGCAAATGTCAAGGCAACTGAAAACGCAGCTGTAAATTCAAATGTCAAAGCATCGGTAAACGCAGCTGTAAAGGCAATGCCAAGACATTTGTAAACGCAGCTGTAAATTCCACTGTAAAGACATTTATAAACACAGCTGTAAATGCAAATGTCAAGGCATTTGTAAACGCAGCTGTAAATGCAAATGTCAAGGGATCTGAAAACGCAACTGAAAATGCAAATGTCGAGGGATATGAAATCGCAGCTGTAAATGCCAGTGTAAAGACATTTGTAAACGCAGCTGTAAATGCATCTGTTAAAGAATCAGTAAATTTGACGGGGACACCTCCATCTGACCCTGGCAGAGAGTATCCCTATTTTAGATTTAGAACCATGGGAATAAAAACTTTAAATTAATCCCTACTAAACTCACATTTTCCATGGCTTTAAAGGAAATATTAGTTAAAAAGCAAACAAAATCCATTTAATTCAATTTTTGGTCCTTAGCGAGCAAAATTTCACTGCCCTTGAATTTTGTTAACAGTGAGATGTTATTGTTCTTGTTTACCTTTACGTTTTTGTTTATTACGTTTTATTTCTTTTCTTCAAGCGGGTATAATCCTACAGTTTCTTTATCAGCTAGCAATTCAATCAACTCCAGGTTCACAATATTTAAATTTTGTTGAATATTTTAATTTTTAAAATTAATATAATTGTCCACTACCAAAGGTTATTCAAGACCACAATAGACTCGTACAAGTAAAGGCTACGTGCGTATAATTTATGCACGCAGGAGAAAGTTTTTGCAGTGTATATTTACATTCCACTACTTTCCTACAAAGCCTACCGGCATAAGTTTCTGATAGTTTTACGATAATATGATACCACAAAGTTCATACATTTATGCATGGCTACAGAAATATAAATCTTGATACACAGAGCGCGTGTGTTAATGCAAATCAAGTGTATTGTATACACTCAACAAATATCGCATTGCCTAAATTCAGTAGAGTTGCTAACAGGTTAGGTTGTCTGCGCGCGCCTTCAAGGACGGCCGACACTTTCCGCAATACACGCGTGTGCTATGTACAGGTTACTAACAGTGCCAGTGTTTGTGCAGACACTACGACCAGCAGACTGTTTGGTATCTCCAACATAGTCAACTATGGTGAGTCTCTAATAAATATATAGGAATTTAATTAAAAAATAAGCTATTTTCAGAACGTTTTATACAAATTATACATAAAATTTGTTATACCGTCTATTAGTATAAATATTGCATTATATAACCTAAGATAAATTTAAAAAACAATGTTTTTATTCATTTTCATAAATTGAATAATATTAACATTTAGTTAAAATAAAATAATAATGATTTTAAAAGAAATTAAGAAAACATTATTTGTATAAAAACATACACAAAATTCACAAATTAATCATTTATTTACTCATACGCGTTTCAATGACCAAGTCATCATAATCAGTGAGTGTTACTACTACAAACTCTAACTTACAACATTATTTGTATATTGAAAATGTGTTAGTATTTGGTCAAATTTATTTTAATAAAAACAAAAAGGAATCCTGGAGTAATCTAAAATATCTTATTTAAAATAGCTTTTAAAACATTTCGAGTTTCAGATGTCTAAAACACAGAATTTGTTCAAAATTGATCTAGTATAAGTATATGAATAAATGTATGGATTTATAGACAGGGTTTTCAATTCTGTAAAAACTAAAAGTAAAATAGGAAAAAAGTTTCAATTCTAAAAATAATAGCATCGAGAGAAAAATTTAGAATAATAAAACCTGTAAACACACTATATCATTGCTTTCCCTAACACGTTTAATTACCTACAAACATATTCTCTTGGAAATTAAGTTGTCATTTCTTCAAATTTAATGCACACAAAATTTTTTAAAAATGATTGATATTTGCTTCTAATTTCTTGCAAAAAATATAAACATGAATTGACTTTAATTTTGTACGACAATTATAATGCTGCATCAATTATTTATTGATTCAATCTTTCATACAACTCAATTCAAGTCGTATAAACTAAACATAAAATTCTTAATATCAACATTTTCACTTCTGTTTGGAATATTTGTCTATATTCCAGTACATTTTTCTGCTTTTCCCAATATTACAATATTTCCTTTTGTTGACGCGATTCGGAATGACTACATTTTCAAAACCTAAACAGAACTATTTGAAGTTTTGAAAATGGAGTCATACCGAAACGCGACAACAAAGGAAATTATTTTAATGTTAGGAAAGGCAGAAAAGTGTACTCAAATATATATGTAATTATATAAACATATTTACAAAAAATTAAAAATCACACAGAAACATGTAAACTATTTCCAACAGTCACTGATAGGAAAACGTATAGCGTAAATGGTAAATGTACGATGTTAAGCTTCATCGAAACTTGGCAACAGCGCTTTTAATAATGAGTGTTCAAAAATTTAAATTATATGAGGAATATAATTGTTTTTACTGAGTTAAAGCATTTCGTAAACATATTAAATTTGTATTGGGGCTCTGAATGCTTCGAGCTATGCTGAGGGAAGTTTTTAAGGATTAAATGTCCAGGATATTTCCCGTTCTAAAAGAGGTACTAACCACGTGACATTGTTCTAAAGTTCTGTTAGGCGTAACATAAATCTGTTAAGGATTCTGCTATTCCTCGCATTTACCTGTGGCCACAGAAAGTAATTAGAGAATCCTTATTAATTAAGATCCTCGGAATCGTGTCAGTTGTAGCAATAGCACACGTTATAACTCCTAACTAATGCAGCCTACTCAAAGCTATTAAGGATTTAAAGTTTAACAAAAGTATTTTATTTGAACACTTTTTAAACTATTCTTTAACAAAACCAATAAAAGACATACACAAGGCTCACAAGTTAATTATTTATTTACTCATACGCGTTTCAATGACAAAGTCATCATCATCAATGAGTGATGCTACTACAAACTCTAACTTACAACTTTAGTAAAAGTAGGGTTACCTTACTTTTACCTTAGTTGTAAGTTAGAGTTGTAGTAATAGCACTCACTGATGATGATGACATTGCCATTGAAACGCGTATGAGTAAATAAATAATTAATTTGTGAGTCTTGTGTATGTCTTTTATTTGTTTTAACCTCACAAGCTAAGCTCAAAGAATAGTTGTATATCCTTTAACAGTTGTTTATAACTTTCTTTATAAATATCACAATATTTAGACTACTATGTTTTAATTCTAAAGCAATGAGATATCATTCGATTCGAATGAAGTTTTAGACTAGCATGTAGAAAACGTTATTTATCTTTGCTTAGAGCAAGTATAACAAACTAAAAAGATCTTCCTTAGTGAGAAGAATCTATAATCACAAAAATTTTCCAGCAAACGTGTTTAAATTAAAATATACTTTAGATTTATAGATAGTAAATGTTTTTTTTTTAGAAAATCCACACCATCTACTTTGGGAAAGCGATCTTGCCCACACGGTGCCACAAATTCTCCCTATTTCCAAAACCAAGGATCTTTCCTTGATTCTTTTACAGGCGTATCTAACTTAGTCTAGCTTTTCTTCTTACAAGGGAGTGTAAAGGAAAGTCACCCAATTTAGGCAAGCTACCCTGCACACGTGATGCTGAGACACACCTGTATCCTCTAGCAGAGGATGTTACACTGCCTGTATTCACAACCCTTCCTTATCCTTTGCGAGCGATGACATTCGCAGTGTGTTATGCGGTAAAGTTTAAAAAGAAAGAAATATGGGCAAAAAGAAGATTCGTGACGAATAGTATTATCTTTCGATTTATCTACGTGTCAAAGAACATTTAGATATTATGTGGACAGTGTGCTGAGATGTGTATAATAGAAATGAGAGATAAAGTAGAAATAAACAAAGAAGAAGAAGAGAGTGGCAGGAGGATACCTAGCCTCGCGACTTTAATCCTCCTCCCGGAAATACACATTATAAGAAGAAAACGGAGAGTCTACCCTAGCATGTGAAACCACTACCCCCACGAAACCTTTCCTCAATCCATGTACCCGGAGAACAAAACCTCCGTGGGCTGAGTACATGACCCGTGGTACCATTTTTGGCAATGAAGCCCCGAAGCCCTGAATGGTCGCGGGCCCGTGATCCCAAGCCACTTGCCAGGGATCGCTACAGCTTGTCTAGCCCTCCAGACGCCGGCTGGGACTTACCGCGCTTTCCAGGCTAGGCGGGACGCCGTACTCCATATTATGTGGACAATCTACTATCTAGCATTCGAAACCGCTACCTCATGAAACCAACCTGAAACTCGTGACTCCCGACGTGACTACTTCAGTGATTAGCGCCAGTCCTGAGAGAGGGTTGGTGCTACGAACCGTGATACAAGTATGCAAGAGTCTTCCGACCTTCCTTTAAGACCTGGACTGGAGAACGGCGGAAACGTTAATAGTGAGGTGTGCTGGTCATGAAGCTAGCGGAAATGTTGGTAGTGAGGTGTGCTGGTCATGAAGTCAGCGGAAACGTTAGTAGTGACGTGTGCTGACCATGCAATCAGTGGAAACGATGGTAGTGAGGTGTGATAGTCATGAAATTAGCGGAAACGTTGGTAGTGAGGTGTGTTGGTCATGAAGTCAGCGGAAACGTTAGTAGTGACGTGTGCTGACCATGCAATCAGTGGAAACGATGGTAGTGAGGTGTGATAGTCATGAAATTAGCGGAAACGTTGGTAGTGAGGTGTGCTGGTCATGAAGCTAGCGGAAATGTTGGTAGTGAGGTATGCTGGTCATGAAGTCAGCGGAAACGTTAGTAGTGACGTGTGCTGACCATGCAATCAGTGGAAACGATGGTAGTGAGGTGTGATAGTCATGAAATTAGCGGAAACGTTGGTAGTGAGGTGTGTTGGTCATGAAGTCAGCGGAAACGTTAGTAGTGACGTGTGCTGACCATGCAATCAGTGGAAACGATGGTAGTGAGGTGTGATAGTCATGAAATTAGCGGAAACGTTGGTAGTGAGGTGTGCTGGTCATGAAGTCAGCGGAAAAGTTAGTAGTGACGTGTGCTGGTAATGCAATAGTCATGAAATTAGCGGAAACGTTGGTAGTGAGGTGTGCTGGTCATTAAGTCAGCGGAAACGTTAGTAGTGACGTGTGCTGGTTATGCAATCAGTGGAAACGTTGGTAGTGAGGTGCGATGGTCATGAAATTAGCGGAAACGTTGGTAGTGAGGTGCGATGGTCATGAAGCTAGCGGAAATGTTGGTAGTGAGGTGTGCTGGTCATGAAGTCAGCGGAAACGTTAGTAGTGACGTGTGCTGACCATGCAATCAGTGGAAACGATGGTAGTGAGGTGTGATAGTCATGAAATTAGCGGAAACGTTGGTAGTGAGGTGTGCTGGTCATGAAGTCAGCGGAAACGTTAGTAGTGACGTGTGCTGGTAATGCAATAGTCATGAAATTAGCGGAAACGTTGGTAGTGAGGTGTGCTGTTAATGAAGTCAGCGGAAACGTTAGTAGTGACGTGTACTGGTCATGCAATCAGTGGAAACGTTGGTAGTGAGGTGCGATGGTCATGAAATTAGCGGAAACGTTGGTAGTGAGGTGCGCTGGTCATGAAGTCAGCGGAAACGTTAGTAGTGACGTGTGCTGGTCATGCAATCAGTGGAAACGTTGGTAGTGAGGTGTGCTGGTCATGAAATTAGCGGAAACGTTGGTAGTGAGGTGTGATGGTCATGAAGTCAGCGAAAACGTTGGTAGTGAGGTGTGCTGGTCATGAAGTCAGCGGAAACGTTAGTAGTGACGTGTGCTGGTCATGCAATCAATGGAAACGTTGGTACTGAGGTGTGATGGTCATGAAATTAGCGGAAACGTTGGTAGTGAGGTGTGCTGGTCATGAAGTCAACGGAAACGTTAGTAGTGACGTGTGCTGGTCATGCAATCAGTGGAAACGTTGGTAGTGAGGTGTGATGGTCATGAAATCAGCGGAAACGTTGTTAGTGAGGTGTGCTGGCCATGAAGTAAGCGGAAATGTTGGTAGTGACGTGTGATGGTCATGCAATTAGCAGAAACGTTAGTAATGAGGTGTGCTGGTCATGAAGCTAGCGGAAACGTTGGTAGTGAGGTGTGCTGGTCATGAAGTCAGCGGAAACGTTAGTAGTGATGTGTGCTGACCATACAATCAGTGGAAACGATGGTAGTGAGGTGTGATAGTCATGAAATTAGCAGAAACGTTGGTAGTGAGGTGTGCTGGTCATGAAGTCAGCGGAAACGTTAGTAGTGACGTGTGCTGGTAATGCAATAGTCATGAAATTAGCGAAAACGTTGGTAGTGAGGTGTTCTGGTCATGAAGTCAGCGGAAACGTTAGTAGTGACGTGTGCTGGTCATGCAATCAGTGGAAACGTTGGTAGTGAGGTGCGATGGTCATGAAATTAGCGGAAACGTTGGTAGTGAGGTGCGCTGGTCATGAAGTCAGCGGAAACGTTAGTAGTGACGTGTGCTGGTCATGCAATCAGTGGAAACGTTGGTAGTGAGGTGTGCTGGTCATGAAATTAGCGGAAACGTTGGTAGTGAGGTGTGCTGGTCATGCAGTTAGCGGGAACGTTGGTAGTGAATTGTGCTGGTCATGAAACTAGCGGAAACGTTGATAGTGAGGTGTGCTGGACATGAAGTCAGCGGAAACATTGGTAGTGAGGTGTGCTGGTCATGAAGTCAGCGGAAATGTGGGTAGTGATGTGTGCTGGCCATGCAATAAGCAGAAATGTTTATAGTGAGGTATGCTGGTCATGCAGTTAGCGGAAACGTTGGTAGTGAGGTGTGCTGGTCATGAAGTCAGCGGAAACGTTAGTAGTGACGTGTGATGGTCATGAAGTCAGCGAAAACGTTGGTAGTGAGGTGTGCTGGTCATGAAGTCAGCGGAAACGTTAGTAGTGACGTGTGCTGGTCATGCAATCAATGGAAACGTTGGTACTGAGGTGTGATGGTCATGAAATTAGCGGAAACGTTGGTAGTGAGGTGTGCTGGTCATGAAGTCAACGGAAACGTTAGTCGTGACGTGTGCTGGTCATGCAATCAGTGGAAACGTTGGTAGTGAGGTGTGATGGTCATTAAATCAGCGGAAACGTTGTTAGTGAGGTGTGCTGGCCATGAAGTAAGCGGAAATGTTGGTAGTGACGTGTGATGGTCATGCAATTAGCAGAAACGTTAGTAATGAGGTGTGCTGGTCATGCAGTTAGCGGGAACGTTGGTAGTGAGGTGTGCTGGTCATGAAACTAGCGGAAACGTTGATAGTGAGGTGTGCTGGCCATGAAGTAAGCGGAAATGTTGGTAGTGACGTGTGATGGTCATGCAATTAGCAGAAACGTTAGTAATGAGGTGTGCTGGTCATGCAGTTAGCGGGAACGTTGGTAGTGAATTGTGCTGGTCATGAAACTAGCGGAAACGTTGATAGTGAGGTGTGCTGGCCATGAAGTAAGCGGAAATGTTGGTAGTGACGTGTGATGGTCATGCAATTAGCAGAAACGTTAGTAATGAGGTGTGCTGGTCATGCAGTTAGCGGGAACGTTGGTAGTGAATTGTGCTGGTCATGAAACTAGCGGAAACGTTGATAGTGAGGTGTGCTGGCCATGAAGTCAGCGGAAACATTGGTAGTGAGGTGTGCTGGTCATGAAGTCAGCGGAAATGTGGGTAGTGATGTGTGCTGGCCATGCAATAAGCAGAAATGTTGATAGTGAGGTATGCTGGTCATGCAGTTAGCGGAAACGTTGGTAGTGAGGTGTGCTGGTCATGAAGTCAGCGGAAACGTTAGTAGTGACGTGTGATGGTCATGAAGTAAGCGGAAATGTTGGTAGTGACGTGAGATGGTCACGCAATTAGCAGAAACGTTGGTAGTGAGGTGTGCTGGTCATGAAGTCAGCGGAAACGTTAGTAGTGACGTGTGATGGTCATGAAGTAAGCGTACATGTTGGTAGTGAGATGTGCTGGTCATGAAATTAGCAGAAACGTTGGTAGTGAGGGGTGCCGGTCATGAAATTAGCGGAAACGTTAGTAGTGAGGTGTGCTGGTCATGCAATTAGCAGAAACGTTGGTAGTGAGGTGTGCTGGTCATGAAATAAGCGGAAATGTTGGTAGTGACGTGTGATGGTCATGCAGTTAGCGGGAACGTTGGTAGTGAGGTGTGCCGGTCATGAAATTAGCGGAAACGTTGGTAGTGAGGTGTGCTGGTCATGCAGTTAGCGGGAACGTTGGTAGTGAGGTGTGCTGGTCATGAAACTAGCGGAAACGTTGGTAGTGAGGTGTGCTGGTCATGAAATAAGCGGAAATGTTGGTAGTGACGTGTGATGGTCATGCAGTTAGCGGGAACGTTGGTAGTGAGGTGTGCTGGTCATGAAACTAGCGGAAACGTTGGTAGTGAAGTGTGCTGGCCATGAAACTAGCTGAAACGTTTATAGTGAGGTATGCTGGTCAAGAAGTAAGCGGGAATGTTGGTAGTGACGTGTGGTGGTCATGCAGTTAGCGGAAACGTTGGTAGTGAGATGAGCTGGTCATGAAATTAGCAGAAACGTTGGTAGTGAGGGGTGCCGGTCATGAAATTAGCGGAAACGTTAGTAGTGAGGTGTGCTGGTAATGCAATTAGCAGAAACGTTGGTAGTGAGGGGTGCCGGTCATGAAACTAGCGGAAACGTTGGTAGTGAGGTGTGCTGGTCATGCAATTAGCAGAAACGTTGGTAGTGAGGGGTGCCGGTCATGAAATTAGCGGAAACGTTAGTAGTGAGGTGTGCTGGTCATGAAACTAGCGGAAACGTTGATAGTGAGGTGTGATGGTCATAGTTGACGTAGAGAGGCGTTTATGTCAGGAATGAAGACGTTTGATTGTCATGATTGACGTAGAGAGGCGTTGCATTTATGTCGTGAATGGAGATGATGCAATGACATGTTTGACGTAGAGAGGCGTTGCATTTATCTCCTCAATGGAGATGTTGCAATCACATGGTTGACGTAGAGAGGCTTTCCATTTATGTCGTTAATGGAGACTTTGCAATGAAATGGTTGACATAGGGAGGCGTTACATTAATGTTGTTAATGGAGACGTTGCATTGAAATGGTTCGACGTAGAGAGGCCTTGCATTTATATCGTTAATGGAGACGTTTTTTTGACATGTTTGACGTAGAGAGGCGTTGCTTTTATGTCGTTAATGGGGACGCTGCAATGACATGGTTGACGTAGAGAGGCGTTGCATTTATGTCGTTAATGGAGACGTTTCATTGACATGTTTGACGTAGAGAGGCGTTGCTTTTATGTCTTTAATGGGGACGCTGCAATGACATGGTTGACGTAGAGAGGCGTTTCATTTATGTCGTTAATGGAGACGTTTCATTGACATGTTTGACGTAGAGAGGCGTTGCTTTTATGTCTTTAATGGGGACGCTGCAATGACATGGTTGACGTAGAGAGGCGTTGCATTTATGTCGTTAATGGAGACGTTTCATTAATATATTTGACGTAGAGAGGGGTTGCATTTATGTCGTTAATGGGGACGCTGCAATGACATGGTTGACGTAGAGAGGCGATGTATTTATGTCGTTAAGACGTTGCAATGACATGGTTGTCGACAAGGAGGTAACTACAGCTGTGCCTGGACGGATTTCATCCCAGGTCTTTTATCGGTTACTTCTTCGACAAATACCGTATTAAACAAGGACCTCGAAGCTTTCAAACACCAAAGGTTAGCAAAAAGGCTATAGCACCAAAGCTGGTGGGCCTTCGGTTAGAATGAAATGTAACAGTTGTAGTAAAACGGCATAAACGTAACTAAGGTGAAGGGATAAGGTAGTTGGGATATATTCCTGTAGAGATCGGAATGGACAAACATTTCGAGGGATGCCCCAACAACCGGGATGTTTCCGCTGCACCTACCCCAGGAAAGTTAGAATACTGATGTCTTGAAAACACCGGGTTCAGGTATATTTTGGATTTCACTATAGAGATATTTTAAATATATAAAGTAAGGAATTATATATATATATATAAAGAACTAAGTCAAAATACAAATACAAGAATTATAATTGAATTTACAATTCAAAGCTTTTCGTTGGCTTACAGTACCAACATCATCAGGAATATTAAACAATTAAAATTCATGATTGTATTTGATTGTAATTCAAGTATTAAAAACAACCTGATGATGTTGGTACTTTTAGCCAACGAAAAGGTTTGAATTGTACATTCAATTATAATTCTTGTATTTGTATTTTGACTTAGTTCTTTATTAATACACAAGAATACATATTGCGATATATATATATATATATATATATATATATATATATATATATATAGAAAGCATGGAAGCTCAGCTTATAAAAAATAAATAATCGTTTATCTATTGTGTTTTCTTTTGTTTTTTAAATTGGGGGTAGGGATGCCTCAAGCCTCCCCCTTATATAAGCCCTCGGTTCTAAGGGGTTTTTGCTGATGTGTTTGGGGGCATCGGATATCACAGAGCAACAGAAACGATATCTGCGCATGTTGTGATCGCGAGCAATGCTCCTCGCTCTGTTTGTTGGCTTGCTTTCACTTCCATGTCCTGCAAAGCTTGCGGAGGATGTCTAATTAGGCAGTGACTTTCTTCGCTAACACACGTGCATACGCAACTGCATGTATGTGTGCATCCAGTCCGCTTGTAACGGCGGATGTCATTCATTTTGCACGAAATGAAAGCTCCTTATTTAAACGCTTTTATTATAACTAATTAAAATGAAGGTAACGTAATGAAATCTCGCATAGAGAGTGAATGGCCGTAAAAGAGATGTCTACATTAAGGTGGATTCATCAAGGTACTTAACTTAGGATCGCCTTATCTTAGGAGAAATTTAGACCTACTTACCTTAGATCTCTACATCTGTCGGTTTAATGTTGGAGACCTATAAAGGTCTAGAAGTATTAGCATTAATGTTGTCTAATCCCCTTCAATACCAGGCAGTACGACATCCGATTCCCTGAAAAGTAAATTATTGTAAATTTAAAGAAAAAACCGAGGGAAATAATTCGGAACATAAATTGTGTGTAGATGGTTTATGTTTAGTGTTTAATATGGTAAAGTCATGTTTTAATATGAATTTCAAAGACCTTTAGTTTTACCAAAGACCTTCGAACAATATAAAATAAAATATTATTTTTAGAATATAAAGTAATAATTATAAAACAAATTAAATGCAAGCAATGTTTATGTTTCAGATGAACGCACAAGTTGACTGCATAGGGTCGTGTTTAAATGTGTTTTTAAAATGTTGAGAAGTAAAGCTACAGGTGGCTGTGACAGATATGGTAACTAGATCTAAGCAACATCTCCGAAATGTAGTTTTACAAAGTGAACTGTTTGTACTAAGGATGTGAAGTGAAGTGGGTAATAAAACAATGGATCGCAGACAAAGGATAACAATGAGGACTGCCGCGGTTCCAGATTCGTTCAAAGTGTTGCCCCCTCTGTCACCGGAACTTCCAGCTCCACCGCCGGCGCCGAAGAACGTCAGAGTCGCGCCGCTGTCAGTTTCCCGTAAAGACGAGTCGGCGTTTGTCATCCTTCAGGAGTTCGATTTATCGCAGTCGCGTACCCCGACCCCGGTCAGCGGCAGGGTCAGTCCTTTCAGAGGACGAGGGTTCCGGTCTCCGTCGGCTTCTAGACACCCTTCTCGAGATCCCACACCAGACCGTTCGAGTAGCAAGCTTCCATTAGCGAGACCAACGGGCAGGTCGAGCGTATCGTCCAGTCCGTCCAGAAACAAGTCTACCTCCATCCCTAAACCGATTCTGAGGCGGAAATCCCTCTCTCCCAGCCGGACGACGCGCGTATTGAACCAAATAAACAGGAATAAATCGTTCGTCTCCAGAAGCACTCAAAATTTAACCGTTCCTCAAAATACGCAGGCCAACAATAATCTACCCAATAAACGCCTAAACAAACCACAAACGTCACCGAAAAGGGTTGGGCCTCTAAACGTAAAGAATCAAAATTCTACTTTAATCATTGCCAAGCCACCGATTCCGAAAACAGTACAGAAGAAAACAGACACGAATAATTCAAAACAAAACAATCTACCCAGTATAAAACAAACTAACCTTAAAGATAAAGCTGACAATAATGGAATAGTATCTCCTTCAAAGATTCCTAGAAGTAAACTCGAAAATATTGAAAGAAAAGCGCTTACAAAAAAACCTCCTGTTTCAAGAGTCTCCCAGAAGCATCCTCCTAAACCTACCGTTACTCCTAAACCTCCTACTACACGAAAACCTCCGCCTAGAAGTAAACCACTAGCCACTCCTACTCCGCAGCCGCGTAAAGTGAATGAAAACGTGCCTTCTACGATCGAGAAAGAAAATCAAACTGCACAACAAAACGCTTCCAATAACAAAAACACGAACAATGCAACAGTTACTTCTAAAGAAGAACAGAAGAAAAACAACTCGAATGAAACTGAGCATGTCGCAAGTGCGCGAAGTAAATTAGAAAACCACAAAGATAAAGTAAGTTCCGATAACAAGGCCGCTGTAGACGAGCCTCTTGTCTCAAGTATAAAAGCGAATCATTCGATCGAATCCGAACCGAAGAGCAACGAGTCGAACAACGATCCTCAAGAGGCGACCAGCAGCGACGGGTTAAGCATAAAGTCCAAAGTGACAATCACCAGTAACTTTGTGGACGAAGATATCTCCGAGACGTCCATTACTCTGGTCAGAACGACGACCGCGCCGGCCCTGGAACTCGCACAACCTGACGTCATTCCGAACATCCTCTCTCCGAACCTAGATAAACCCGACTTGGAGAAAACAGAAACTTTGGCCAAAAATGCAGTGGAAAAAGTGAACAAAGTTCAAGAACATATCGAAATAAAAGAAAAAGTAACGGACCGCGACGGACACAAGACATACGCGGTTTCGGAACAGTTGGATACGGAGTTTACCGGCTTGTCTGTGGAGTCGGTTCGGTCAACTTCGTCCGTTGAAACTGTTCGAGCCGTGGCGAAAGTGAAGGCAAACCTAAAGAAACACGAAGAAGACGTTAAAGGAAGCATCAAAGAAGAACCGGACGCCGAAGTGCTGAGTGCTAACAACTTGATCCGTTCAGATTCCATCAACAACAATACGAGCAGTAACAGGAGCGTGGCTTGGGAGCATACGTAAGTATACTTATACAATATCTCCTCATAAAACTCTGTATATGTGTAGTTAGCGTTATTAAAACAATAACTATTTTAAAAACACTAGCTTTAGCTGTTTCGTGTATTTCTATGGAAGTTATAACTCAAAGTAACTACCCAGTTCCGATAAATTGCTTTTCTTCTATCCCAATTCGCACGTTTTCTTCATGGGTCGTTCCTAAAAACTCCCGTTTGAGTGATTTCGTGTTCAATATATAGTTCTTGTAGGACATTATCTAACTTTATAAACCAAATACATTTTTTATTTCTTATAAACAAATTATTATATATTTGGTTACTTAGTCATGATGCAACCACATTATGTGATTTGCCGATGTTTTCCGAAAGAGTTAATGGTTAACCTTCAGCACATTATTTCCAAAGTGGAAATAATCCCTCCCTTTACGAGAGGGACACGGTGAATGAAATGTAAGGCTAAAGTAGAAAATAACGGTTGTTATTTATAATCCATTAGATAAATTTATTAATGAATTAATTTTAGTTTTATATTGGAAAACACTTTTCACAGAAGGGGTAAGGTATAAGGTATGCAATATAGATATTTCGTCCCTTGGGCTTAAAATAATTGATAACATATGATTTAATAAAACAGCTGATTTTATACAACTATTCTTTGAGTTTAGCTTGTGAGGTTATGTTAATACAAATAAAATACATACAAAATACTCACAAATTATTAATTTATTGATTCAATAATAAATTATTAATTTGTGAGTTGTGTGTATGTCTTTTAACTATTTCAGCTGATTTTATGCTATAGGTTATCTGGTAGAAGAGCTGTTTTAACGCATAACTTGTGCTACTTTTATTTATATTATTTATAATTATTTGCAAGTAGGAGTTGACATTATAATTCTCAGATTATACAGAGGCAACGGCCGACAAACTCCTCACCTACACTAATAAAATACACCCAAAACTCCACTTCACCTCAGAGGTTGAAACCAACCGATCCCTAAACATCCTCCACCTAACCATAACAAAAAACCACACACAAAAACACAGCTTCAACATTTACAGGAAACCCACTTCGACAGACACACTTATCCACAACACCTCAAACCACCCTATCCAGCTGCCTTCAGATCCATGCTACATAGACTTAAAGAAGATCCAATGACCACAGAAAACATAAACAAAGAACTAGACACCATTAAATATTTAGCATACACAATTAGATACAACACCACAATAATAGACAAATTATAGCACAATATACAAAAAACACTAAAATTAACACTACAGACAGGGAAACAAATACATCACAACACAATAACAAAACATCAAATAAAATAGCCCAAAAATTTCAAAAAACAAGATACAAAATATACAAAACCAATAACAATTTAAAATACAAAATACAACACGACACCGACAACAAAGATAAACTACAAGCACCAGGCGTATACAACTAAAATGCGACAAATGCAATAAATTCTACAATGGACAAACGGGTCGCAGCTTTAAACAAAGAGTCGATGAACATAAACAGATAACCAACTCAGTATTTTTCAATCACATAAAAGAAACAGGACAAAAATACACAGACATTTACCATAATCTAGAAATCTTACACATCAACAAAAAAGGCCAACATCTCAACACACTAGAACAATATGAAATTTACAGATACACAAAAACACAGAAAACAAACATATTAAACGAATAAACACAATACAAGTCACACATACTCTTTGATACTATCGAAAACCTCCCTTTAAAACCGTCACCGCTTGACCCGCCATCTCCAAGCAGAAGACACTACTGATGAAGATCGCCACATAGTGATCGAAAACGTTCTGTCTCAGTAAGTTTTCGCAAATTTACAAAATTTAAACTTCGGATGGTCATAAACTATTGTTAAAGTGATTAATTAAGATCCACCGAACGTAATGGACTACAAAATTAAAGAGGGATTATATTTGTGTTTGTTTCTATTATTAACAGTAAGACCATTCCGTGCCTCCCATTACTAGTTCTTATCACGTGTCACTCTACTCTACTGACGTATTTTCTAAGATGAAACCGCTAAAGGCTTGTATTACCACCTTGACAGGCTTGGAAGTGAACGCATCGTCAAATAACGTTCATGTCATCTATTTTTAACGTTAACCTATTTACTGATTTCTTAGCAGACGTGTTTGCAGCGACGGCTAACGGAAGGGCGAAGATATGTCTTGCTAATTACTCTGTGATTAACGGAAGCAGCGATTAGACATTTGGCCTCAATAACAATGCTTTAATCAACCGGAAGTTCCGCTCGATCATTCGACCGGGCGTGAAAACAGCTTTCAAAATACAATCACATTTTTTAAGGAATATTCTTTTAATGTGTCGAGAATGACGTATTGCGGGCGTACATACAATCACAAATGGCGGATCCGAGATGGATTTTTTGCTGATGAAGTGAACAAAAGTGCTAAACTATCATAAGCAAATTACTATGACTTTCTCAAGTATAAGAATAAGTATTTTATCACTACACCACTATTGAGTTAGACTAACAGCCAATTAAAAACGAAATCAG
The DNA here is from genome assembly GCA_036971475.1 of Prosapia bicincta. NCBI lineage: Eukaryota > Metazoa > Arthropoda > Insecta > Hemiptera > Cercopidae > Prosapia > Prosapia bicincta. Next base: position 218,835,898 of record JBAIZL010000004.1, read on the forward strand.
AAATATTTTTTTAAAAATAAATTTACTTTAAAAGTAAGTAATATAAACGACAAAATTTTAAAGTCAATTCCTACTTAGGCTAACAAAGAAAATTGTTATTTTAGTTACTTCCTATTAAATAATTACAATATAAATAAAGTAACATAACGTATGCGTTAAAACATCTGTTCTACCACATAACCTAAAAATAAAATCAGGTGTTTTATGAAATCAGTTGTCACTTATTTTATGCTAAATGGGACGAAATAAATATATTGCATAGCTTGCCCCTTTTGTGAAAACGTTTCTCCCGTGGATATAAAACTAAAATTAATTTATTAAATTCAATGAATGAATTATTATTTTAAAAACTGTATGAACACCAAACTTCATCCATTATAAGTTTTAAAAAATGTACTTCAACTTCAGTAGATGAATAAAAAGCATTTTATTAACGATTGAAAATTTGAACAAGTTATATATAAGGAGAGTGTGTAATAGTTCAAGGAGTTGTATAAAAATAAATATATATTTTTAAAGTGTGTAAAAACCCGAACTAAAATTTAAATGAACTAGTTACAAAGTTATAGGGAAAAGTTGTCTAACATAGTATAATCGTAAGGTTACAACCCAACAAACACTTTTAGTACTTGAGTTTTAACCTGATGATGGTAAATTAGCGAAATGTGTTATGGTTTTGTAAGTAATTTTCTTTGCAGTTTAATGGATTGAAAAAACTGCATTAACACCAATTGCCATCCACTAAAAGTTTAAAAAAATGTTTTCGAACTTAAGTGGATGAATAAAAAGACTAGCGACATGAAAGTGGATTAATGATTGAAATTTTGAACAAGATATATATATATATATATATATATATATATATATATATATATATATATATATATATATATGAAACGTGTAAACGAATAGAAGGAATTGAGAAATTACACAACAGTTTCTTCAAGTTGTTATTAGTTATATTGTGTACAGTATTATTTTCGGATATTTTCCTTCAGGTATTTATTTTTTAAACAATGAACGTTTCGAAAGTATGCTTAAACTCTCATAGAATAAAGTGCATTATGAAATCTCCTATAGCTTCATTAAACTTGTAGAAAATTCAATTTGGGAATTGAATATGTCCAAAACCCAAGAGTTACACACCAAATAGAATTCTCAATAATTATTGATCCAGTTCAATGGTTAAAACAGTGTTGGTTGGAAAAATTGTTCAAATGCCGTCGTTCCATTTCAGATATTATGGTTGTTTTTAAAAGTTTTAAAATCGATATGAGTGTCTTCCGTTACCGTAACGTGATGTCAATAGTATTGGAAACGTCATGATTGCCTTCTGTCAAAGTAACGTGATGTCAATAGTTTTGGAATTGTAATGATTGCCTTCCGTCATCGTAAAGAGATGTCAAAAGTTTTGGAATCGTCATGAATGCCTTCCGTCACTGTAACGTGATGTCAATAGTTTTGGAATTGTCATGATTGCCTTCCGTCTCCGTAACGTGATGTCAAAAGTTTTGGAATTGTAATGATTGCCTTACGTCATCATAAAGAGGTGTCAAAAGTTTTGGAATCGTCATGAATGCCTTCCGTCGTGATGTCAAAAGTTTTGGAATCGTCATGATTGCCTTCCGTCACCGTAACGTGATGCCTAAAGTTTTGGAATCGTCATGATTGCCTTCCGTCACCGTAACGTGATGTCAATAGATTTGGAATCGTCATGATTGCCTTCTGTCATCGTAACGTGATGCCTAAAGTTTTGGATTCGTTATGATTGCCTTCCGTCATCGTAACGTGATGTCAAAAGTTTTGGAATCGTCATGATTGCCTTCCGTCACCGTAACGTGATGCCTAAAGTTTTGGAATCGTCATGATTGCCTCACGTCATCGTAAAGAGGTGTCAAAAGTTTAAGAATCGTCATGATTGACTTCCGTCACCGTAACGTGATGTCAAAAGTTTTGGATTCGTCATGATTGCCTTCCGTCATCGTAACGTGATGTCAAAAGTTTTGGAATCGTCATGATTGCCTTCCGTTACCATAACGTGATGTCAAAAGTTTTTTAATCGTCATGATTGCCTTCCGTCACCGTAACGTGATGTCAAAAGTTTTGGATTCGTCATGATTGCCTTCCGTCACTGTAACGTGATGCCTAAAGTTTTGGAATCGTCATGATTGCCTTCCGTCACCGTAACGTGATGCCTAAAGTTTTGGAATCGTCATGATTGCCTTCCGTCACCGTAACGTGATGCCTAAAGTTTTGGAATCGTCATGATTGCCTTCCGTCACCGTAACGTGATGTCAATAGTTTTGGATTCGTCATGATTGCCTTCCGTCACTGTAACGTGATGTCAAAAGTTTTGGAATCGTCATGATTGCCTTCCGTCACCGTAACGTGATGCCTAAAGTTTTGGAATCGTCATGATTGCCTTCCGTCACCGTAACGTGATGTCAATAGATTTGGAATCGTCATGATTGCCTTCTGTCATCGTAACGTGATGCCTAAAGTTTTGGATTCGTTATGATTGCCTTCCGTCATCGTAACGTGATGTCAAAAGTTTTGGAATCGTCATGATTGCCTTCCGTCACCGTAACGTGATGCCTAAAGTTTTGGAATCGTCATGATTGGCTTCCGTCACCGTAACGTGATGTCAATAGTTTTGAAATCGTCATGATTGCCTTCTGTCATCGTAACGTGAAGTCAATAGTTTTGGAATTGTCATGATTGCCTTCCGTCTCCGTAACGTGATGTCAAAAGTTTTGGAATTGTAATGATTGCCTTCCGTCACCGTAACGTGATGCCTAAAGTTTTGGAATCGTCATGATTGCCTTCCGTCACCGTAACGTGATGTCAATAGTTTTGGATTCGTCATGATTGCCTTCCGTCACTGTAACGTGATGTCAAAAGTTTTGGAATCGTCATGATTGCCTTCCGTCACCGTAACGTGATGCCTAAAGTTTTGGAATCGTCATGATTGCCTTCCGTCACCGTAACGTGATGTCAATAGATTTGGAATCGTCATGATTGCCTTCTGTCATCGTAACGTGATGCCTAAAGTTTTGGATTCGTTATGATTGCCTTCCGTCATCGTAACGTGATGTCAAAAGTTTTGGAATCGTCATGATTGCCTTCCGTCACCGTAACGTGATGCCTAAAGTTTTGGAATCGTCATGATTGGCTTCCGTCACCGTAACGTGATGTCAATAGTTTTGAAATCGTCATGATTGCCTTCTGTCATCGTAACGTGAAGTCAATAGTTTTGGAATTGTCATGATTGCCTTCCGTCTCCGTAACGTGATGTCAAAAGTTTTGGAATTGTAATGATTGCCTCACGTCATCGTAAAGAGGTGTCAAAAGTTTAAGAATCGTCATGATTGGCTTCCGTCACCGTAACGTGATGTCAATAGTTTTGAAATCGTCATGATTGCCTTCTGTCATCGTAACGTGAAGTCAATAGTTTTGGAATTGTCATGATTGCCTTCCGTCACCGTAACGTGATGTCAATAGTTTTGAAATCGTCATGATTGCCTTCTGTCATCGTAACGTGAAGTCAAAAGTTTAAGAATCGTCATGATTGACTTCCGTCACCGTAACGTGATGTCAAAAGTTTTGGATTCGTCATGATTGCCTTCCGTCATCGTAACGTGATGTCAAAAGTTTTGGAATCGTCATGATTGCCTTCCGTCACTGTAACGTGATGTCAATAGTTTTGGAATCGTCATGATTGCCTTCCGTCACCGTAACGTGATGTCAAAAGTTTAAGAATCGTCATGATTGCCTTCCGTTACCATAACGTGATGTCAAAAGTTTTTTAATCGTCATGATTGCCTTCCGTCACCGTAACGTGATGTCAAAAGTTTTGGATTCGTCATGATTGCCTTCCGTCACTGTAACGTGATGCCTAAAGTTTTGGAATCGTCATGATTGCCTTCCGTCACCGTAACGTGATGCCTAAAGTTTTGGAATCGTCATGATTGCCTTCCGTCACCGTAACGTGATGCCTAAAGTTTTGGAATCGTCATGATTGCCTTCCGTCACCGTAACGTGATGTCAATAGTTTTGGATTCGTCATGATTGCCTTCCATCATCGTAACGTGATGTCAAAAATTTTGTAATCATCATGATTGTCTTCCGTTACAGTCATATGACGTCAGCTATTTTGGAAACAATGTGACAATGTTCTCATTAATTAAGGTTTCTCTGTAGCCTTGTTCTTCTTTTAGGAAAAACTATGAATATAATATATTTTATTTTCGAGCGCGCAAGAGTACGTGACTAGGTCACGCAGCTTACAAGTGGCGCAACAAGTGGGGCACAGTATTTGTATACATTATTTTAATTTCCATCTTTCTTCTAGGGAGGATAATGGGCTTTAATATGAATGACTTGTATGGTTTGAATCTACCCGAATCAGTCCTCTGCCTAAAATTGTGTCGGTACACAGGGCAAACCTCCCGGAAACGTTTTCATACTTAACACATCGCGTTCGGAAAGTCCGCGTATCATCGCGTCGCTAAAATTGAACGGTTCATCATATCGGGGTATGTTTTGAATCCATATCGAGCGAATGCGAAGGGAGAAGGGCAGTCTACGGCGATCAATCTGGGCGACCTAGTTCGTGACTGGAAGATAGATCTGCGAGGCGATAAGCACGCGACCCTTGGTCAGTTCCTCGGTACGCAAGTCTCACCCTAAGACGCTCTCGCCTTCTGATTGAACAACATTTAATGAGCCAGGTCTCGGCTAGAGAGACGAGAAAACGCCACCGGCTTGTGAGACCCCTAGCACAAATATAAGTTTTATTGCAGTAAATAATATGGTCAACTCATTTCTAATGTTTGCATAGTATCTGAACATTTTAATTTGAACTTTAAGTTATCTGGAGAGAGCCGCGTACTCGGGCGTATGCAGCGACACGAAGTACCGGAAATTTTAACTAACGAAAAGTTAAAGCTATTGTATTTCTGAATATAGGACTTGTATTTTGAAAATTTTATTCTTAGTTACATTTAATTTTACATTTAGTATTAAATTACTTTTGTTTACAAATTACAATTAAAACTCATAAAAAGAAATCCCTTTAAAAACTTCTAGACCATGTAGGCTACTAGTATGGGACACTTGATTATCTATAGTAGCAGTACCTTTTACTTATCTAATTACTGAGGACGATCGTTTCGGGAGACATTTATATGGCTTCAGATCTGGGTAAGGAAAGTTAGTTCTAAGGGAGATGAGGCGGTATTTATTGTCCATTCCCACGTAATCGATTTTAGCAAAAAAAATTATATTGAGGGACGCAAAAAGTCATCAAGAATAAGAAGAAAATTATAAAAACTTTCGCTCACGCCCCAAAAGTTTAAAATTTTGGAAAATAGCAATTCCTCCCCCCTACATAGCACACCTAAAACGTTACAAATTCAACGTTTTGACTTTATTTTTTTAATGTAATAATTCTCAAAAAAGCTCGAAATGTAATTAACTTGCTGATAACTCCCGAAAAATTACAAATTTTGAAAAAAATTAATTTCAAACTTCAATTCAACACTGCTTTGCGGGGTAAGTTCTATCGTTGTTAGGCCTAAGTAAAAGGTGTGTAAATGTACAGTGCAATATTTTATGTTTTGTGTGTGGAATAGGATCTGTAAGTGTTTTTTCCGCTTTTTTATGTAATTTCGGGAACTTTTATAGCAAAAAAAAAGATGTGTGTGTGCGAGTTTTATAATTATATAAGGTTTGTGTGCCGGGTGAAACGTGGTGCAAATAGTGCTTTGTTAAAGTTGATTTTTTTAAAATTTGTAATTGTTTGGAAGTCAACTGTAAATTTAATTACATTTCGAGGACATGCTAGTTGTTTCGACCAAAAAAAAAAAAAAAAAAAAAAAAAAAAAAAAAAAAAAAAAAAAAAAAAACGTTAAATTAGTAGCGCTTTACGTGTGCTGAAAGGGGGTATTTATGGAGGGAGCGTGAATGAATGAAAGTTTTTATATTTATTTTCGTATTTCTGATAATGTTATGCACCATTCGATGTAATTGTTTTTGCTAAAATCGATTGCGTGGATACGGAAAATACATAATGATGAGGCGATTGCCAAAATCTTCTTGAAGGAATGCCACGTTGTCTAAGGCAGCCACCTTGCTGGAATCATTGAGAACGAAAAGGCAGGTTTCGGCCACTTCAAACCTCCTGAGGCCTCCTATAAAACGACCAAGAATGACCCTATATCGGTCACAGCGCGGTACTACAGCCCCGTACCGGTACCGATTTGTGCTCAACAACATATGAACCACCTGCACGTCCAATTAAAAAATGAGCAAATATAGGGTTATCATAAAAGAATGGTTTCGAACGTGGTTTAAAGAAAAACCTAATTACTTACAGTTAAAGTTGTTTATTCATCTAATTTGTCATTTTATACAGCTTTTTTACATAATTTTTAAATTTCTATATGTGTGCCTTCAGTCGCTCGACAAGTGCCCAAATGATACTCAACTTCTCTCCAAACATTCGTTAACATTTCTTCGGTTATGGTTGTCATTGCTTCATTAATCCTGTTTTTTAAGTGGTCCAGGTCGCGAATCTTTTGTGAACAAACAACGCTTATGATGTAACCTCACAAGAAAAAAATTACAAGCTGTCACGTTTGGACTGCTTGGAGGTCACAGCATAGGTCTTTGCAGGCTTATCCATGGATTTCCAAATTCTTCGTTCAAAGCGTCCTTGACTAATACACTGAAGTTTAGGGGAGCCCTATCTTTTTGGAAATGAAGTTGATGGAAGTTTTCGAGTTCATCTAGTTGAGGAAAGCAATAATTGGTTAAGCATTATTACAATCTCCCTACGAATTACTGAAACCGCACCATTCTTATATAATAACCCTATTGGTCTACGATAATAGTTTCCTCTACAGTAGTTACCACCATGTCATCAAACACTAACCTAAAATGAAGTAAATCAACACGAATACGCGGCAACAATCAAATGTCGTCACAGCTGATCGAGAAGACGACAACAGCTGTTTATTTTGGCGCATACAGTATATACTTATATAGACTGTATTTTAGTGTACCTTATATATATATATATATATATATTAGGGAAAGACCTTTTTTTATTTAAACACAATATATGGTAGTAATCTAGCATCTATAGTAATAAGCTATTTTTTAAATTTCTTTTATATATATATATATATATATATATATATATATATATATATATACATATATATATATATATATATATATATATATATATATATATACACTCTTTTTCATGTATTAATATGAAATATGAAGCTATAATTTATACAAATATATTTGCCTAAAAGCTTTTATTATTATTAGTTAATTGCGAAAATTTCAAAATTTGAAGTAAATAAGTCAACTTGACAAACAAAATTCTACGATGATTAAGCGACAGAAGATTCTATGAAAGAAAGGTATAATGTCAAACATTACGTCACTCCCCAGAAACATCGTCAGGGTTGTTAAGCGGATGAGATTAAGTGTGCACGCACGTGTAATGAGGGCAACCCGGTTTGCGGAAAGCTGTACTACTCATTTCATATTCTTACATAGACTAGTACTAGTCGTCCTAAATACATTGAGCCAATTGAAAGTATGCAAAAATTGGTTTTCTTTGCTTAAAACTATAATGCTTCTCATATTTTAAGCAGCTGTCACACACACACACACACACACACACACACACACACACACGCGCGCGCGCGCACGCACGCACACACACACAAACACACACGCACACACATGCGCGCGCGCACACACGCACACACATACACGCGCGCTCGCGCGCGCGCGCACACACACACACACAAACTTACACGCACGCACGTATACACACACACACACACAAATATATATATATATATATATATATATATATATATATATATATATATATATATATATATACACCCTATTATAAATACATTCTTATACAACCCACAAATACCTTTCTTAAAGTTTTCAAATTTTAATTCCATTTGTATAGTAAATTTGTGTCTTAAAATAATATCAGACAATATTCGTGGTGTTTAAAAAAAATATTCAGTGCACTTTTAAAAACTTTTTTATGATTCAAAAGTTGGTAAATAACTAGCTTATATCATTAAGAAAAGGTCAAAGTTTTTTATCCGGAATTATGAGTCATGACATGCGAAAGGGTAGTGCACCGGTCCTATTGCTGAATGTTTTCCTCGCTTTCTTAAATGCTACAAGTTTATGGGTGAGCGAGTATAGACGTTTTCAGGGGTTTTCTGTTAATATAAGCAAAACTGGAAATAGTTTGCATGCTATAGGCATTCGGATCAGGGTTTACAGATTAGTTCTGAATAAAATACAAACTAAGGAGGAGCTAACTAGTAGTTGGTGGTTTACGTGGACATTTATCTCAGACACAACTACTCATTATGTCACTTTTGTCTTTAAGAAATTTTGGTTTAGAAAAAAGCCTCCAATCACAAATATTACTGTCTTTAACCACCCTAGTTATAACATTGATAGTGTTGCCATCTGTAGGTACTATCCACAAACTATAAACAACAATATGAATATGGAACATATTTAAATTTTTATAAATCAATATTGTTTAAATAACATCGTAAATAAAAATTATAGTTTATAATCATTCTAATAAACTATTGTATTCTTTTTAATATAAATTGACCTATAAAATTATTTTGACTTTTTTCAAACTTGTTTAACACCAGAAATTTCTTTTCATACCCTCAAGCAACAAAAGATTTATGGAAGTTTTTATAGTATACATTTTTAAACCCAGAAATGATTCTGATAATCATTGATATTAACCATAAAATTTTAAAAAACGGTTTCGTTTATTTTGCTGTATTTATGGATGTTTACTTTTAGTAGTAGTGTTGCTAGTTTTCCTTATATGACTTCACTTACGCACACCTATATGCACATTTATATAATTTTTTCAACAAACAATCCTACGCTGAATCTAAACCTCTTTAAGAGGTTTCAACAATCCCGGTCTCTCGTCAAAGATGTTCAGTTCTCCAACCCAGGAGATTCAAAATCAACTTCCATATTGGCCTTGACCACCCACCAGGTTTTGCATTCAGTAATTTCCTGGAAACCACGTCTAAATTCAGAGCTTTACTTTTAGTCAGCCTTGGCCGCTAACCAGGTTCCCATTCAGTAATCTCCTGGGGATCACATCTAAATTGAGTGTCATACTTCCAGTTTAGCCTTGGCCGCTAACCAGGTTCCCATTCAGTAATCTCCTGGGGATCACATCTCCATTTAGCAACATACTTCCACTTTAGCCTTGGCCGCTAACCAGGTTCCCATTCAGTAATCTCCTGGGGATCACATCTCCATTGAGTGTCATACTTCCAGTTTAGCCTTGGCCGCTAACCAGGTTCCCATTCAGTAATCTCCTGGGGACCACAACTCCATTTAGCAACATACATCCACTTTAGCCTTGGCCGCTAACCAGGTTCCCATTCAGTAATCTCCTGGGGATCACATCTCCATTGAGTGTCATACTTCCACTCAGCCTTGGCCGCTAACCAGGTTCCCAATCAGTAATCTCCTGGGGACCACAACTCCATTTAGCAACATACTTCCCCCTTTAGCCTTGGCCGCTAACCAGGTTCCCATTCTGTAATCTCCTGAGGATCACATCTCCATTGAGTGTCATACTTCCACTTTAGCCTTGGCCGCTAACCAGGTTCCCATTCAGTAATCTCCTGCGGATCACATCTCCATTGAGTGTCATACTTCCAGTTTAGCCTTGGCCGCTAACCAGGTTCCCATTCAGTAATCTCCTGGGGATCACATCTCCAATGAGTGTCATACTTCCAGTTTAGCCTAGGCCGCTAACCAGGTTCCCATTCAGTAATCTCTTGGGGACCACAACTCCATTTAGCAACAAACTTTCACTTTAGCCTTGGCCGCTAACCAGGTTCCCATTCAGTAATCTCCTGGGGATCACATCTCCATTGAGTGTCATACTTCCACTCAGCCTTGGCCGCTAACCAGGTTCCCATTCAGTAATCTCCTGGAGACCACAATTCCATTCAGTGTCATACTTCCAGTTTAGCCTTGGCCGCTAACCAGGTTCCCATTCAGTAATCTCTTGGGGACCACAACACCATTTAGCAACATACTTCCACTTTAGGTTTGGCCGCTAACCAGGTTCCCATTCAGTAGTCTCCTGGGGACCACAACTCTATTTAGCAACATACTTCTACTTTAGCCTTGGCCGCTAACCAGGTTCCCATTCAGTAATCTCCTGGGGACCACAACCCTATTGAGTTTCATACGTCCAGCTTAGCCTTGGCCGCTAACCAGGTTCCCATTCAGTAATCTCCTGGGGAGCACAAGTCCATTTAGCGTCATACTTCCACTCAGCCTTGGCCGCTAACCAGGTTCCCATTCAGTAATCTCCTGGGGACCACAACTAAATTTAGCAACATACTTCCACTTTAGCCTTGGTCACTAACCAGGTTCCTATTCAGTAATCTCCTAGGGACCACAACTCCATTTAGCGTCATACTTCCACTCAGCCTTGGCCGCTAACCAGGGTCCCATTCAGTAATCTCCTGGGGACCACAACTCCATTTAGCAACATACTTCCACTTTAGCCTTGGCCGCTAACCAGGTTCCCATTCAGTAATCTCCTGGGGACCACAACTCCATTGAGTGTCTCACTTCCACTCAGCCTTGGCCGCTAACCAGGTTCCCATTCAGTAGTCTCCTGGGGACCACAACTCTATTTAGCAACATACTTCCACTTTAGCCTTGGCCGCTAACCAGGTTCCCATTCAGTAATCTCCTGGGGATCACATCTCCATTGACCGTCATGCTTCCAGTTTAGCCTAGGCCGCTAACCAGGTTCCCTTTCAGTAATATCCTGGGGATCACATCTCCATTGAGTGTCATACTTCCACTTAGCCTTGGCCGCTAACCAGGTTCCCATTCATTAATTTCCTGGGGACCACAACTCCATTGAGTGTCATACTTCTACTTTAGCCTTGGCCGCTAACCAGGTTCCCATTCAGTAATCTCCTTTGGACCAACACTCCATTGAGTGCCATACTTCCAGTTTAGCCTTGGCCGCTAACCAGGTTCCCATTCAGTAATCTCCTGGGGACCACAACTCCATTGAGTGTTATACTTCCAGTTTAGCCTTGGCCGCAAACCAGGTTCCCATTCAGTAATCTCCTGGGGACCACAACTCCATTGAGTGTCATACTTCCAGTTTAGCCTTGGCCGCTAACCAGGTTCCCATTCAGTAATCTCCTGGGGACCACAACTCCATTGAGTGTCATACTTCCAGTTTAGCCTTGGCCGCTAACCAGGTTCCCATTCAGCAATCTCCTGGGGACCACATCTCCATTGAGTGTCATACTTCCACTTTAGCCTTGGCCGCTAAGCAGGTTCCCATTCAGTAATATCCTTGGGACCACAACTCCATTTAGCAACATACTTCCAGTTTAGCCTTGGCCGCTAACCAGGTTCCCATTCAGTAATCTCCTGGGGACCACAACTCCATTGAGTGTCATACATCCAGTTTAGCCTTGGCCGCTAACCAGGTTCCCATTCAGTAATCTCCTGGGGACCACATCTCCATTGAGTGTCATACTTCCAGTTTAGTCTTGGCCGCTAACAAGGTTCCCATTCAGTAATCTCCTGGGGATCACATCTCCATTGAGTGTCATACTTCCAGTTTAGCCTAAGCCGCTAACCAGGTTCCCATTCAGTAATCTCCAGGGGACCACAACTCCATTTAGCAACATACTTCCACTTTAGCCTTGGCCGCTAACCAGGTTAGCATTCAGTAATCTCCTGGGGACCACAACTCCATTTAGCAACATACTTCCACTTTAGCCTTGGCCGCTAAGCAGGTTCCCATTCAGTAATCTCCGTGGGACCACAACTAAATTTAGCAACATACTTCCAGTTTAGCCTTGGCCGCTAACCAGGTTCCCATTCAGTAATCTCCTGGGGATCACATCTCCATTTAGCGTCATACTTCCACTCAGCCTTGGCCGCTAACCAGGATCCCATTCAGTAATCTCCTGGGGACCACAACTCCATTTAGCAACATACTTCTAGTTTAGCCTTGGCCGCTAACCAGGTTCCCATTCAGTAATCTCCTGGGGATCACATCTCCATTGAGTGTCATACTTCCAGTTTAGCCTTGGCCACTAACCAGGTTCCCATTCAGTAATCTCCTGGGGATCACATCTCCAATGAGTGTCATACTTCCAGTTTAGCATAGGCCGCTACCCAGGTTCCCATTCAGTAATCTCCTGGGGACCACAACTCCATTTAGCAACAAACTTCCAGTTTAGCCTTGGCCGCTAACCAGGTTCCCATTCAGTAGTCTCCTGGGGACCACAACTCTATTTAGCAACATACTTCCACTTTAGCCTTGGCCGCTAACCAGGTTCCCATTCAGTAATCTCCTGGGGATCACATCTCCATTGACCGTCATGCTTCCAGTTTAGCCTAGGCCGCTAACCAGGTTCCCTTTCAGTAATATCCTGGGGATCACATCTCCATTGAGTGTCATACTTCCACTTAGCCTTGGCCGCTAACCAGGTTCCCATTCATTAATCTCCTGGGGACCACAACTCCATTGAGTGTCATACTTCTACTTTAGCCTTGGCCGCTAACCAGGTTCCCATTCAGTAATCTCCTTTGGACCAACACTCCATTGAGTGCCATACTTCCAGTTTAGCCTTGGCCGCTAACCAGGTTCCCATTCAGTAATCTCCTGGGGACCACAACTCCATTGAGTGTTATACTTCCACTTTAGCCTTGGCCGCAAACCAGGTTCCCATTCAGTAATCTCCTTTGGACCAACACTCCATTGAGTGCCATACTTCCAGTTTAGCCTTGGCCGCTAACCAGGTTCCCATTCAGCAATCTCCTGGGGACCACATCTCCATTGAGTGTCATACTTCCACTTTAGCCTTGGCCGCTAAGCAGGTTCCCATTCAGTAATATCCTTGGGACCACAACTCCATTTAGCAACATACTTCCAGTTTAGCCTTGGCCGCTAACCAGGTTCCCATTCAGTAATCTCCTGGGGACCACAACTCCATTGAGTGTCATACATCCAGTTTGCCTTGGCCGCTAACCAGGTTCCCATTCAGTAATCTCCTGGGGACCACATCTCCATTGAGTGTCATACTTCCAGTTTAGCCTTGGCCGCTAACAAGGTTCCCATTCAGTAATCTCCTGGGGATCACATCTCCATTGAGTGTCATACTTCCAGTTTAGCCTAAGCCGCTAACCAGGTTCCCATTCAGTAATCTCCAGGGGACCACAACTCCATTTAGCAACATACTTCCACTTTAGCCTTGGCCGCTAACCAGGTTAGCATTCAGTAATCTCCTGGGGACCACAACTCCATTTAGCAACATACTTCCACTTTAGCCTTGGCCGCTAAGCAGGTTCCCATTCAGTAATCTCCGTGGGACCACAACTAAATTTAGCAACATACTTCCAGTTTAGCCTTGGCCGCTAACCAGGTTCCCATTCAGTAATATCCTGGGGATCACATCTCCATTTAGCGTCATACTTCCACTCAGCCTTGGCCGCTAACCAGGTTCCCATTCAGTAATCTCCTGGGGACCACAACTCCATTTAGCAACATACTTCCCCCTTTAGCCTTGGCCGCTAACCAGGTTCCCATTCTGTAATTTCCTGGGGATCACATCTCCATTGAGTGTCATACTTCCACTTTAGCCTTGGCCGCTAACCAGGTTCCCATTCAGTAATCTCCTGGGGATCACATCTCCATTGAGTGTCATACTTCCAGTTTAGCCTTGGCCGCTAACCAGGTTCCCATTCAGTAATCTCCTGGGGATCACATCTCCAATGAGTGTCATACTTCCAGTTTAGCATAGGCCGCTACCCAGGTTCCCATTCAGTAATCTCCTGGGGACCACAACTCCATTTAGCAACAAACTTCCAGTTTAGCCTTGGCCGCTAACAAGGTTCCCATTCAGTAATCTCCTGGGGATCACATCTCCATTGAGTGTCATACTTCCAGTTTAGCCTAAGGCGCTAAACAGGTTCCCATTCAGTAATCTCCTGGGGACCACAACTCCATTTAGCAACATACTTCCACTTTAGCCTTGGCCGCTAACCAGGTTAGCATTCAGTAATCTCCTGGGGACCACAACTCCATTTAGCAACATACTTCCACTTTAGCCTTGGCCGCTAAGCAGGTTCCCATTCAGTAATCTCCGTGGGACCACAACTAAATTTAGCAACATACTTCCAGTTTAGCCTTGACCGCTAAGCAGGTTCCCATTCAGTAATCTCCTGGGGATCACATCTCCATTTAGCGTCATACTTCCACTCAGCCTTGGCCGCTAACCAGGTTCCCATTCAGTAATCTCCTGGGGACCACAACTCCATTTAGCAACATACTTCCCCCTTTAGCCTTGGCCGCTAACCAGGTTCCCATTCTGTAATTTCCTGGGGATCACATCTCCATTGAGTGTCATACTTCCACTTTAGCCTTGGCCGCTAACCAGGTTCCCATTCAGTAATCTCCTGGGGATCACATCTCCATTGAGTGTCATACTTCCAGTTTAGCCTTGGCCGCTAACCAGGTTCCCATTCAGTAATCTCCTGGGGATCACATCTCCAATGAGTGTCATACTTCCAGTTTAGCATAGGCCGCTACCCAGGTTCCCATTCAGTAATCTCCTGGGGACCACAACTCCATTTAGCAACAAACTTCCAGTTTAGCCTTGGCCGCTAACAAGGTTCCCATTCAGTAATCTCCTGGGGATCACATCTCCATTGAGTGTCATACTTCCAGTTTAGCCTAAGCCGCTAAACAGGTTCCCATTCAGTAATCTCCTGGGGACCACAACTCCATTTAGCAACATACTTCCACTTTAGCCTTGGCCGCTAAACAAGTTCCCATTCAGTAATCTCTTTGGGACCACAACTCCATTGAGTGTCATACTTCCAGTTTAGCCTTGGCCGCTAACCAGGTTCCCATTCAGTAATCTCCTGGGGACCACAACTCAATTTAGCAACATACTTCCACTTTAGCCTTGGCCGCTAACCAGGTTACCATTCAGTAATCTCCTGGGGAACACAACTCCATTTAGCAACATACTTCCAGTTTAGCCTTGGCCGCTAACCAGGTTCCTATTCAGTAATCTCCTGGGGATCACATCTCCATTTAGCGTCATACTTCCACTCAGCCTTGGCCGCTAACCAGGTTCCCATTCAGTATTCTCCTGGGGACCACAACTCCATTTAGCAACATACTTCCAGTTTAGCCTTGGCCGCTAACCAGGTTCCCATTCAGTAATCTCATGGGGATCACATCTCCATTTAGCGTCATACTTCCACTCAGCCTTGGCCGCTAACCATGTTCCCATTCAGTAATCTCCTGGGGACCACAACTCCGTTTATCGTCATACTTCCACTCAGCCTTGGCCGCTAACCAGGTTCTTCTTTCAGTAATCTCCTGGGTATCACATATCCATTTAGCGTCATACTTCCACTCAGCCTTGGCCGCTATCCAGGTTCCCATTCAGTAATCTCCTGGGGACCACAACTCCATTTAGCAACATACTTCCACTTAGCCTAGGCCGCTAACCAGGTTCCCATTCAGTAATCTCCTGGGGACCACAACTCCAATTAGCAACATACTTCCACTTTAGCCTTGGCCGCTAACCAGGTTCCCATTTAGTAATCTCCTGGGGATCACATCTCTATTGAGTGTCATACTTCCAGTTTAGCCTTGGCCGCAAACCAGGTTCCCATTCAGTAATCTCCTGGGGACCACAACTCCATTTAGCAACATACATCCAGTTTAGCCTTGGCCGCTAACCAGGTTCCCATTCAGTAATCTCCTGGGGACCACAACTCCATTGAGTGTTATACTTCCAGTTTAGCCTTGGCCGCAAACCAGGTTCCCATTCAGTAATCTCCTTTGGACCAACACTCCATTGAGTGCCATACTTCCAGTTTAGCCTTGGCCGCTAACCAGGTTCCCATTCAGCAATCTCCTGGGGACCACATCTCCATTGAGTGTCATACTTCCACTTTAGCCTTGGCCGCTAAGCAGGTTCCCATTCAGTAATATCCTTGGGACCACAACTCCATTTAGCAACATACTTCCAGTTTAGCCTTGGCCGCTAACCAGGTTCCCATTCAGTAATCTCCTGGGGACCACAACTCCATTGAGTGTCATACATCCAGTTTAGCCTTGGCCGCTAACCAGGTTCCCATTCAGTAATCTCCTGGGGACCACATCTCCATTGAGTGTCATACTTCCAGTTTAGCCTTGGCCGCTAACAAGGTTCCCATTCAGTAATCTCCTGGGGATCACATCTCCATTGAGTGTCATACTTCCAGTTTAGCCTAAGCCGCTAACCAGGTTCCCATTCAGTAATCTCCAGGGGACCACAACTCCATTTAGCAACATACTTCCACTTTAGCCTTGGCCGCTAACCAGGTTAGCATTCAGTAATCTCCTGGGGACCACAACTCCATTTAGCAACATACTTCCACTTTAGCCTTGGCCGCTAAGCAGGTTCCCATTCAGTAATCTCCGTGGGACCACAACTAAATTTAGCAACATACTTCCAGTTTAGCCTTGGCCGCTAACCAGGTTCCCATTCAGTAATATCCTGGGGATCACATCTCCATTTAGCGTCATACTTCCACTCAGCCTTGGCCGCTAACCAGGTTCCCATTCAGTAATCTCCTGGGGACCACAACTCCATTTAGCAACATACTTCCCCCTTTAGCCTTGGCCGCTAACCAGGTTCCCATTCTGTAATTTCCTGGGGATCACATCTCCATTGAGTGTCATACTTCCACTTTAGCCTTGGCCGCTAACCAGGTTCCCATTCAGTAATCTCCTGGGGATCACATCTCCATTGAGTGTCATACTTCCAGTTTAGCCTTGGCCGCTAACCAGGTTCCCATTCAGTAATCTCCTGGGGATCACATCTCCAATGAGTGTCATACTTCCAGTTTAGCATAGGCCGCTACCCAGGTTCCCATTCAGTAATCTCCTGGGGACCACAACTCCATTTAGCAACAAACTTCCAGTTTAGCCTTGGCCGCTAACAAGGTTCCCATTCAGTAATCTCCTGGGGATCACATCTCCATTGAGTGTCATACTTCCAGTTTAGCCTAAGCCGCTAAACAGGTTCCCATTCAGTAATCTCCTGGGGACCACAACTCCATTTAGCAACATACTTCCACTTTAGCCTTGGCCGCTAACCAGGTTAGCATTCAGTAATCTCCTGGGGACCACAACTCCATTTAGCAACATACTTCCACTTTAGCCTTGGCCGCTAAGCAGGTTCCCATTCAGTAATCTCCGTGGGACCACAACTAAATTTAGCAACATACTTCCAGTTTAGCCTTGACCGCTAACCAGGTTCCCATTCAGTAATCTCCTGGGGATCACATCTCCATTTAGCGTCATACTTCCACTCAGCCTTGGCCGCTAACCAGGTTCCCATTCAGTAATCTCCTGGGGACCACAACTCCATTTAGCAACATACTTCCCCCTTTAGCCTTGGCCGCTAACCAGGTTCCCATTCTGTAATTTCCTGGGGATCACATCTCCATTGAGTGTCATACTTCCACTTTAGCCTTGGCCGCTAACCAGGTTCCCATTCAGTAATCTCCTGGGGATCACATCTCCATTGAGTGTCATACTTCCAGTTTAGCCTTGGCCGCTAACCAGGTTCCCATTCAGTAATCTCCTGGGGATCACATCTCCAATGAGTGTCATACTTCCAGTTTAGCATAGGCCGCTACCCAGGTTCCCATTCAGTAATCTCCTGGGGACCACAACTCCATTTAGCAACAAACTTCCAGTTTAGCCTTGGCCGCTAACAAGGTTCCCATTCAGTAATCTCCTGGGGATCACATCTCCATTGAGTGTCATACTTCCAGTTTAGCCTAAGCCGCTAAACAGGTTCCCATTCAGTAATCTCCTGGGGACCACAACTCCATTTAGCAACATACTTCCACTTTAGCCTTGGCCGCTAAACAAGTTCCCATTCAGTAATCTCCTTGGGACCACAACTCCATTGAGTGTCATACTACCAGTTTAGCCTTGGCCGCTAACCAGGTTCCCATTCAGTAATCTCCTGGGGACCACAACTCAATTTAGCAACATACTTCCACTTTAGCCTTGGCCGCTAACCAGGTTACCATTCAGTAATCTCCTGGGGAACACAACTCCATTTAGCAACATACTTCCAGTTTAGCCTTGGCCGCTAACCAGGTTCCTATTCAGTAATCTCCTGGGGATCACATCTCCATTTAGCGTCATACTTCCACTCAGCCTTGGCCGCTAACCAGGTTCCCATTCAGTAATCTCCTGGGGACCACAACTCCATTTAGCAACATACTTCCAGTTTAGCCTTGGCCGCTAACCAGGTTCCCATTCAGTAATCTCATGGGGATCACATCTCCATTTAGCGTCATACTTCCACTCAGCCTTGGCCGCTAACCATGTTCCCATTCAGTAATCTCCTGGGGACCACAACTCCGTTTATCGTCATACTTCCACTCAGCCTTGGCCGCTAACCAGGTTCTTCTTTCAGTAATCTCCTGGGTATCACATATCCATTTAGCGTCATACTTCCACTCAGCCTTGGCCGCTATCCAGGTTCCCATTCAGTAATCTCCTGGGGACCACAACTCCATTTAGCAACATACTTCCACTTAGCCTAGGCCGCTAACCAGGTTCCCATTCAGTAATCTCCTGGGGACCACAACTCCAATTAGCAACATACTTCCACTTTAGCCTTGGCCGCTAACCAGGTTCCCATTTAGTAATCTCCTGGGGATCACATCTCTATTGAGTGTCATACTTCCAGTTTAGCCTTGGCCGCAAACCAGGTTCCCATTCAGTAATCTCCTGGGGACCACAACTCCATTTAGCAACATACATCCAGTTTAGCCTTGGCCGCTAACCAGGTTCCCATTCAGTAATCTCCTGGGGACCACAACTCCATTGAGTGTTATACTTCCAGTTTAGCCTTGGCCGCAAACCAGGTTCCCATTCAGTAATCTCCTTTGGACCAACACTCCATTGAGTGCCATACTTCCAGTTTAGCCTTGGCCGCTAACCAGGTTCCCATTCAGCAATCTCCTGGGGACCACATCTCCATTGAGTGTCATACTTCCAGTTTAGCCTAAGCCGCTAACCAGGTTCCCATTCAGTAATCTCCAGGGGACCACAACTCCATTTAGCAACATACTTCCACTTTAGCCTTGGCCGCTAACCAGGTTCCCATTCAGTAATCTCCTTTGGACCAACACTCCATTGAGTGCCATACTTCCAGTTTAGCCTTGGCCGCTAACCAGGTTCCTATTCAGTAATCTCCTGGGGATCACATCTCCATTTAGCGTCATACTTCCACTCAGCCTTGGCCGCTAACCAGGTTCCCATTCAGTAATCTCCTGGGGACCACAACTCCATTTAGCAACATACTTCCAGTTTAGCCTTGGCCGCTAACCAGGTTCCCATTCAGTAATCTCATGGGGATCACATCTCCATTTAGCGTCATACTTCCACTCAGCCTTGGCCGCTAACCATGTTCCCATTCAGTAATCTCCTGGGGACCACAACTCCGTTTATCGTCATACTTCCACTCAGCCTTGGCCGCTAACCAGGTTCTTCTTTCAGTAATCTCCTGGGGATCACATATCCATTTAGCGTCATACTTCCACTCAGCCTTGGCCGCTATCCAGGTTCCCATTCAGTAATCTCCTGGGGACCACAACTCCATTTAGCAACATACTTCCACTTAGCCTAGGCCGCTAACCAGGTTCCCATTCAGTAATCTCCTGGGGACCACAACTCCAATTAGCAACATACTTCCACTTTAGCCTTGGCCGCTAACCAGGTTCCCATTTAGTAATCTCCTGGGGATCACATCTCTATTGAGTGTCATACTTCCAGTTTAGCCTTGGCCGCAAACCAGGTTCCCATTCAGTAATCTCCTGGGGACCACAACTCCATTTAGCAACAAACTTCCAGTTTAGCCTTGGCCGCTAACAAGGTTCCCATTCAGTAATCTCCTGGGGATCACATCTCCATTGAGTGTCATACTTCCAGTTTAGCCTAAGCCGCTAAACAGGTTCCCATTCAGTAATCTCCTGGGGACCACAACTCCATTTAGCAACATACTTCCACTTTAGCCTTGGCCGCTAAACAAGTTCCCATTCAGTAATCTCCTTGGGACCACAACTCCATTGAGTGTCATACTTCCAGTTTAGCCTTGGCCGCTAACCAGGTTCCCATTCAGTAATCTCCTGGGGACCACAACTCAATTTAGCAACATACTTCCACTTTAGCCTTGGCCGCTAACCAGGTTACCATTCAGTAATCTCCTGGGGAACACAACTCCATTTAGCAACATACTTCCAGTTTAGCCTTGGCCGCTAACCAGGTTCCTATTCAGTAATCTCCTGGGGATCACATCTCCATTTAGCGTCATACTTCCACTCAGCCTTGGCCGCTAACCAGGTTCCCATTCAGTATTCTCCTGGGGACCACAACTCCATTTAGCAACATACTTCCAGTTTAGCCTTGGCCGCTAACCAGGTTCCCATTCAGTAATCTCATGGGGATCACATCTCCATTTAGCGTCATACTTCCACTCAGCCTTGGCCGCTAACCAGGTTCCCATTCAGTAATCTCCTGGGGACCACAACTCCGTTTATCGTCATACTTCCACTCAGCCTTGGCCGCTAACCAGGTTCTTCTTTCAGTAATCTCCTGGGGATCACATATCCATTTAGCGTCATACTTCCACTCAGCCTTGGCCGCTATCCAGGTTCCCATTCAGTAATCTCCTGGGGACCACAACTCCATTTAGCAACATACTTCCACTTAGCCTAGGCCGCTAACCAGGTTCCCATTCAGTAATCTCCTGGGGACCACAACTCCAATTAGCAACATACTTCCACTTTAGCCTTGGCCGCTAACCAGGTTCCCATTTAGTAATCTCCTGGGGATCACATCTCTATTGAGTGTCATACTTCCAGTTTAGCCTTGGCCGCAAACCAGGTTCCCATTCAGTAATCTCCTGGGGACCACAACTCCATTTAGCAACATACATCCAGTTTAGCCTTGGCCGCTAACCAGGTTCCCATTCAGTAATCTCCTGGGGATCACATCTCTATTGAGTGTCATACTTCCAGTTTAGCCTTGGCCGCTAACCAGGTTCCCATTCAGTAATCTCCTGGGGACCACAACTCCATTTAGCAACATACTTCCCCCTTTAGCCTTGGCCGCTAACCAGGTTCCCATTCTGTAATCTCCTGGGGATCACAACTCCATCGAGTGTCATACTTCCACTTTACCCTTGGCCGCTAACCAGGTTCCCATTCAGTAATCTCCTGGGGATCACATCTCCATTGAGTGTCATACTTCCAGCTTAGCCTTGGCCGCTAACCAGGTTCCCATTCAGTAATCTCCTGGGGATCACATCTCCATTGAGTGTCATACTTCCAGTTTAGCCTAGCCCGCTAACCAGGTTCCCATTCAGTAATCTCCTGGGGACCACAACTCCATTTAGCAACAAACTTTCACTTTAGCCTTGACCGCTAACCAGGTTCCCATTCAGTAATCTCCTGGGGATCACATCTCCATTGAGTGTCATACTTCCACTCAGCCTTGGCCGCTAACCAGGTTCCCATTCAGTAATCTCCTGGGGACCACAACTCCATTGAGTGTCATGCTTCCAGTTTAGCCTTGGCCGCTAACCAGGTTCCCATTCAGTAATCTCTTGGGGACCACAACTCCATTTAGCAACATACTTCCACTTTAACCTTGGCCGCTAACCAGGTTCCCATTCTGTAATCTCCTGGGGATCACATCTCCATTGAGTGTCATACTTCCACTTTAGCCTTGGCCGCTAACCAGGTTCCCATTCAGTAATCTCCTGGGGATCACATCTCCATTGAGTGTCATACGTCCACTTTAGCCTTGGCCGCTAACTAGGTTCCCATTCAGTAATCTACTGGGGGCCACAAGTCCATTTAGCGTCATACTTTCACTCAGCCTTGGCCGCTAACCAGGTTCCCATTCAGTAATCTCCTGGGGACCACAACTCCATTTAGAAACATACTTCCACTTTAGCCTTGGCTTCTAACGAGGTTCCCATTCAGTAATCTCCTGGGGATCACATCTCCATTGAGTGTCATATTTCCAGTTTAGCCTTGGCCGCTAACCAGGTTCCCATTCAGTAATCTCCTGGGGATCACATCTAGATTGAGTGTCATACTTCCACTCAGCCTTGTCCGCTAACCAGGTTCCCATTCAGTAAGCTCCTGGGGACCACAACTCCATTGAGTGTCAAATTTCCAGTTTGGCTTTGGCCGCTAACCAGGTTCCCATTCAGTAATCTCCTGGGGACCACAACTCCATTTAGCAACTTACTTCCACTTTAGCCTTGGCCGCTAACCAGGTTCCCATTCTGTAATCTCCTGGGGATCACATCTACATTGAGTGTCATACTTCCACTTTAGCCTTGGCCGCTAAACCAGGTTCCCATTCAGTAATATCCTGGGGAATACAACTCCATTGAGTGTCATACTTCCAGTTAGCCTTGGCCGCTAACCAGGTTCTTCTTTCAGTAATCTCCTGGGGACCACAACTCCATTTAGCGTCATACTTCCACTCAGCCTTGGCCGCTAACCAAATTCCCATTCAGTAATCTCTTGGGGACCACAACTCCGTTTAGCAACATACTTCCACTCAGCCTAGGCTTCTAACGAGGTTCCCATTCAGTAATCTCCTGGGGATCACATCTCCATTGAGTGTCATACTTCCACTCAGCCTTGGCCGCTAACCAGGTTCCCATTCAAGAATCTTCTGGAGACCACAGCTCCATTTAGCAACATACTTCCACTTTAGCCTTGGCCGCTAACCAGGTTCCCATTCAGTAATCTCCTGGGGATCACATCTCCATTGAGTGTCATACTTCCAGTTTAGCCTTGGCCGCTAACCAGGTTCCCATTCAGTAATCCCCTGGGGACCACAACTCCATTTAGCAACATACTTCCACTTAGCCTAGGCCGCTTAACCAGGTTCCCATTCAGTAATCTTTTGGGGACCACAAATCCATTTAGCAACATACTTCCACTTTAGCCTTGGCCACGAACCAGATTCCCATTCAGTAATCTCCTAGGGACCACAACTCCATTTAGCTACATACTTCCACTCAGCCTTGGCCGCTAACCAGGGTCCCATTCAGTAATCTCCTGGGGACCACAACTCCATTTAGCAATATACTTCCACTTTAGCCTTGGCCGCTAACCAGGTTCCCATTCAGTAATCTTCTGGGGACCACAACTCCATTGAGTGTCATACTTCCACTCAGCCTTGGCCGCTAACCAGGTTCCCATTCAGTAATCTCCTGGGGACCACAACTCTATTTAGCTACATACTTCTACTTTAGCCTTGGCCGCTAACCAGATTCCCATTCAGTAATCTCCTGGGGACCACAACTCCATTGAGTGCCATACTTCCAGTTTAGCCTTGGCCGCTAACCAGGTTCCCATTCAGTAATCTCCTGGGGACCACAACTCTATTTAGCAACATACTTCCACTTTAGCCTTGGCCGCTAACCAGGTTCCCATTCAGTAATCTCCTGGGGATCACATCTCCATTGAGTGTCATACTTCCAGTTTAGCCTTGGCCGCTAACAAGGTTCCCATTCAGTAATCTCCTGGGGACCACAACTCCATTTATCGTCATACTTCCACTCAGCCTTGGCCGCTAACCAGGTTCTTCTTTCAGTAATCTCCTGGGGATCACATCTCCATTTAGCAACATACTTCCACTTTAGCCTTGGCCGCTAACCAGGTTCCCATTCAGTAATCTCCTGGGGATCACATCTCCATTGAGTGTCATACTTCCAGTTTAGCCTTGGCCGCTAACCAGGTTCCCATTCAGTAATCTCCTGGGGACCACAACTCCATTTAGCAACATACTTCCACTTTAGCCTTGGCCGCTAACCAGGTTCCCATTCAGTAATCTCCTGGGGACCACAACTCCATTTAGCGTCATACTTCCACTCAGCCTTGGCCGCTAACCGGTTCCCATTCAGTAATCTCCTGGGGACCACAACTCCATTTAGCAACATACTTCCACTTTAGCCTTGGCCGCTAACCAGGTTCCCATTCAGTAATCTCCTGGGGATCACATCTCCATTGAGTGTCATACTTCCAGTTTAGCCTTGGCCGCTAACCAGGTTCCCATTCAGTAATCTCCTGGGGACCACAACTCCATTTAGCAACATACTTCCACTTTAGCCTTGGCCGCTAACCAGGTTCCCATTCAGTAATCTCCTGGGGACCACAACTCCATTTAGCGTCATACTTCCACTCAGCCTTGGCCGCTAACCGGTTCCCATTCAGTAATCTCCTGGGGACCACAACTCCATTTAGCAACATACTTCCACTTTATCCTTGGCCGTTAACCAGGTTCCCATTCAGTAATCTCCTGGGAATCACATCTCCATTGAGTGTCATACTTCCACTCAGCCTAGGCCGCTAACCAGGTTCCCATTCAGTAATCTCCTTCGGACCACAACTCCATTTAGCGTCATACTTCCAGTTTAGCCTAGGCCGCTAACCAGGTTCTCCATTCAGTAATATCCTGGGGACCACAACTCCATTGAGTGTCATACTTCCACGCAGCCTTTTCCGCTAACCTGGTTTTCCATTCATTAATCTCCTGGAGGCCACATCTCCATTCAGCGTCACTACTTCCACTTTAGCCTTGGCCGCCCACCAGGTTCTCCATTCAGTAATCTCCTGGGGACCACAACTCCATTGAGCGTCATACTTCCACTTTAGCCTAGGCCGCTAACCAGGTTCCCATTCTGTAAGTAATCTCTTTAATACATTTCCGTTCAGCATTTATACTCCCATACACTTGACAATGTCGAGCTCTCACAACTAACTAGCTCAGGTAAATATACACTAATGATCAAGCCCCATAACTATTCATGGAAGTATATTCCCTTAGTAGTCCTTTTTTATTGGTAAAACACCCAAAAAGAGCACATTTTATCGTTTTCGCTGGTAATTGTAGATAATTGCATCTGTTTGCAGATAGAATATCCTGTATAGGGACTGAAAATTTGTTAAATTAACGAGGAAGACATGGGATGGTTAAGAAATTCCCATCCTTGTGCAACACGTTTTATTGACGTAGAACGAAGTTTTGTCTTCATTGACACAAGCTCCAGCACATCACGGATTAATATTGTTACTTCCTTTTACATTGTTCAGGGACGGAGGCTACAGGCAGATCTTGTGCGGCGTCGAGTTCGTGTGGATTGATTTTTTCGCGCGTTATCAAAATGTGTTGTACATAATTCTGCAGCGAGTTTCATGCACGTTATTTTTAAACCACGTTTGCGAATATATATTTAACCTCGCCTTTTAAATACCGCATTAATTTCACCAGGAAGCGGCCGCAGTTTACTTATACAGGGAATATTCCCCCGTTGCATTCGGGGGCAAGTTTAATTTGATTTAAATGTCTTCTCCGCTACCGCGACCAATTTGCAGTTTTTTATCTTGGTCTTGCGGCCCTTATATAATTACCGCAGCCGGAAAGTTATGCAAATTTCTTTTAAACGAAATGAAAATTTGTATATTATTTATAGTAGCATTAATATTTATTATAACATTGTGACGTCATGAATTTGCATCAATCGTGCGCTTACTAATTGCCTTGCCCTAGTCCAAGATCCTTGGGTAGGGAATAATACAATACCGCAGTGTTAGCTGTTTTAAAATCACAATTACAATAAATATAGTCACAGATTAAATATATCCACAATTAACTATTTTCTTTTAGTCTTCCCGTTCAATCCTTTGAAGTTCAATCCTTCATTTCTTTCACAAGCTACAAAAAGGTTCTATGGGCCCCTTTCTACCCCTCCTCCGTAGGCAAAAGCTCTTATCCATCAAGTTTGGCCTATACCTCTTCCTAGCCGTTGGTAGAACATCCCAATAGCTAGGAATAACATCCATATGACTCCGAATAACAGTAGCTGTTCTATAACTGTGTGATCCTCTCCACTCCATCCTGTTCCCAGTATTAGGGATCATGTCCTATTCTTAATGCTCCTACCATTACTCCTCCTTTTGGTTCCGATTAGAGTAAATCTACTACAGGTACAAACCTGCCCACGAAACCCATTACCTCCTCTATAAAGCGAACCAGGTAGTCCTATGTATTTACTTTACTGCCATCCATTATTATCCTCCTGTTTCATTCCTATAGGTGAAAATAGTTTGGTCGCCCTAAATAGACAAAATACTTCAATTTAGAATAAAACTACAAATATTTTCTTTACCTCTGCAATATGTTTACCGTAAAATAGCATCCAGATCGGTAAAAATATACGTATTCCATAAATAGACCCCAACAAATTATTTAAGACAATAAAGTGTAAATAGCGTTCCGACTACATAGTGTTAACTCTACATAGGCTATTTCCTGTAACAACAGTCGTACAGCAACGAAAACCTATTATTGATCAGACAATTCTTGAAATATATGTAAAACTTAAACGGAAATTACACGTATAGAGATACGGCTGTAGCTCTACAATGCAACACGTGGGTGGAGGAAACAGTCATGTACACGTATAGAGCGACATCTGTAGCTCTACAATGCAACACGTGGGTGGAGAAAACCGTCATGTACACGTATAGAGCGACGGCTGTAGCTCTACAATGCAACACGTGGGTGGAGGAAACCGTCATGTACACGTATAGAGCGACGGCTGTAGCTCTACAATGCAACACGTGGGTGGAGGAAACCGTCATGTACACGTATAGAGCGACGGCTGTAGCTCTACAATGCAACACGTGGGTGGAGGAAACCGTCATGTACACGTATAGAGCGACGGCTGTAGCTCTACAATGCAACACGTGGGTGGAGGAAACAGTCATGTACACGTATAGAGCGACGGCTGTAGCTCTACAATGCAACACGTGGGTGGAGGAAACCGTCATGTACACGTATAGAGCGACGGCTGTAGCTCTACAATGCAACACGTGGGTGGAGGAAACCGTCATGTACACGTATAGAGCGACGGCTGTAGCTCTACAATGCAACACGTGGGTGGAAGAAACAGTCATGTACACGTATAGAGCGACGGCTGTAGCTCTACAATGCAACACGTGGGTCGAGGAAACCGTCATGTACACGTATAGAGCGACGGCTGTAGCTCTACAATGCAACACGTGGGTGGAGGAAACCGTCATGTACACGTATAGAGCGACGGCTGTAGCTCTACAATGCAACACGTGGGTCGAGGAAACCGTCATGTACACGTATAGAGCGACGGCTGTAGCTCTACAATGCAACACGTGGGTGGAGGAAACAGTCATGTACACGTATAGAGCGACATCTGTAGCTCTACAATGCAACACGTGGGTGGAGGAAACCGTCATGTACACGTATAGAGCGACGGCTGTAGCTCTACAATGCAACACGTGGGTGGAGGAAACCGTCATGTACACGTATAGAGCGACGGCTGTAGCTCTACAATGCAACACGTGGGTGGAGGAAAGCGTCATGTACACGTACAGAGCGACGGATGTAGCTCTACAATGCAACACGTGGGTGGAGTAAACAGTCATGTACACGTACAGAGTGACGGCTGTAACTCCACAATGAAACACGTGGGTGGAAGAAACAGTCATGTACACGTACAGAGCGACCGCTGTAACTCCACAATACAACACGTGGGTGGAGGAAATAGTCATGTACGCGTACAGAGCGACAGCTGTAACTCCGCAATGCAACACGTGGGTGGAGGAAACAGTATGTACGCGTACAGAGCGACAGCTGTAACTCCACAATGCAACTCGTGGGTGGAGGAAACAGTCATGTACCCGTACAGAGCGACATCTGTAACTCCACAATGCAACACGTGGGTGGAGGAAACAGTATGTACGCGTACAGAGTGACAGCTGTAACTCCACAATTCAAAACGTGGGTGGAAGAAATAGTCATGTACACGTACAGAGAAACAGCTGTAACTCCACAATGCAACACGTGGGTGGAGGAAACAGTCATGTAGACGTACAGAGCGAAAGCTAAAAATTCCACAACACAACAGGTGGTCGGGGGTAACAATTATGTACACGTACAGATTGAAAGCTAGCAACTCACAACACAACACTCGGGGAGAGGAAACAGTTCATGTCCACGTACAGAGTAAAAACCTGTAATTCCACAACACAACACGTGAGGTGAGGAAACAGTTATGTACTCGTACAGAGCATAAGCTAGTAACTCTACAACATAACACGTGGGAAGAGGAAACAGTTATGTACACGTACGGAGCGAATGATAGTAGCTCCAGAACATAACACGTGGGAAGAAGAAACAGTTATGTACACGTACAGAGGGAAAGCTAGAAACTCCACAACACAACACGTGGGAGGAGGAAATCGTTATGTACACGTACAAATTGAATGCTAGTAACTCCAAATCACAATACATGGTCGGAGGAAACAGTTATGTACACTTACAGTACGAAAGCTAGTAACTCACAACACAGCACGTGGGAGGAGGAAACTGTTACGTACACGAAGTAAATGAAAGCTAGTAACTCCACAATACGTTAGAGGAGAAAACAGTTATGTACGCGTACAGAGCGGAAGCTAGTTACTCCACAACACAATACATGGGCGGAAGAAACAGTTATGTACGAGTACAGAGCGAAAGCTAGTAACTCCACAACACAACACATGGGCGGAAGAAACAGTTATGTACGCTTACAGAGCGGAAGCTAGTAACTTCACAACACAACACGTGGGTGGAGGAAACAATTCAGGTACACGTGCAGAGCGGAAGCTAGTAGCTCCACAACACAACACGTGGGTGGAGGAAACAATTCTGGTACACGTGCAGAGTGAAAGCTAGTAACTCTACAAAATAACACGTGGGTGGAGCGAAGGAATTTAATACACCGCTTGCTTTTTCCAAATGCTTCAGGAGCGGTGAAACTAGAGTTTGACTTCGTCAAACTACGTGTCGTTTTTTTCTAGTCTGCAGTAGTGTGTTGCCGGCGTCCAAAACCTTTAGGTCTTTTTGTAAGACACCATGTGCTTGAATTATCTCAGGAAATCATAGAACACGCACGAGAAATTAGTGTAAATTTATTTAAAATTGGGTCATTAAAAAAAATTAATTTTGAACTAAAAATGAATACACCTTTTAATTATTTAACCATCTCTCAGCCATAAGAAAGGAATAACCATTTTAAAATTTCACATAATTTGCCAGGAGTCACGAGAGGCCGTATTGTTTATACGAGTGGGCCTTACCGTTGTAAGCCAATAAATAATCTAGAAACGGGCCGAGTTCGAGGTCCGAGCAGTGGTCAGGCCGCCTTAAGTGGCAAATGTCGTGCCGTAAGTTGGTTGCGACCTCTAACTCGTAGCATGCATGACCTTGTGTCTGAGAAAATCATTATTGCGTTACAAAAACGGCAAAATTAATAAAACAACAGCGCCTGGAAACTTAACATACGGCGGCAGTTGCTAGCGCGTCGCTCACTACTGCACAGGGATGATTTACACGTTGTACAGGTAGGCTTGTGTCTATTGCCAAACTATTCTAGCCAAATGTAAAGTCCTTTCAGGCAATATGAATAACTTAATAAAATTAGCGAATTAATAATTTAGTCAGGCAATAACATTTTTCCTGTAGAGTAAGACACACACGCCTTTTCTAGTGCTAGTTTGCTAATAAACATTGAACAATACACTCATGCTACCCTTGCACCAAATATAGGGCGCAACCCCACGCACTTTCAAGCATTTTACCAACACAGGTACACATACTCATATATAAAATAGCATTTCTTTTATAATCTTAATTAATATTATATATTATACTTTACCAAAAGGCTTATAGTAAAACTTGTAATCTATAATTTAATCATGTTTGTTACCATCAGGAATATTCGTATACATTTGAGTGACTCCTTCTGCTTTTCCAACCTAAAAACACTGTTCTTTGTTAACGCGTTTCGGATTAACTCCATTATCAAAACTTCAAATGAACTCTTAAATTATACAAACACAATACTTTATTCCTCACATACAGTATTGAGGAGCACTGTGTTCCTCAAATACAGCATTGAGTTTTGATAATGTAAAAGAGCAATTGAAGTTAATATTGGAAGTTTACCTAAACGCGTCACCAAAGAACAATGTTTTTTAGGTTAGGAAAGGCAGAAAAGGGCACTCAAATGTAAAAGTTATAAATTACTATAAAAATATAACCTCAATCGTGAA
The DNA here is from genome assembly GCA_036971475.1 of Prosapia bicincta. Classification (NCBI taxonomy): domain Eukaryota; kingdom Metazoa; phylum Arthropoda; class Insecta; order Hemiptera; family Cercopidae; genus Prosapia; species Prosapia bicincta. Next base: position 218,866,252 of record JBAIZL010000004.1, read on the forward strand.
AGTTTCAATTAATTCTTATATTGTTAGCATTGTAAAAATTGAATTTGTGTAGTATTTATTTATATAAAAATACATATAACTTGCATACATATCATTAATTATTTGGAATAGTTTACTGTGGCTTAATAATAATAAATAATACACAACATTTTATAACAACAAATATTTTTACTCTAACCTAATACAGTTTCGGTTACCCAGTAACCATTCTCAGAGGCATGACACACCTATACTCCTCTGAGGACGAATACTGGGTAACCGAAACGTCCCCTCAGGTTAGAATTAAAATATTTGTCGTTTTAGGTTTACGTGTGTTATTTACTTACATAGCCTAAATATGTTGCAAATTTCGTGTAATAAATAGAACAATATTTAAAAAAAAAAATAAATACAAAATAAACTATAAATACAAATTAAAAAAAAAAAAAATTAATAAAAAGTGCGAATTTAGATATTTATGCATTGAAATATATGAAAAATGTATTCTCTGTTGCGAAATACTTTTCAAGCCTGGAAACTAGAAACGTAAAACAGAAGTCAATAAATGCATCCTAAATTACATTCGAAGGATGTGAATAAAAAGCTATTTTTCCACTCTGTAGAGCGTTTAAGCTGCCTTTATTCCGCTTTTATAATCACAACTAGTATCGCCCTTTTGGGAGAGCGGTATTGGAAAGGACGCTAATTTACAACCCCCGGGACAAGGTTTTAAAATTGAAATTTTGCTTTATATTATTATAACGCTAAACGTAGCGTAGGCACACGTGGAGAAAGTGAGTGCATTAGATTTGTTCTTTATTTAAATATGTTCCAAAGTTAAAGAGTACTCAATGAATGTTGCATTTGAATAAAGAGCGGTATTTATTTAAAAAATCCTATAAACCTTGCATGAAATAAAACGGGTCTCTAACAAAACTATAATTTTTCATCACAACCAAAAAAAACTGCTGATAAATTAATCAATAATACAGTAGATCGTCGAAAATCCGGATCAGTTGGGACTGGCGCCCAACCGATGCTAAACTACTGCGTATTATTGATATTCCTTTACCTATAAAGCATTTTAATAGGGTTTGCTTTATAATTAATAGGTTTGATTTAAAGCAGGAATTATTATAAAATAAACGTCAGAGGGCTTAAATGAAGGAACATATAATGTGCATACTAATACATAGCCGAATGCCATGCACGCTGAAACTAAGTTCCGAACTAACTAGTGACGCTCCGGACTTTTGACGCTCGAGTTACTGACGCTCTTCTGTACGTTGTTTCAACAAACCGACCGAAGTTTTATCGGCTAGTTTGCTCTACTTTTCAGGCCTGGCATATATTGTAAATTACGCAACACTTGTTGGAAGTTGTTACAGTATAGTTAGTTTGTAATAGTAATTTTGTAGATTTAACATTTATATCTATTTTATTATTTACAATGTTTATTAAATTTAGATTTTTTAATTTACATGTTTGTGTACACTCGCGAGTTTTCACCAAACAGAGTCTTGTCCGTGACTCAAAGCATTGAACAACACACTGATCTAATGCGTCTACTGAAATATCATTAGGTATTTTTTTACCCTGTATAATCAATAAGTATATATAAAAAAAGCTTATAGATGCACAACACAAAAACTGTAAGTTTTAAGATTTGCTATTTCCTTCTGGCCTTATATCTTACGAGTTATCATACTCTTTCTCATTTGAAGAAAAGTAAAATTTTAAGGATGAGAATTATAACCAAAGAAGTAATCAGATTGTAAGGCCCTATTGTAAATCACTAATTGTAACACTTTAATTGAAGTATAAACTATAAAATTATAGAGGTCATAATTCTATTTGCTTTCTAACTGTTCAAAACTTAAAATACGTGATTGTAAAACTTTCAATCGCAAGGAAACATTTACTTAATTCAAGGACGTTTCAAAATTATTTCTATGTAATAAATATAAACAAAACAGGTAATTATAGTTAGTGTTGAATCAAATAATTACAATTAATATAAATAAATTAGCAGAACGTGTGCGTTAAAACAGCTGTTCTACCACAACATAACCTATAATATAAAATCAGCTATTTTATGAAATGATTTGTTATCTCTCATTTTAAGCCAAATGGGATGATGTAACTATATTGCATACTTTGCTCCTTTTGTTTCTCTCCCATACAAAACTAAAATCAATTCATTAAATTTAATTAATGAATTATTATTTGAAAAGTCTGTATTAACAGCAAATGTCATCCACTACAAGTTTAAATATATACAAATATATTTGAGCCTGAATGGATGAACGAAACATATTTTATTAGCGATTGAAAATGTGTACTAAACATATATATATATATATATATATATATATATATATATATATATATATATATATATATATATTGGGAGAGTGTGAACAAATAGAATGAATTGAAAAAAATGGTCGTAAATAAAAAAACACATTTTAATTTTGTAATTCAGGAAATTAATAGATTTATGGTACTGCGTGTAAAACATCACTCAAACCCCTCTATTTTTGTAATATATTGCATTAGGCTCAAAGGTTTTGTACTTGAATGGATGAAAAAAATAATTTTTTAACAATCGAAAATTTCTGGGTGCTTTTGCGTTCCCCTGATTCCTGTGTTACGTTAGTTCATGGTAATATGGATCTGACTTATTTGAACATTCGTCTGGATGTACGTCTTGTCTTTATTACTTTGTCTAAAGTCAAGGGATTTGTTCGTGAAACAGATATAAAACTATAAATAGTCTACACATAACCTTTTTTTAACCTTCTATTATTTTAGACACTAACATCTTACAGTTTACATATTATCTGACGTGACATTTCTCTATTACTTGTGCGTGTGTTTATATTCATTTCACTGACAATAACTATTAATTTAATCCTAGATTTTAAAGGAATAATATAAACGAACATAAACTTAAAAAAATTAGTTTACTCATATTTTACATTTCGTAAGAGTAGCTTTATTGGTATACACTGTTTTATTATCCATTTGGAAATGATTTCATTAAAATCGAAACACGCCATGGATAAGATTAATTTAAAGGGTAAATTAATTACACAGATCAATTTCGCTGACTCAATATTACATCTCTGACAAGGCCGAACATATTGCTATTGCAATTATATTGTCATCACTCCACGTTAACCTTTAACCTCTGCTCTATGGACAAATGTGGCCGATATTTCTCGTTTATTGCACTTTTGACATTCACCTTATGTGACAGTTTTGATTTAATTTGTCCTGAAGAGCGGTGCACTCCTATTGAGTTGCTTTGTGATTGAAGAAATTTAAAATGGTTTAAATATTTCTCAACCTCAGACCTGCCGGTGTGCAACTGAAGAAAGTTTTACGACAAACCTAAGCGCGCAGGTGGCGTCTACCAAGTCGGCTTACGGATTATTCATGTCGAAATAAAAAGAGTTGAAAGTGACACTTTCACTGCAATAACGCCTTCAGTGAAATTCAGAAAATGCAGCGGTTTTAAAATTCTGATATGTTTTTAACGATGACGCAAACGTATCTACAACACTCAATACATATAATTTATCTTATATAGATTATGTTTAGAAACACCAAAACTAATAAATCGCAATTAATTTTATCCAAATTATTATTTTTAATATTTTAACATGCGTTATAAATATGGCGAACTGTTATGAGTAACTTAAAGATAAAAACATAAAAGAGGAAAGCATCCGTGATGGACAGTGATTAGATCATCTGTGGTCGTAGTGCAATGACAGGCGGTTCGTAGCTTCATCCTTACCATTGCGATATCCGAAAATGAACAGAACAACTTGGCGCAAAACTATCACTGAATATTTTAATTTCGCAAATTGTGCTCACGTTCCTGACTTCCATGACCTCGGCTTTTGCAAACAGAGGCTTTTAGACATATATTTACACGAAAATTGAAAGTATTTAGAAGAATAGTGAAAGATTTAAGAAATAAAATAAAAATGTTTTTAAAAATACCTGAAATTGTTTATAAAACTGGACGCTACTTTCTGGATAACCAAAGCAATTTATTTCTTAGGCAGCGGGTTGATAATAATAATTATTATTATTATTGGAATTATTATTATGACTAAATAAACTTGTCTATTTATTATGAAAATACATTATTATAAAGTTTGTAGCATCAAAACAGAAGCATTCGACCAATAAATTAAATGTTGTTAAAGAGAAACATCATTACAAAACATAAACAAATAGTGCTACTGTAGATACTAAGCATAAAAGGGCAGATCAAAATATTTTCTGTAACACCATTAAAAGAAGTTAACGATTGAGCCAATCGGATTTTGTCACTCTGCTAATTGTATCACTTGGCACGTGAGAATCATAGAGACATTACCCGCATTGATCTCGCGATTTTATTCGCTCTCTTGTCACACCCTTACATATTTCCAACATGATTATTTCAGAGCGAGAAAATCACAACTTGCGTCATCGAATTTAAAATAATCACTTTCCCTTGACTAGACTTGTCTCAATTTGCCAATCTAACGTATTTTTGTTTACGTTCCCCCTCCCCCCACTTACCAACAATAATAAATAAATTGACGAAAATATTTTGATTTTTAGAGTTTTCAGCTTCGCTCAGGACAACACTGTTCCGGCACAGGCGTTTTGTTGCGTGTTGTATTGCCATGTATGTAAATAGTTTTTAAGTTTATTTGTGTCTCTCCCACAGGTTTATAATCATGCTCCCGCTGTCTTTCTCGTGTTTAAATATAGTATACAGCTCTTTAGGCTTACACTTAAAGCAGTTCGCGTGTAGTTTCGCTTGAAAACAAAACTAGAATCTTGCTCCAAAAATAGTGCAATTGTTCTAGTATATATATATATATATATGTAAAATATCAAATAGGTTTTCCTGTTAGAATTAGTTTCAAGATTAAATAATATACACTAATTACAGGAATTAATTTATTGAATATTACACTCAAAGCTTTTCGTTGGTTGACATGACCAACATCCTCAGGAATTACTAAGAATGACAAACAATCTTAGAATGTTTGTCATTCTTAGTAATTCCTGAGGATGTTGGTAATGTCAACCAACGAAAAGCTTTGAGTGTAATATTCAATAAATTAATTCCTGTAATTAGTGTATATTATTTAATCTTGAAAAAAAAATGTGTATATTAGAGCGTATAGAGAATATGCGTTAAGTAATATAAACATAAAAATCTTCAAGTAAATATCTACTTAGACCAACAGAGTAAAATTTTATTAGAGTTACATTTTATTAAATAATTACAATTAAATAAAGTAACAATCACCTATGCGATATTCCACCAGTAACCAGTAGCATAACCAGTAACATAAAATCAGCCGTATGAAATCATATTTTATCATTTATTTTAAGACAAATGGGACGAAATAACCATATTGCATACTTTGCCTCTTTTGTGAAAAGTTTTTTCTCCCATATAAAATTAAACTAAATTCATTAAATTTAATTAAAGATTTAATACTTGAAAAAACTTTATTAACATCAAGTGTCATCCAATAGAAGTTTAAAAAAATGTAATTGAACTTGATTGTATGATAAAAACGTACGTTGAAAAAAACGTCATGTCATTCTATACTCTACAGTAGTCAAACAATTTGTTATTTTATTTGTCTCGCTATAGCCTAAAAGATCTTCAGGCTATTGAAATGAAACAAAACATAGGAAACAAAACAGTATTTTAATTCGCTATATGTGAAAAATATTTGCACCAAAAATAACAAATATACAACTATAACATGGACTAGAAGCCGATTCTTTAATAAGTATTTCAACTTAGACCTGTTTATGTTACTATCGAGTTCTTACATAAGTGTTCAAATTAAACAAAAATTCAATTTGAATAAAATTTACTTTCAGCCCTTTTAATTTCTTCGTTATTTTTGGTTCGTTCTGTTTAATATTTGTGTTAGTTTTCTGTAAAGATAAAGTAATATGTTTATTTTTGTAAAGATACCAATTTTTAGGTATTGTTTACTGTCATTGTGGACATGTTTTAAATTTAATGAGTGAATGATCAGGTTGCATGTGCGTTACCCTACCTGTGTGGCGTTTCCTAGGCGGCGCCGTAAAACTAAATGCGGATCGCGAATATATTACGAAAATAAAAAATATTACATCCCGAAAAATTTTAACAAGAAGATTTATACAATTTACTGTAAGAAAAGCAAAAAAATAAAACAAAAGTTCACACTAATATAATACACATGTATGGTTGTACCAATATATGCAACATAGATTGCCACCGTTTTCAGTGCAAAACTGATATTTAAGGTTTGTTATGAAGGTAGTTTTGGCTTCTTAACGTTGTCAGATTAAGTTGAATAGAATCTAATATTACAATCAGATAAAGATTTCCGTAAAACGTATTACATGAGAGGAAGAGCATTGTGTTGAAAATACTAAAAGGTCGAGAAACACTGGTTTACATTATTCGATTGCTATTTTCTAGTCGGACGATAAATATGTTTCGGGTGTTTGTTAGACCGTCCAAGCTCGTCAATGTAAATGTTATTCTGTCATTATAAAAAGAAGTCTTAAGACAGTAAGTCAAATTGAGCGTTAATGACTGCGAGGGTAGTAAAGGATTGTTAATACAGTTAGAGTAAAGTTAGAGACATTATTACAGGGCGAAATAGATAGAAGACCATTTTCTGAAGTTTCAAAAGTCGCTTCAGAGTAGAATCACAGACAGAGTATGTCTGAAATAGGCGTACTCTCTAACGGGGACTTCTAAATACGAGTATCTTTCCGTTATTCCAAGGCGCAGGAAGAGAGATAAGAGAGTACAGATGGGGTGAAACTATGATTAGGGAAATGATAATAATATCCTTCAGGTTTTTGAAAGGAGAAGATAATCATGTGCGCAGGGTAATTTCCTTGAAGGGATTAAAAAGCAGAATGTATTCGTTGTCCTCATTAAGTCCTCAATAAACGTAAGTCAGGATGTTGAATGTGCTGTAGTGTGCGTCATATCTGTGCGTCACTGTGGTAATATCTGTAAGTGGAGCTGGTTATACTTTCTATCGTTGCGGTAGTTACCGAAAAAGTTGTTTTTATTGTTTGTTGTAACTTTGTCAATTCAAAATACTTTCAGTTAATCTAAATTTGTCTCATTTTGTTATTAGCTTTGTTTTTTTTCAATTCTTTCTGTTAGTTCACACTCTCTTTATATATATATATATATATATATATATATATATATATATATATATATATATATATATATATAAAGAACAAAAGTCAAAATACAATTGATTTGTAAATTCAAATATAATTCTTGTATTTGTATTTTGACTTTTGTTCTTTATTAATACACAAGAAAACATATTGCGATATTTATATATATATATATATATATATATCGTTCAAATTTCCAATCGCTATTAACATTCCTTAAATACATTTACTCAAGTTCAAATACAAATATTCAAACTTGTAAAAGATGTCACTTGATGTTATTACAACTTTTTGTAAACATTAATTTATTAATTAAATTAAATTTATTTATTTAATTTTCATATGGGAGAAACGTTTTTACAAAAGGGGCAAAATGTGCAATACAGCTATTTCGTTCCATTTGGCATAAGGTGAGTGATAACATAATTACATAAAACAGCTGATTTTATGTTATAGGTTATGTGGTAGAACAGCTGTTTTAACGCATACGTTATGTTACTTTATTTATATTACTTGTAATTATTTAATAAAAAGTAACTAAAGTAAAGTTTGTATGTGTTGACTAAGTAGGAGTTGGATTTAAGATTTTTTTCGTTTATGTCACTTGTTCTCATCTGTATCCAGTTTCGTATAAATTTATTACATTTACGATTAAAGTTTTAAACTTTATTTTTTTAATTAAGTAAAAATTGACTTCAAAATATAGTATTTTATTTTACTTGTTTCTGTTTTTTTGTTTTAATAATTTGATGTTTTTTATCGTTATGTCCTTATTAGCCGGTTAATTGTTGAAGGTTTAAACGTTTGTTATGTCGTTTGATTTATTTCACTGTTAAAGTCTTCAATAGTTGTGTGTATAGTTAGTACTATATGCTATTGCTGTTCCTGACGGGGCGTATGTCTGAACCGTGATTAATTATTGATCCGTGTTTAAATTAACTAAGCGTTGCTCGAAACCACTGTTCTTTAGAATATTAATCATCATTTATAACCTTCATATGTTATAATATCAATTATTAAAATTTTAAATGTAATACAAGATTTGGTAGGATGGCAGATCGCAAATAGATACCTATTTAAATAATTGATGGGTGTGTGATTGCTCCATTGAGTCACCTTCTCTGCCAGGCCCATAGAAGAGACTATCTGTTGAAATCTTATAGAAGGATAGGGATTTGGACGTATAAGAAGAGTAGGTGAGGTAGTGAGTACTCAGAGGGGACCAACTCCCACATGTACAGTACGGTTTTTATACCGAATATGTAATATATCTTCAGTAGATGACATCATTTCTTAATATCGCAATAATGCGTTTGTCTTTTAAACAAATAGGTAAACAGTCCTTCAAACAGATAGCGGCTGCCCGAAACCGTCAAGAAAATTACTTAGGGAGTTCAAAACGGCAAAATTATAGTACTATGATGCATTCATCAATAGATTAGTGTGTATAGTAGAATCATTTCCACAACAATGCTGTACCTCCGGCGCATGTGCATTAGGGACTCGCACACAGTCCACAGATTTTACACATAGTGACACACAAAGTGAGTCTACTACAGAGTTGTTAAATTCAAGCAAACAACGTAAAATTTATCTAACCAAACCAAATGTGGCTCAAGCCTAAATAATTAAAATAATTATTAAAATTAATCCTCTTCCGCTCTATTAATATATATATATATACATATAAGTATATATATATATATATATATATATATATATATATATATATATATACTTATATGTATAGAGAGAGAGAGAGTATGTGTGTGTGTGTGTGTGAGTGTGTGTGCGTGCGTGTGTGTGTGTGTGTGTGTGTGTGTGTGTGTGTGTGTGTGTGTGTGTGTGTGTGTGTGTGTGTGTGTGTGTGTGTGTGTGTGTGTGTGTGTGTGTGTGTGTGTGTGTGGTGTGAAGAACTCTTCACCATGGCCAAACCATTATTATACAAATGTAACATTTGCCTATAGTTAAACAAATTACGTAGCTTAAATCATGTTTATATTTAGTCGCAGGAACCGATAAAACCAAAGCATTTACCCTTCTCTTATGAGCTCAGGTAATAATTAAATAATACAGAACGCTAACTTCTCAATAATAATAATAAAATTAGCGCTTAGGTGTTGTTTCAGCTATTCTTACAGTTATATATTTTTGTCTTTGAAACGGTTCTGAGGAATAAATTATTGATTGTGAGCTAGTTTTTGTTATTATTAATTCAAAAATTCATTGCTTCACCAAAACTAAAATTATTTTTAATTGTTTTACCCTAAACGTAAATTTGTCTTTTTTGGTTTATAGATAAGTTGGAGTTTTTCAGTGTTTCTCCCCAAAAGCCAATCTCTTTTTTTAAAATCACTTGATTTCTAAGTGACAAGAAATCTTGATGATTATTTTGCGTGATATAAACAACTCTAATTTGTATAAAACCATTTTGGTATAATGAAACTCGTCGTGTTTCAGGTCTCCAGGAGAAAACTCGGTTTACCCAGTGGAACCGGTGGTGGTCCAGCCTACGAAGACAAAAGGTTGCTGCGGTAAATTCCTAGACAGGATAGCGTGCAAGTGCTGCAAGTCGTCTTCATCGAGCGATGGAAAGTGTTTCGGCAAGTTCTGCCGGAAGCTGAACTGCTGCAAGGGCTCGTCGTGCTGCAAGAAGCACAAAGAAGAAAAACGGAAACCAGTTCCTCGCGAGAAGAAGAGCAAACTCAAGGAATGCCTGTCGAAGCTGAACTGCTGCCGGTCGATAAAGTGCTGCAAGAAGACGTCGACGCGCCTAGAGGAAGCCGAAGACGCGGAGCCTCCGCCGGGCTGCTGCGCCGTGTGCAAGCGGAGGACGAAGAACTGTTGCAGCGCTCTGTTCTGTCTTAACTTGGCTTGCTGCCAGAGGCTGAGGAACTGCTGCGGTTGCACACGTTTCCAGTGCTGCCGAATAGGCGGGTGCTGCGGGCCGAGTCCTCCCGAAGCGGACCGAAGGAAAAGTCGGCAAAGCTTGAAGAGGGCCCAAACAATCTCTAATGTTGTAAGTACTTTGTTTTCGTTGGCCTTGTGTGTGCAATATTATACTAGTACAAACTAAAGACTATTTTAAAGAAACGCATCACATTGTTTGCGACTTTAAAATACAAGTTACTTCAAACTGTAAGAGTGATAATTTTATGACAGTAATTTCGTGCATGTAAAGTATTATTTTATTCCTACATTTCTGTTTTAAAAACCAATTAAAGAAATAAAATAAACAAAACATTTTAAAAAATAATTTCAATTTAAGTAAATAAAGACAAATATTATTTTAGTGATTTCGTATTGTGTAATTACAATAATATAAATAAAGTAACATAACTCATGCGTAAAACAGCTGCCCTATCACATAACCTATAAAATATAATCAGCTGTTTTATAAAATCTTACGTTATCACTTATTTTAAGCCAAGTGGGACGAAATAGCTATATTGCATACCTTGCCCCTTTTGTGAGATTTTTTTCTCTTATATAAAAGTAAAATTATTCATTATTAAATTTAAGTAAAGAATTAATATTTGAAAAAATCTGTATTAACATCAATTTTCATCTACTACAAGTTTAAAATATATATTTGAACTTCAGTCGACGAATAAAAAGCATTTCATTAACGGTTGAAAATTAGAATATGATATATATATATATATATATATATATATATATATATATATATATATATATATAAATAGGGAGTATCAACTAGATGAAGGAATTGACAAAATCTTAATTGCATGCTAATACATACTGCAGTACGTTACAGGAAATGATGACAATCAATGGAAATTTGCAATTGCTGGGTTGTAGGCCTACATCTTGAGGATTTTCAATAAATTATTTATCAATATATCTTTGGAAAAAACCACTACTTATTTTTCAGCAGACACGTTTCGCAATAGATCAGCAATGCTTTTTGGTATCGTGAGATACGGACAAGACAGTAATATAAGTAGATGTTGCTAAAAAAAAAGCCTCAACATATGCAACTCAAAATCTGTAAAAGCCCTTCCTCGCTGGTCTCTGCAGATTGTGCTTGGTCAAGGGCGTTACTGATCAGGTGTGTTGTGTTATTATGAATCTGTGGTGTTTTGAATAACAAACAACAGCAAAACGTCACAGATTTACAGTAACAAACCTCCCCTGAGCAGGTTTCAACGTACTCGCTGAATAGGACAATGGTCTGAACATGTGCGAAACTCGTAAGCAAAGAGATATCAGTGAGTAATGATTTTTCCCAAGATAAATTGATCGATAAGAGTTGAGGAGAGTTTTGAAATACCAAATATTTAATAATAATACTTAGTTATAAACTAATTATTGAAAAAAATATTTTTAATTTGTTAAAATGTTTCAAATTCCTATACATACAATGAGGTAAAAATACATAAATCCGGCCTTATTTTAGTCTTAGCCTAACATTCGTCTTAAATTGTTCGTAAAAATATTCTGAAAATTTGGAAAAAACCTTTTATTCTGTAAATTTGTATGGGGGATATATTTTTTAAACAAAGAGTATTGGTTCTAGGTAAATTGTATTTATTAAGTTTAGACAAGCAACCAATGAAAACGTTTCCATTGTTGTAAATTGTGAGAAAAATTGTTTAGATATTAATTATTTTTGAAAGAATAAACACGTAAATGGGATGCTAATTCAGAATTGTATTTTTTTAAAAATATGCAGCAAAATGTAAAAATTCTAACCTTTGAGGATTTCATATATTTTATTGGTTTGTTAGTTATTGTAAGGAAGCATTTGTTTATAACTTGTATTATTCCAGGGTTTGCCGAAGCTGGACCCCAGCCTTGTTGACCACTCTGCTTTCATCCGAAGTGCTATCCCCGTTCTGCCTGTACCTCTGGCCTGGGTCTGCCTCATATTTAATGTCTTCCTCCCAGGGACTGGTAAACCAACTATACTTGTATTATATTTCTTATGTAACGTGTGTTTGTTTAATACTGAAATGTTTTTAACACTTTTAACTTTTAAAACTGTTTTTTAAATATAAGAACCAGTCATTGCATTTAGCCCTTTTTCATTTCATCTCTTTCCATTTAGTTCATGAGATGTCTTTTAAGTAAAGCGACATTCTTTGAACAAGTACGATGAGATGAAAAAACTAGCGAACCACAATAAGAAAAATCGTGATAAAATGTTTCAAGAGCTGTCACGTAAGCAGAAAATGTTGAAATCAAGTAGGAAAATATTTACAGAGTGAGAATATCTGTTGGTGTAGATAGAGTAGATGTGTAAAGATATGAAACTTGAATAAAGATATCTAGCAGAACCAGAGGAAAGGAATCTAATTTGAAAAAGATAAAGTGGGTTTTCAGTATGAAGACATTTCAGTGACAGACTCGTAACTATTACTTGCGCGACATAGCAAGACACTTTGCTAACCGATGCGCAGTGGCCTACTTGACATTTAGAGTGGTGGGGCAGTGACTCAGTGTTTGCCGAGCCTCGCTGCTATACGTATTGGTCTACCGTAACCACTGTGCCCTGCTTACAAGTCTGCCTAGAGAGGTAGTAACTACATAGACTTTCTCTATTCGGCAAACTCCAACGCGGAACATCTCACGTCTCTTGCTATAGCTCGAGAGTAAAAAAGAAACAGTAAAAAATATGTGCTACAAATCTAATTCAAAGTAGACAGAAATTCATCGTAAATTATTTAGGGTTATTTGGTAAAATATATTACCCAGAACTTAGTTTATCGTTGACTATATCTCCTATATTTGAGTTTCGAATGATAATAAATGTCTTTGCTCTCAGGTACACTGTTTAGCGGTATGTTCTGCCTGTGTGTTGGGAAACCGAGGTTCTCCATAAATGATTCGCACGCCGACCGCTTGATGTCGTTCTGTGTCAACCTTATAGTGGCGCTCACTCAAGTGTTTTCAATCATATTCTGCTTGGTCGGCTGGGGTTGGAGTATTTGGTGGGGCGTTATCATGCTGAGGCTGGCAAGTAAGTTCACTCCAGCAATATTCTGTAACGTATTAATGGTTTCACTTTTGCAGAAGAGCTTTGGAAAGATGATTTTTTTTTAGTTAATTCTACTGCAAAGATTATAACTTGATTAAAAAAATCTTTTATCGGCTGAAAAAAATATTTTTAACTGGCCATTTTTTGTAACAAAATTTATATCAATTTCGATCTCTCACATATATTTGAAACAAATTCAAATATCATACCTTCAAACGCGTTTTCCTATAAAACTAGGTTAGTTAACAAGAACCTTAAAGCTGTTATGATATATTAGTAAAAAATGCCCATAAAATTCTTCAATGTTCGTAATGACGTCAGACGGGAGCCTCATATTTCAGAAAAAAACTTATGGAGAACGCCTAAATAGAGAGTATGTTTATGGATATATCCACTTCTGGCTTACATCCATGGCTTATATCAACACATTTATATAGTAAGTACCGGAATTGAAATGGGATGTACTCTCTTATCTTTTCCAGTTCAATTCTTTTGCTGTTGGAATTTAATACAGATTTATAATTAATCAGGACAAATAACGTGTAGTAACATACATTGTTTTCAAAAACTAATTATTTTGATTAAAAAAATCTTTCAACGTTTCAGCTATTTACATTTTCCTTCTGGTCATTCTCAAGAATAAAAACAATAACCAACAAACATACCAAGTACCTACCCACCCACACAGATACACAAATACACACACACACACACACACACACACACACACACACACACACACACACACACACACATACAAACACACACACAAATATATATATATATATATATATATATGTGTGTGTGTGTATATGTATATATACAGTATATATATAGCTACAGCTAAGACGTTGGTGATTAGGATAGAGTTTTTTTTTAATAATGTTTACTAATGCAAGAGATAAACAACTGAAACCTTATTCCAAAATGGAGGCAACGTCACTTGTTAACAAGTGTACGTATCTCAGCGAACTATATATATATATATATATATATATATATATATATATATATATATATATATCGCAATATGTATTCTTGTGTATTAATAAAGAACTAGTCAAAATACAAATACAAGAATTATAATTGAATTGTAAATTCAATTATAATTCTTGTATTTGTATTTTGACTTAGTTCTTTATATATAAAACAAATCTATCCTATCCAGATACGTTGTAGATATATCATAATATAGTAAAACATTTAGCTCTGATTTAGAAAAAAAATGTGATTTTAAAACGTTTTGAGTTATAGTCATTTTTATTTTTTTCAAGAAACTTCAAAATAAATTGTTTTATTAATTTTTAGTTTTCTTGAAGTGTTTTTGCATCGCCAGATATATTTTTTTGCCTATTTCGATTACTTGTAGAATATTGATAATGACCTTCATTTAATGCTTCTCTTTGTTCACTAATATTTCCAGGATTCGCTTTTAATTTAAATATATACAATCGATTACCAAACTGAAATTAGTTTAATAGTGTCTTGTTCCAGCATTGCTTTTAATCCGATTTGTTATTGTTTTCAGAAAAGAACCGGCGAATCCAACTGGCGGAGAAAAATGTGGAGCAACCTGCCCCTGTAGCGCTGAACCAGAACCATGATGTGGAGAGGGCGCATTAACCTTCGACCTGTTCCAGGCGCACTGGCTAAGACTGAGCTAAAACACCCCCCCCACAAAATATAAATCCAAATTAAATATTACTAAACGTTATACCCCTTCAGAATTTTCCACGTTTACCATTTTTTATTTACGAAGGCCTATATATTTAAAAATTAATATCGCATTTTAAAATTTTTCAATATTAAATATTTTTATAAACTTCAAATATTATTAAACGTTAAAACGTAGAATTTATCTGTTAGTAATGGAATTCGGTGAAAATGTTTTATTTTACCATTATAAATGGTACTTGTAAATATTTTATTATAACAAGTATAGAAATAACTGCGTGGGCTAAGTCTAAAGTACAATGATTCTGTTTTAATTAAGGCATTGTTCCCACAGATACACCGTTACCAATGGTTGGGCTTGGCCGATGGCGTTTTTATAAAACTTACAATATGTCAATGTTACAGAAATATATTTAAGAGTTCTGGCCTTACCTGTAGCAAATGTTTAAAGTTCTGCCACAATAGTGCTGCCTCTGGGAGTCATAGCGACTACACACACCTCCATGACGCAGGAGCGACAGTCTGACATTGAGTCACATGTACCTTCTGTATAATATGTTTGGCCAGGGCGCGTCTTTTTTTCGGAACGCAGGCTACAACAAAATGTAGATTTCTTTCATCTGAAAGTAAAAAGGGAATTGAATTAGTACTCTCAAATAACGTTATATTAATTTATATCATAATATCATATTACTAATGTAAAATTAACATTTTAAAGTCTCATTTTAAATCTTTCTTTCAGTTAGATTACATTGAGAATACTCTAATGCTGAAGTCGTATCGAGCCGATAGGTTATATAACAAACGGTTGTTTCATATACGAAACAATTATCTTCTAGGGGATGAATCGTTGAAAATTTGATATTTATAACAAACCACAAGAAATTGATACTGTAATAAAGAAAATTGTATCTGCCATTGTAGAAAGTCGTCAAAAACACGGAAAAGTAATAAAACGGCCTAAAAAATATTATTTTCTTCACTCTTGACCTCACTTTAAAATAGCACGGGAACCTTTGTAAAACCAAGGATTCTTTGTGCAACAGAGAGATATGTTATTATAACTTATTGCAAAATAGCTAAAAGTATACGCTTTTATTATTTTTAACTTTATAAAATTAATAAAATATCCACACTCGAAATAACCAGCTCAAGCGTGAATTGGAAGATATTACAGTTGCATTTAAGCACTGCAATGTAATAGCTTACATTAAAATGGAAACTAATTCACTTGTCAACTGATTAGCTTACATAGGAAATAGTATGTATTATTTTTTAATAATATATATACAATTAATTTTATAAAGAATCTTTGAGTATTTAAAGTTTATTATGTTGTTAGGTTAAGGATTGATTTGTATTGTTTTAATTTAAAATATTTGAAGCGACAGTGACAAGCTCTATTTTTTCCACCGTCTCTTAAAGGTTCCAAGTACAATTTTTTACTGCAATATCGGTGTCCTGGGGTTGATATATACCGAAACTATTTCCTACTCTATTATTTTACAAAACCTCGCCAACTATAACAATTCTTGCATTTATTAAAAAAAGAAACTAAATTTGTATCATTTTGAAGTAATTTTAAAATGATTAAAATCAGAAAGTCAATATTATAGTTAAAATTTTAAACGAGTTTCTCCAGTCTTTATATATATATATATATATATATATATATATATATATATATAATTCGTTTTTAATATCAATTATCTAACTAAAAATGTATTTTTGAATATTTTTAAAATATTTATAAAAAAATTGAAACTCTTCAAAACTCTTAGAAAATTTTCAACTATCCTACATAAAACTGCAGTTTTATATGAAGCTACATATTTGACGGCTTTTCAAATCAGGCTACAGCATATAGTAACTCTTACTCGATCTCATACATTCCTATTTCTCGTTTTAGGAATTGCTGTATGGATTGAAACTACCCTTTGAACACATTGTTTCGTAATTTCGCTACTAGGAGCGCTCTTATTGACCAAACGACATAGTACGGCCATGTTTAACATTTGTGATGCATAGAAAGATAAGGGACATAGCTTCGGTACATGTATTTCAATGCTTAGAATGCATTCTAATCCTAGAAGATGACGGCATCGTTGTATATTGACGTTGAGCTTTACCAGCGGCGTGTTCGGTATTACTTGGTTCCGACACTTTCCAGTCTCTTACAAACACTAAGTTCAGGACGACTTTGAGCTGGTCATGAACTGGACTTTCTGCATTCTTAATGGTCGTTGGTGACAATATTATTGGTAAGCTTTCTTGAATCAAACTCTAAGAATTACCAGCTTTCTCGTTCTTCCGAAAGGAAACATTTCTGGCTTTATTTTCTTCATTTAATACGGTTCATATTTTTCAATATTATATTTATTCGTTAGTAATTGTGTGTTATTTTTAGCTCCTTTCATCAACCGTGTTTTTTCGTTTCTATACTTTGTGTCGTTTTCATTGTCTCCTGATACTTACGCGTTTTTCCAACTTAAAAAAATTTATCTACAACTTTTACCATAAAATCGATTTTTTTAAAAATTTCCATAAAAAATTCTTTATTCTTTCTCTATTAATATCTTAACTGTTAGAAAACTTATTGCTCCAATAAACAAAAATTGTCTCATTCACAGATTAGGGCGGTGAGCAGAAAATGTATCGAAAGAAGCGAATATTTTCCCAAAGCAGAAATTCTTATTATGTCTTTCTGTCCATAACAGTTCTGTAACTTCCAAAAAGCCACGTCCTCTTTAAAATCTTCGATGGTTTTGGCTAAATAATAAGCTTTCTTTAGTATTTTATATGTTTAAGTATTTTCTGTGCATTGCTGGACAATGTAATTTGTTTTAACGAAACTATTGCCTAAAGTAAATGCGACGAGAAATGTCTGTTGAGGGGTATGTTGCCAGATTTAACATCTCAGAGTAGTGCCTTGTTGCCACTATTCTGTTCCTCGTGTGAGGCGCCTGACCGTTAAAATTTGAACATATTTGAAATAATTTGTTGTAGTTAGAAACCCCTAAAAGGAAATATTAATAAAACCTTGATTGCTAAGTTTCCTTTTACAATAAATTTGTAGATATATATTATAGTACAATTAAAAAATAATAATTTATTATTTTTAGCATGAAATATTATCGTAAAGAATTCAAAGTCTACTTATTCAAATTCTGTGAAACAATTTTAACACATTTCTTTTGGGAAATGTTAGATGAACTAAAATGTTTTTTAATTTGATTTTTGTTCTTATGTGGCTGACTAAACGCGTTTCCACAAACTCCAAGTCCCTGAGAACTCCCGAAAAAACACCGGAAAAAAACTCAACCAAAACTGGCAATATCGAAGCGGTTGGTGCAGCTCAATCGACATCTCTCGTAAAGCACAGTAATTTAACGATTAATTAGAGCCAGATACAAATAGCTAGATACTATTTTTATACAGAAAGCTAAAATGGTGCCTAAATATTTTACCTGTTTGTTTACACAGATCTAATTTATCTTTAACTACTATTAACATAGAAGTAATGACACATTGAGGGGTAATCATAACTTGAGGAATATAGTGGTGTGGTTGTCGGCATAAAACAATGCTTTTAGAGCAATAGCGTGCGACTTGGCCTTCAGGTGTAATCGGAAGCTAGCTTCGCATTATTTACTGTTATTGCAAATAAGAACATAATCTTTACATTAAACTATTCTAGAATTAAATTTAGAGAAGTATAGGCAAAACTTTATAAGCTGGCACTTGGCTCTAAGGTAGAAATTGTGTATTAATCATCTATAAAACATCAGGCACTGTCGTCATCACTCATCGGGGCCATAAATCATGGCCTACCATTAGACAATCCTATTAGCACGCTTCCGTGACGACCTATTTTCATTTGTTGTTATTTTTACTATACATTAAAAAGTATTAATAAGTAACAAAGTAACGAGTCAACCTTATGAGTCAGCGGAAGTCCAACTGCCGATGTTTTTGAAAATGACCTGCGATCACCTCCACCCACCATCGTCCTCAGCAAGGCCCGCAGCCCCCAAGTGCCAGCTTACAAAATCTTACCTAAATCTTTTTAGACAACGTTCAAGATACTTTGGCAGGTCGTCACCTATTTCGTAAAGTCAGGCACAGAGGTTTCCATGACAACCGGGCTTGACAGGTTTGCCAAGTTCCCAAGTACGCCGGTGTAAACAAAGTCGCTTGCTTCCTTTTCAATCGTCTTTCCATATAAAAGATATGAATTGATAACTCAAACCAACAAAATGGCTACTCTGTGTTCAGCCGTTCTTCTATTTCGTCTAATTCAAAATAACTTTCTAAATTTAATTTGACTATAGTCCATCAACTGTATGACCCAATCTTTACACGAACGTACAATTATAAACACTTTATTTTCCTACGGGTTTCAACGACTTGTGATCATCAGTGAGAGTGCTAAATATCTTATTTGTAATTACACTGTAGCTGTGGTTATGTAGGGTATTACTGATGATGACAACGTTGGTCGCTGAAACGTCTATGAGAATAAAGTTCATAGTTGTAAGTTTGTGTAGAGTATAAATAGTTACTTAAACTCAAAACGAAGCTCAGTTATTATTTATAATGCAATATATGCACTCACTTCAAGTCTGTCGACTATGTAATGAATCTGCCATTGGTATAAAACATAAAACAATCATAGCTTGCGTGGATAGTGTCTTCTTCCTAACCACCACTATATTTTTCAGTGTTTTATTCATAGTTTACTTTATATATTTTTATTAAAAACTAAAAGGAATCATTTAGTTATAAGTGTTTTGAGTTTTCATAAATGCATTTTACGTTTGATTACGTTTCAATGGGGTTTTTTGTTATCCACGGTAGGTTAGTTGAATACAAGGCGGTTCGACAAAGCACGCTTCCATGTTCCCCACTCATTTCCCGTGTTCGCGATTAGTTATGAGCCATGCTCTGCAGTTACTGTCGTTACGCTATTCTTGGAGTGCAAACATGCTCTGTAATATGGAGTGCATGAAACAGTTTCTTGAACGAGCTTCAGGTTTATGCATAAACATAGTTTGCTATTACAAATATTAAAGGTCCACAAAAATGCTAAAACCATGATAAAGACGCCGGCCATATTGATTTCGTATCCTTATACAACAATGCTACGGTTCTAGATTATTTATTCAGGTGTTTGTTCTTGATTTTTTGTATACTTCTTATAGAGAAAATATTTATCAAGAATTTAGACAAAATAAAAACGTTCAACTATTTACATTTATTTTTAAACATATTTTTTTTTAAATAGTTTAAAAAATCAATATAAAAAAGTTATTCCTAAAAATTATGGCGATATCGACTATATTTATAATGCTATCCCGTAGTAACGTAATCTTATCTTCAATTCATGTTATCAGAGGAGATGTTTCAGAAATGCTCGGATTTCTAACGGACAATGTTAGAAGCGTGCTGTCAAAGTGATACTATATTCGGATCTTCCTTTCAAAAGCGTTTAAATGATCGTTCTTATAAAAAGGCCAATATTTCATCTCTTAGGCCAAATAATTTATTTTAAGCGGAAATGGTTATTACTTTAATATAAGAAAAATATGTTTAAAAGATTTCGCTATTTTGGTAGTCAGAAACGATTTAAAAGTAGAAATACTACATAATTTTAGTCGCACTACCGTGTTGTGTCAATACTATCTCGGAAAAATACCATAACAATCGTGAGCATTGGCTGTTATCTTTAAAAAATATTTATCACTTTAAAGCTTAAAATGGCTTGGGTGTGTGGAGTATCTATCCCTCACCAATATTTATAGAACTATTTTCATTTGTTTCACTATAAAGGCGAGTTTTGACCGAAACGCCTTGTATGAACGTCTCTAGGTTAGTTCGAGAGCAAATAATATATGAAAATTCAACAAATGTCTTCCACTTGTTTTAGATTAAGATTTTTCTAAGAAAATATTTAATGTTAGTTGATATTCCTTGAATAAAATTAGTTTGTATTATTATATTTTGAAAAAAAAAACACATTTTGTAGTTTGGCATGCAAAATTGTTTGTATAAAAAGATACAATATTAATTTTAAAAACTGTCTTTAATTTAAATACAACCTTCTTTTCCTAATATTTTAATTGATTTTTTCAGTTTTAGCGTCAGATATATTATTTTTTGGTTTTTGCTAAGGCCGCAACAAGAAGGCTCTTTGGTGCATTTCCTCACAGAAGAATTTTTAATTTATTTTTAACAAAAAAATTAATTTGGTCTGTTCTGTACCAAATTTAAAAATAAATGTCAAACTCTCATAACAAAATTTAAATGTTACAATTTCCAGGTAGTTTCTCTATAAGATGAGTTAACAATAAACTGGATGCTGTTAATCAATATCCTCCACAATGTCTGTCCTTAAAACGTCATACAATTCCTTCTATTAGCTACCACTCTCCTTATACATTTTTTGCATAAATTTTTAATCGTTATTAAAATACGTTTTAATCATCCAATCAAGTTTAAATAACTTTTTAAAATCTATAGTGGATGATAATTGATGTTAGTACAGTTATTTCAAATATTCAAGTATATGAATTATTTTCTGTCCCGATCTTGTCGTCGTCGAAGCCTCCATTATATAACCGTAAATTGTAACCATGATCACCACACAATGCTCAAGGTTTACTCAATAGAAGATATTGTAATTTTCTCTGACTCAAAATCAGCACTCAAAGCCATACATAATTTTGAGAAGACTGACATAAGAAATTATTACTCTTCTCCATTCATTAAATATACCTTGCTTTCTCCAGTGGATCCCTGCTCATGTCGGAATTGAGGGTAATGAGTGCGCAGATGACCTTGGGGCACGTGACGATGATCAACAGTCACTTATACAGATGCGAATGCTGTTGCCAAGCGAAAAATTTACATCAACCAGCATTTTAGCAAGGCAACCCTTCTTGATATAAACTGCCCAAGAAACCTCTCCTCTACAATAGCTAGGCTTCGTACTGGACATTTCATGGGTATGAAGATATCATCAACTAATATAAAAACGTATCCCATTTGCAAGTACTGTCCCCAATCCCAACTAACCCCAGATCATGTTTTTGACTGCCAAGCCATTGCACGTTCCCTCCTTCAACTTGTAGTACCATCATTTGAAATACTTCACACCCATCGGGCTCTAGAGCTGGCAGATCCTGTCATCAGGACGTTTGGAAGAATCTGAACGTCTTGCACTTTGCACATCAATAGGCATGACAACAACAATAACAATGCTCTAGGATTAAAAATGAATGAAAGTAATAAAATAAACAAACAAACTGGATTAAAGGTGTCGAACTTTGCTTCACAAACAGACAATGCGAAAGGAAAGCGAAAGTAAGCTACAACCAATGCAAGCGACGAAGAAAAGAAAGCGTATAGGTCTAAATAGTAACAAACAAAAATAATAGTCCAACACCATACAAGAAAGGAAAATGGAAAATTGCAAGGAAATTCGCTTTCTATTTTGGCGCTTAATATTGTTATTTTGACATATGTATATACATAATTATATTAATTGTAATTATAAAATAAAAAGAAACTAAAGTTTTCTTTGGTGACTTAAGTAGGAATTGACTTTAAAATAACATAATATCACTTGTTTGTGTGTAACAGAACTTCGTGTCTATGTGGTAAGTAAAATGTTGCTCTATTAAAAAAATTGTGTTTATATCGTTTTCTTAATATAATCGTATTTTTTATCGATAGGAATGCTGGTGTACATTTGAGTGTCTTCTTCTGCCTTTCCTGACAATAAAACCTTGTTCTTTGTTGACAAAAACTCCAAACTGGATATAATATTGTCAAAGAATACAGTTTGGAGTTTTGATAATACTGTTTAAGGTTTCGATAATGGAGTTTAAGGTTTCGATAATGGAGTTTAAGGTTTCGATAATGGAGTTTAAGGTTTCGATAATGGAGTTTAAGGTTTCGATAATGCAGTTTAAGGTTTCGGTAATGGAATTTAACCGAAACGCGTCAACGAAGAACAAGGTTTTAAGTTAGGAAAGGTAGAAGAAGGACTTCAAAAGCTATACAGTTTTGTTTGTATTACTTAAAATATTTTTAACAACCAATCATTAGTTGGGACATTTGAAGTAACTTGTTTCTTCTTATTATTTCTAAATTCCTTCTATTAGTTCACACTCTCCTGATACGTATCTTGTACAAAATTTCAATCGTTAATAATATACAGTTTTGTTCATCCAAACAAATTCAAATAAATTTCTTTTAACGTATATTGGATGACAATTGATGTTAATAAAGTTTTTTTCAAATATTTATTCAATAATTAAATTCTAAACATTTGGTGGTCTATCTGTATTCGAACTATAAATCTTTATGTTTTTAATACCAAAAAATGAATTTCTTAAATACATATATGAACTTTTCTCCCCCACCTGGCTGTCACCGAAACCTCCATTGTACAACCTTAAAATATTGCCATTGTTACCACAAAATATCATAAATAGTACTGTAAGGTTAAAAATGAACGAAAGGAATATAATAAACAAACTGGAAATAGCCAAACTATAGTAAGATTTTTCTTTCTTGACCTCAGTAGGAATTTACTTAATTTTTTTTATATTACTTGCTTATAATGAGTTTTCAAACAACATCGGTAGAAACGAAAAATATTGGGACTGGCTCAGTTTTCTGTCAACTATTACAATTTATTTTTATATGTGAGATTGATAGTTCTCTATTATTATATTAATTATAAGAATTGATTAGAAAGTCCTTAATAATACGGGGTTGTAAGGACAAAATTTCAGCTCGTAAAGAAACCGCAAAGGATACAGACAACCTTGGGTAGTACAGTAGATATTATTATCGTGACTTAGTATCTAACTATCGATACTTTAGTATCAGGTACTAACCTATCGATTGTTTCTGCTGCGATAGTGTAATGTGTGACTTAGTATCTAACTATCGATACTTTAGTATCAGGTACTAACCTATCGATTGTTTCTGCTGCGATAGTGTAATGTGTGACTTAGTATCTAACTATTGATACTTTAGTATCAGGTACTAACCTATCGATTGTTTCTGCTTCGATAGTGTAATGCCACTTGTAAAGACATTCCATGTATCAAGCGTAGAAACCGCAAAGGATACAGACAACCTTGGGTAGTACAGTATATATTATTATCGTGACTTAGTATCTAACTATCGATACTTTAGTATCAGGTACTAACCTATCGATTGTTTCTGCTTCGATAGTGTAATGCCACTTGTAAAGACATTCCATGTATCAAGCGTAGAAACCGCAAAGGATACAGACAACCTTGGGTAGTACAGTATATATTATTATCGTGACTTAGTATCTAACTATCGATACTTTAGTATCAGGTACTAACCTATCGATTGTTTCTGCTGCGATAGTGTAATGTGTGACTTAGTATCTAACTATCGATACTTTAGTATCAGGTACTAACCTATCGATTGTTTCTGCTTCGATAGTGTAATGTTCACTTGTCAAGATATTCCATGTATCAAGCGTAGGCTCATACTTATTACAATAACAGACCTACTTTTGGTGTTGTCTTATCGCACCGGCTGTTTAGGCTTATGTTTATATTAGTCTAATTGTAGTTCGCATTTAGCTTTTACTTTTCTCTCGATAGCGAAAGTCGATTCTTACTTTCGCAACGCCCCTAATTACAGGAGTGAAAACGGAAGTCCGATTAAGCATTAACTAAACTATATCTGTCTAAATAACAACTTGGGCAACTGTTTTTTTTTAAAGGCCTATATAAAACCTTTTTACCACAAGAACATTTTATTTGAATCCTTATGTACATTTCGATTGTAATGAAATCATTTTCAGAGGAGATTATTACCAATATAACTAAATAACTAGATAGTTAACTTATGTAAGTAATAATCTCCTCTGAAGATGATCGCTTTGCAATCGAATTGAACCTAAGGAATTTTTATGATTAAGATGTTTTATTTACTATTTATTACCAATATAACTAAATAACTACATAGTTAACTTATATAAGTAATAATCTCCTCTGAAGATGATCGCTTTTTAATCGAATTGAACCTAAGGAATTTTTATGATTAAGATGTTTTATTTACTATTTATTACCAATATAACTAAATAACTACATAGTTAACTTATGTAAGTAATAATCTCCTCTGAAGATGATCGCTTTGCAATCGAATTGAACCTAAGGAATTTTTATGATTAAGATGTTTTATTTACTATTTATTACCAATATAACTAAATAACTACATAGTTAACTTATATAAGTAATAATCTCCTCTGAAGATGATCGCTTTTTAATCGAATTGAACCTAAGGAATTTTTATGATTAAGATGTTTTATTTACTATTTATTACCAATATAACTAAATAACTAGATAGTTAACTTATATAAGTAATAATCTCCTCTGAAGATGATCGCTTTTTAATCGAATTGAACCTAAGGAATTTTTATGATTAAGATGTTTTATTTACTATTTATTACCAATATAACTAAATAACTACATAGTTAACTTATATAAGTAATAATCTCCTCTGAAGATTATCGCTTTTTAATCGAATTGAACCTAAGGAATTTTTATGATTAAGATGTTTTATTTACTATTTATTACCAATATAACTAAATAACTACATAGTTAACTTATATAAGTAATAATCTCCTCTGAAGATGATCGCTTTTTAATCGAATTGAACCTAAGGAATTTTTATGATTAAGATGTTTTATTTACTATTTATTACCAATATAACTAAATAACTACATAGTTAACTTATATAAGTAATAATCTCCTCTGAAGATGATCGCTTTTTAATCGAATTGAACCTAAGGAATTTTTATGATTAAGATGTTTTATTTACTATTTATTACCAATATAACTAAATAACTACATAGTTAACTTATATAAGTAATAATCTCCTCTGAAGATGATCGCTTTTTAATCGAATTGAACCTAAGGAATTTTTATGATTAAGATGTTTTATTTACTATTTATTACCAATATAACTAAATAACTACATAGTTAACTTATATAAGTAATAATCTCCTCTGAAGATGATCGCTTTTTAATCGAATTGAACCTAAGGAATTTTTATGATTAAGATGTTTTATTTACTATTTATTACCAATATAACTAAATAACTAGATAGTTAACTTATGTAAGTAATAATCTCCTCTGAAGATGATCGCTTTGCAATCGAATTGAACCTAAGGAATTTTCATGATTAAGATGTTTTATTTACTATTTATTACCAATATAACTAAATAACTACATAGTTAACTTATGTAAGTAATAATCTCCTCTGAAGATGATCGCTTTGCAATCGAATTGAACCTAAGGAATTTTTATGATTAAGATGTTTTATTTACTATTTATTACCAATATAACTAAATAACTACATAGTTAACTTATATAAGTAATAATCTCCTCTGAAGATGATCGCTTTTTAATCGAATTGAACCTAAGGAATTTTTATGATTAAGATGTTTTATTTACTATTTATTACCAATATAACTAAATAACTAGATAGTTAACTTATATAAGTAATAATCTCCTCTGAAGATGATCGCTTTTTAATCGAATTGAACCTAAGGAATTTTTATGATTAAGATGTTTTATTTACTATTTATTACCAATATAACTAAATAACTAGATAGTTAACTTATATAAGTAATAATCTCCTCTGAAGATGATCGCTTTTTAATCGAATTGAACCTAAGGAATTTTTATGATTAAGATGTTTTATTTACTATTTATTACCAATATAACTAAATAACTACATAGTTAACTTATATAAGTAATAATCTCCTCTGAAGATGATCGCTTTTTAATCGAATTGAACCTAAGGAATTTTTATGATTAAGATGTTTTATTTACTATTTATTACCAATATAACTAAATAACTACATAGTTAACTTATATAAGTAATAATCTCCTCTGAAGATGATCGCTTTTTAATCGAATTGAACCTAAGGAATTTTTATGATTAAGATGTTTTATTTACTATTTATTACCAATATAACTAAATAACTACATAGTTAACTTATATAAGTAATAATCTCCTCTGAAGATGATCGCTTTTTAATCGAATTGAACCTAAGGAATTTTTATGATTAAGATGTTTTATTTACTATTTATTACCAATATAACTAAATAACTACATAGTTAACTTATATAAGTAATAATCTCCTCTGAAGATGATCGCTTTTTAATCGAATTGAACCTAAGGAATTTTTATGATTAAGATGTTTTATTTACTATTTATTACCAATATAACTAAATAACTACATAGTTAACTTATATAAGTAATAATCTCCTCTGAAGATGATCGCTTTTTAATCGAATTGAACCTAAGGAATTTTTATGATTAAGATGTTTTATTTACTATTTATTACCAATATAACTAAATAACTACATAGTTAACTTATATAAGTAATAATCTCCTCTGAAGATGATCGCTTTTTAATCGAATTGAACCTAAGGAATTTTTATGATTAAGATGTTTTATTTACTATTTATTACCAATATAACTAAATAACTACATAGTTAACTTATATAAGTAATAATCTCCTCTGAAGATGATCGCTTTTTAATCGAATTGAACCTAAGGAATTTTTATGATTAAGATGTTTTATTTACTATTTATTACCAATATAACTAAATAACTACATAGTTAACTTATATAAGTAATAATCTCCTCTGAAGATGATCGCTTTTTAATCGAATTGAACCTAAGGAATTTTTATGATTAAGATGTTTTATTTACTATTTATTACCAATATAACTAAATAACTACATAGTTAACTTATATAAGTAATAATCTCCTCTGAAGATGATCGCTTTTTAATCGAATTGAACCTAAGGAATTTTTATGATTAAGATGTTTTATTTACTATTTATTACCAATATAACTAAATAACTACATAGTTAACTTATATAAGTAATAATCTCCTCTGAAGATGATCGCTTTTTAATCGAATTGAACCTAAGGAATTTTTATGATTAAGATGTTTTATTTACTATTTATTACCAATATAACTAAATAACTACATAGTTAACTTATATAAGTAATAATCTCCTCTGAAGATGATCG
The DNA here is from genome assembly GCA_036971475.1 of Prosapia bicincta. NCBI lineage: Eukaryota > Metazoa > Arthropoda > Insecta > Hemiptera > Cercopidae > Prosapia > Prosapia bicincta. Next base: position 218,894,249 of record JBAIZL010000004.1, read on the forward strand.
CTTTTTAATCGAATTGAACCTAAGGAATTTTTATGATTAAGATGTTTTATTTACTATTTATTACCAATATAACTAAATAACTACATAGTTAACTTATATAAGTAATAATCTCCTCTGAAGATGATCGCTTTTTAATCGAATTGAACCTAAGGAATTTTTATGATTAAGATGTTTTATTTACTATTTATTACCAATATAACTAAATAACTACATAGTTAACTTATATAAGTAATAATCTCCTCTGAAGATGATCGCTTTTTAATCGAATTGAACCTAAGGAATTTTTATGATTAAGATGTTTTATTTACTATTTATTACCAATATAACTAAATAACTACATAGTTAACTTATATAAGTAATAATCTCCTCTGAAGATGATCGCTTTTTAATCGAATTGAACCTAAGGAATTTTTATGATTAAGATGTTTTATTTACTATTTATTACCAATATAACTAAATAACTACATAGTTAACTTATATAAGTAATAATCTCCTCTGAAGATGATCGCTTTTTAATCGAATTGAACCTAAGGAATTTTTATGATTAAGATGTTTTATTTACTATTTATTACCAATATAACTAAATAACTACATAGTTAACTTATATAAGTAATAATCTCCTCTGAAGATGATCGCTTTTTAATCGAATTGAACCTAAGGAATTTTTATGATTAAGATGTTTTATTTACTATTTATTACCAATATAACTAAATAACTACATAGTTAACTTATATAAGTAATAATCTCCTCTGAAGATGATCGCTTTTTAATCGAATTGAACCTAAGGAATTTTTATGATTAAGATGTTTTATTTACTATTTATTACCAATATAACTAAATAACTACATAGTTAACTTATATAAGTAATAATCTCCTCTGAAGATGATCGCTTTTTAATCGAATTGAACCTAAGGAATTTTTATGATTAAGATGTTTTATTTACTATTTATTACCAATATAACTAAATAACTACATAGTTAACTTATATAAGTAATAATCTCCTCTGAAGATGATCGCTTTTTAATCGAATTGAACCTAAGGAATTTTTATGATTAAGATGTTTTATTTACTATTTATTACCAATATAACTAAATAACTACATAGTTAACTTATATAAGTAATAATCTCCTCTGAAGATGATCGCTTTTTAATCGAATTGAACCTAAGGAATTTTTATGATTAAGATGTTTTATTTACTATTTATTACCAATATAACTAAATAACTACATAGTTAACTTATATAAGTAATAATCTCCTCTGAAGATGATCGCTTTTTAATCGAATTGAACCTAAGGAATTTTTATGATTAAGATGTTTTATTTACTATTTATTACCAATATAACTAAATAACTACATAGTTAACTTATATAAGTAATAATCTCCTCTGAAGATGATCGCTTTTTAATCGAATTGAACCTAAGGAATTTTTATGATTAAGATGTTTTATTTACTATTTATTACCAATATAACTAAATAACTACATAGTTAACTTATATAAGTAATAATCTCCTCTGAAGATGATCGCTTTTTAATCGAATTGAACCTAAGGAATTTTTATGATTAAGATGTTTTATTTACTATTTATTACCAATATAACTAAATAACTACATAGTTAACTTATATAAGTAATAATCTCCTCTGAAGATGATCGCTTTTTAATCGAATTGAACCTAAGGAATTTTTATGATTAAGATGTTTTATTTACTATTTATTACCAATATAACTAAATAACTACATAGTTAACTTATATAAGTAATAATCTCCTCTGAAGATGATCGCTTTTTAATCGAATTGAACCTAAGGAATTTTTATGATTAAGATGTTTTATTTACTATTTATTACCAATATAACTAAATAACTACATAGTTAACTTATATAAGTAATAATCTCCTCTGAAGATGATCGCTTTTTAATCGAATTGAACCTAAGGAATTTTTATGATTAAGATGTTTTATTTACTATTTATTACCAATATAACTAAATAACTACATAGTTAACTTATATAAGTAATAATCTCCTCTGAAGATGATCGCTTTTTAATCGAATTGAACCTAAGGAATTTTTATGATTAAGATGTTTTATTTACTATTTATTACCAATATAACTAAATAACTACATAGTTAACTTATATAAGTAATAATCTCCTCTGAAGATGATCGCTTTTTAATCGAATTGAACCTAAGGAATTTTTATGATTAAGATGTTTTATTTACTATTTATTACCAATATAACTAAATAACTACATAGTTAACTTATATAAGTAATAATCTCCTCTGAAGATGATCGCTTTTTAATCGAATTGAACCTAAGGAATTTTTATGATTAAGATGTTTTATTTACTATTTATTACCAATATAACTAAATAACTACATAGTTAACTTATATAAGTAATAATCTCCTCTGAAGATGATCGCTTTTTAATCGAATTGAACCTAAGGAATTTTTATGATTAAGATGTTTTATTTACTATTTATTACCAATATAACTAAATAACTACATAGTTAACTTATATAAGTAATAATCTCCTCTGAAGATGATCGCTTTTTAATCGAATTGAACCTAAGGAATTTTTATGATTAAGATGTTTTATTTACTATTTATTACCAATATAACTAAATAACTACATAGTTAACTTATATAAGTAATAATCTCCTCTGAAGATGATCGCTTTTTAATCGAATTGAACCTAAGGAATTTTTATGATTAAGATGTTTTATTTACTATTTATTACCAATATAACTAAATAACTACATAGTTAACTTATATAAGTAATAATCTCCTCTGAAGATGATCGCTTTTTAATCGAATTGAACCTAAGGAATTTTTATGATTAAGATGTTTTATTTACTATTTATTACCAATATAACTAAATAACTACATAGTTAACTTATATAAGTAATAATCTCCTCTGAAGATGATCGCTTTTTAATCGAATTGAACCTAAGGAATTTTTATGATTAAGATGTTTTATTTACTATTTATTACCAATATAACTAAATAACTACATAGTTAACTTATATAAGTAATAATCTCCTCTGAAGATGATCGCTTTTTAATCGAATTGAACCTAAGGAATTTTTATGATTAAGATGTTTTATTTACTATTTATTACCAATATAACTAAATAACTACATAGTTAACTTATATAAGTAATAATCTCCTCTGAAGATGATCGCTTTTTAATCGAATTGAACCTAAGGAATTTTTATGATTAAGATGTTTTATTTACTATTTATTACCAATATAACTAAATAACTACATAGTTAACTTATATAAGTAATAATCTCCTCTGAAGATGATCGCTTTTTAATCGAATTGAACCTAAGGAATTTTTATGATTAAGATGTTTTATTTACTATTTATTACCAATATAACTAAATAACTACATAGTTAACTTATATAAGTAATAATCTCCTCTGAAGATGATCGCTTTTTAATCGAATTGAACCTAAGGAATTTTTATGATTAAGATGTTTTATTTACTATTTATTACCAATATAACTAAATAACTACATAGTTAACTTATATAAGTAATAATCTCCTCTGAAGATGATCGCTTTTTAATCGAATTGAACCTAAGGAATTTTTATGATTAAGATGTTTTATTTACTATTTATTACCAATATAACTAAATAACTACATAGTTAACTTATATAAGTAATAATCTCCTCTGAAGATGATCGCTTTTTAATCGAATTGAACCTAAGGAATTTTTATGATTAAGATGTTTTATTTACTATTTATTACCAATATAACTAAATAACTACATAGTTAACTTATATAAGTAATAATCTCCTCTGAAGATGATCGCTTTTTAATCGAATTGAACCTAAGGAATTTTTATGATTAAGATGTTTTATTTACTATTTATTACCAATATAACTAAATAACTACATAGTTAACTTATATAAGTAATAATCTCCTCTGAAGATGATCGCTTTTTAATCGAATTGAACCTAAGGAATTTTTATGATTAAGATGTTTTATTTACTATTTATTACCAATATAACTAAATAACTACATAGTTAACTTATATAAGTAATAATCTCCTCTGAAGATGATCGCTTTTTAATCGAATTGAACCTAAGGAATTTTTATGATTAAGATGTTTTATTTACTATTTATTACCAATATAACTAAATAACTACATAGTTAACTTATATAAGTAATAATCTCCTCTGAAGATGATCGCTTTTTAATCGAATTGAACCTAAGGAATTTTTATGATTAAGATGTTTTATTTACTATTTATTACCAATATAACTAAATAACTACATAGTTAACTTATATAAGTAATAATCTCCTCTGAAGATGATCGCTTTTTAATCGAATTGAACCTAAGGAATTTTTATGATTAAGATGTTTTATTTACTATTTATTACCAATATAACTAAATAACTACATAGTTAACTTATATAAGTAATAATCTCCTCTGAAGATGATCGCTTTTTAATCGAATTGAACCTAAGGAATTTTTATGATTAAGATGTTTTATTTACTATTTATTACCAATATAACTAAATAACTACATAGTTAACTTATATAAGTAATAATCTCCTCTGAAGATGATCGCTTTTTAATCGAATTGAACCTAAGGAATTTTTATGATTAAGATGTTTTATTTACTATTTATTACCAATATAACTAAATAACTACATAGTTAACTTATATAAGTAATAATCTCCTCTGAAGATGATCGCTTTTTAATCGAATTGAACCTAAGGAATTTTTATGATTAAGATGTTTTATTTACTATTTATTACCAATATAACTAAATAACTACATAGTTAACTTATATAAGTAATAATCTCCTCTGAAGATGATCGCTTTTTAATCGAATTGAACCTAAGGAATTTTTATGATTAAGATGTTTTATTTACTATTTATTACCAATATAACTAAATAACTACATAGTTAACTTATATAAGTAATAATCTCCTCTGAAGATGATCGCTTTTTAATCGAATTGAACCTAAGGAATTTTTATGATTAAGATGTTTTATTTACTATTTATTACCAATATAACTAAATAACTACATAGTTAACTTATATAAGTAATAATCTCCTCTGAAGATGATCGCTTTTTAATCGAATTGAACCTAAGGAATTTTTATGATTAAGATGTTTTATTTACTATTTATTACCAATATAACTAAATAACTACATAGTTAACTTATATAAGTAATAATCTCCTCTGAAGATGATCGCTTTTTAATCGAATTGAACCTAAGGAATTTTTATGATTAAGATGTTTTATTTACTATTTATTACCAATATAACTAAATAACTACATAGTTAACTTATATAAGTAATAATCTCCTCTGAAGATGATCGCTTTTTAATCGAATTGAACCTAAGGAATTTTTATGATTAAGATGTTTTATTTACTATTTATTACCAATATAACTAAATAACTACATAGTTAACTTATATAAGTAATAATCTCCTCTGAAGATGATCGCTTTTTAATCGAATTGAACCTAAGGAATTTTTATGATTAAGATGTTTTATTTACTATTTATTACCAATATAACTAAATAACTACATAGTTAACTTATATAAGTAATAATCTCCTCTGAAGATGATCGCTTTTTAATCGAATTGAACCTAAGGAATTTTTATGATTAAGATGTTTTATTTACTATTTATTACCAATATAACTAAATAACTACATAGTTAACTTATATAAGTAATAATCTCCTCTGAAGATGATCGCTTTTTAATCGAATTGAACCTAAGGAATTTTTATGATTAAGATGTTTTATTTACTATTTATTACCAATATAACTAAATAACTACATAGTTAACTTATATAAGTAATAATCTCCTCTGAAGATGATCGCTTTTTAATCGAATTGAACCTAAGGAATTTTTATGATTAAGATGTTTTATTTACTATTTATTACCAATATAACTAAATAACTACATAGTTAACTTATATAAGTAATAATCTCCTCTGAAGATGATCGCTTTTTAATCGAATTGAACCTAAGGAATTTTTATGATTAAGATGTTTTATTTACTATTTATTACCAATATAACTAAATAACTACATAGTTAACTTATATAAGTAATAATCTCCTCTGAAGATGATCGCTTTTTAATCGAATTGAACCTAAGGAATTTTTATGATTAAGATGTTTTATTTACTATTTATTACCAATATAACTAAATAACTACATAGTTAACTTATATAAGTAATAATCTCCTCTGAAGATGATCGCTTTTTAATCGAATTGAACCTAAGGAATTTTTATGATTAAGATGTTTTATTTACTATTTATTACCAATATAACTAAATAACTACATAGTTAACTTATATAAGTAATAATCTCCTCTGAAGATGATCGCTTTTTAATCGAATTGAACCTAAGGAATTTTTATGATTAAGATGTTTTATTTACTATTTATTACCAATATAACTAAATAACTACATAGTTAACTTATATAAGTAATAATCTCCTCTGAAGATGATCGCTTTTTAATCGAATTGAACCTAAGGAATTTTTATGATTAAGATGTTTTATTTACTATTTATTACCAATATAACTAAATAACTACATAGTTAACTTATATAAGTAATAATCTCCTCTGAAGATGATCGCTTTTTAATCGAATTGAACCTAAGGAATTTTTATGATTAAGATGTTTTATTTACTATTTATTACCAATATAACTAAATAACTACATAGTTAACTTATATAAGTAATAATCTCCTCTGAAGATGATCGCTTTTTAATCGAATTGAACCTAAGGAATTTTTATGATTAAGATGTTTTATTTACTATTTATTACCAATATAACTAAATAACTACATAGTTAACTTATATAAGTAATAATCTCCTCTGAAGATGATCGCTTTTTAATCGAATTGAACCTAAGGAATTTTTATGATTAAGATGTTTTATTTACTATTTATTACCAATATAACTAAATAACTACATAGTTAACTTATATAAGTAATAATCTCCTCTGAAGATGATCGCTTTTTAATCGAATTGAACCTAAGGAATTTTTATGATTAAGATGTTTTATTTACTATTTATTACCAATATAACTAAATAACTACATAGTTAACTTATATAAGTAATAATCTCCTCTGAAGATGATCGCTTTTTAATCGAATTGAACCTAAGGAATTTTTATGATTAAGATGTTTTATTTACTATTTATTACCAATATAACTAAATAACTACATAGTTAACTTATATAAGTAATAATCTCCTCTGAAGATGATCGCTTTTTAATCGAATTGAACCTAAGGAATTTTTATGATTAAGATGTTTTATTTACTATTTATTACCAATATAACTAAATAACTACATAGTTAACTTATATAAGTAATAATCTCCTCTGAAGATGATCGCTTTTTAATCGAATTGAACCTAAGGAATTTTTATGATTAAGATGTTTTATTTACTATTTATTACCAATATAACTAAATAACTACATAGTTAACTTATATAAGTAATAATCTCCTCTGAAGATGATCGCTTTTTAATCGAATTGAACCTAAGGAATTTTTATGATTAAGATGTTTTATTTACTATTTATTACCAATATAACTAAATAACTACATAGTTAACTTATATAAGTAATAATCTCCTCTGAAGATGATCGCTTTTTAATCGAATTGAACCTAAGGAATTTTTATGATTAAGATGTTTTATTTACTATTTATTACCAATATAACTAAATAACTACATAGTTAACTTATATAAGTAATAATCTCCTCTGAAGATTATCGCTTTTTAATCGAATTGAACCTAAGGAATTTTTATGATTAAGATGTTTTATTTACTATTTATTACCAATATAACTAAATAACTACATAGTTAACTTATATAAGTAATAATCTCCTCTGAAGATGATCGCTTTTTAATCGAATTGAACCTAAGGAATTTTTATGATTAAGATGTTTTATTTACTATTTATTACCAATATAACTAAATAACTACATAGTTAACTTATATAAGTAATAATCTCCTCTGAAGATGATCGCTTTTTAATCGAATTGAACCTAAGGAATTTTTATGATTAAGATGTTTTATTTACTATTTATTACCAATATAACTAAATAACTACATAGTTAACTTATATAAGTAATAATCTCCTCTGAAGATGATCGCTTTTTAATCGAATTGAACCTAAGGAATTTTTATGATTAAGATGTTTTATTTACTATTTATTACCAATATAACTAAATAACTACATAGTTAACTTATATAAGTAATAATCTCCTCTGAAGATTATCGCTTTTTAATCGAATTGAACCTAAGGAATTTTTATGATTAAGATGTTTTATTTACTATTTATTACCAATATAACTAAATAACTACATAGTTAACTTATATAAGTAATAATCTCCTCTGAAGATTATCGCTTTTTAATCGAATTGAACCTAAGGAATTTTTATGATTAAGATGTTTTATTTACTATTTATTACCAATATAACTAAATAACTACATAGTTAACTTATATAAGTAATAATCTCCTCTGAAGATGATCGCTTTTTAATCGAATTGAACCTAAGGAATTTTTATGATTAAGATGTTTTATTTACTATTTATTACCAATATAACTAAATAACTACATAGTTAACTTATATAAGTAATAATCTCCTCTGAAGATGATCGCTTTTTAATCGAATTGAACCTAAGGAATTTTTATGATTAAGATGTTTTATTTACTATTTATTACCAATATAACTAAATAACTACATAGTTAACTTATATAAGTAATAATCTCCTCTGAAGATGATCGCTTTTTAATCGAATTGAACCTAAGGAATTTTTATGATTAAGATGTTTTATTTACTATTTATTACCAATATAACTAAATAACTACATAGTTAACTTATATAAGTAATAATCTCCTCTGAAGATGATCGCTTTTTAATCGAATTGAACCTAAGGAATTTTTATGATTAAGATGTTTTATTTACTATTTATTACCAATATAACTAAATAACTACATAGTTAACTTATATAAGTAATAATCTCCTCTGAAGATGATCGCTTTTTAATCGAATTGAACCTAAGGAATTTTTATGATTAAGATGTTTTATTTACTATTTATTACCAATATAACTAAATAACTACATAGTTAACTTATATAAGTAATAATCTCCTCTGAAGATGATCGCTTTTTAATCGAATTGAACCTAAGGAATTTTTATGATTAAGATGTTTTATTTACTATTTATTACCAATATAACTAAATAACTACATAGTTAACTTATATAAGTAATAATCTCCTCTGAAGATGATCGCTTTTTAATCGAATTGAACCTAAGGAATTTTTATGATTAAGATGTTTTATTTACTATTTATTACCAATATAACTAAATAACTACATAGTTAACTTATATAAGTAATAATCTCCTCTGAAGATGATCGCTTTTTAATCGAATTGAACCTAAGGAATTTTTATGATTAAGATGTTTTATTTACTATTTATTACCAATATAACTAAATAACTACATAGTTAACTTATATAAGTAATAATCTCCTCTGAAGATGATCGCTTTTTAATCGAATTGAACCTAAGGAATTTTTATGATTAAGATGTTTTATTTACTATTTATTACCAATATAACTAAATAACTACATAGTTAACTTATATAAGTAATAATCTCCTCTGAAGATGATCGCTTTTTAATCGAATTGAACCTAAGGAATTTTTATGATTAAGATGTTTTATTTACTATTTATTACCAATATAACTAAATAACTACATAGTTAACTTATATAAGTAATAATCTCCTCTGAAGATGATCGCTTTTTAATCGAATTGAACCTAAGGAATTTTTATGATTAAGATGTTTTATTTACTATTTATTACCAATATAACTAAATAACTACATAGTTAACTTATATAAGTAATAATCTCCTCTGAAGATGATCGCTTTTTAATCGAATTGAACCTAAGGAATTTTTATGATTAAGATGTTTTATTTACTATTTATTACCAATATAACTAAATAACTACATAGTTAACTTATATAAGTAATAATCTCCTCTGAAGATTATCGCTTTTTAATCGAATTGAACCTAAGGAATTTTTATGATTAAGATGTTTTATTTACTATTTATTACCAATATAACTAAATAACTACATAGTTAACTTATATAAGTAATAATCTCCTCTGAAGATGATCGCTTTTTAATCGAATTGAACCTAAGGAATTTTTATGATTAAGATGTTTTATTTACTATTTATTACCAATATAACTAAATAACTACATAGTTAACTTATATAAGTAATAATCTCCTCTGAAGATGATCGCTTTTTAATCGAATTGAACCTAAGGAATTTTTATGATTAAGATGTTTTATTTACTATTTATTAAATTCCTTCTATTAGCCCACACTCTTCTGATATATATATATATATATATATATATATATATATATATATATATCTTGTACAAATTTTCAATCTTTATTAAAATACGGTTTTATTCATACAATCACGATCAAATACATTTTTTAAACATGTTGTGGATGACAGTTGGTGTTAATACTGCCTTTCCAAATATTTATTCAATACTTAAATTATAAAAAATTAGCTAAAGGTCTAATCCGGATTCGAACTGAGTATGTTTGTGTTCAAAGTCTAGCGCTTTAGCTCTCAACCAACTTTCCAATTGCTGGAAGTGAATTTCTCAAAGATGTATATGAATTTTTCCACTGCCCCCATCTGGTTGTCATTGAAACCTCTATTGTACAACATTGGATTGTTGCTATGGTTACCATACAATAATGCTCCAGGATTAAAAATGAATGAAAAGTAAACAAACAAACTGGATTAACGGTATCGAACCTTACTTTACAAACGGACATTGCGAAAAGAAACTACAGCACAATGCAAGCGAGAAAGAAAAAGAAAGCATATAAATAGTAACAAAGAAAAACAAATAGTCCAACAGCAACTTCAGAAAGGAAAATGCAAAATTTCAAGGATATTTTCCTTCTATTTTGCACTTTAAAGTGTTTTTCTGACATAGGTATATACATATTTACATTAGTTTTAATTGTAAAATAAAAAGAAACTAAAATAAAATTTTTCGTTGTTGACATAAGTAGGAATTGGTTTTATAATACTTGTTTAGAATATATCTGTGCAAGCATTGTGCAATAAATATAACACCACCATGAACAAAGTTATTAATCCTTCCATGTTCCAAAAGAGAATGTTCTTTCGAGGAGTAATTGGAAGAAACCAATGAGGATAGAATGGTTAACGAGATGATGTGCAAACAACAAAAACTCTGTAAGGAAAGGTGTGCTATACAGACTCGTGAGTTGACCAAGAGGACGGTAACATGTTAGTAGTAATGTGAGTATTCCGCGTAGAAACAGTTACATCGGTGATTATTAATATTTGAAAGGAGGAAAAATGGTGAAACGTTTAGGAAAAATAAACGATGATTTGCTGTAACTCGTACCCCTGGTCTCAGAAGAACGAAATTATGGATTATCTAAAACCGTTGCTGCCACGGATCTGACCACAAACTCGTAACTCCCGAACCGGGTGTAAAACGTCAGGCTCAAAACAGGGCCTTGGCTAGGGTGGTTTGGGGTGTTGTGGATAAGTGTGCCTGTTGTTATAGGTTTCCTGTAAATGTTGAACCTGTTTTTGTGTGTGGCTTTTTGTTATGGGGAGGTCGAGGAAGTTAAAAGATAGGTTGGTTTCAATTTCTGAGGTGAACTTGATTTTTGGGTGTATTTTATTAGTGTAGATGTGGAGTTTTACGCATTGTTAGGTGTTGCCTCTGTATAGTGTTATGATATCAACGACTTATCTGTGTCTTTAAATGAATTTGTGTGCGTGTGTATTACTTGTGTTTATCTTGGTGTTTTTATGGGTTGTAGGAAAATTTCACTCAGGGCACTGCTGATAGGACTTCTCATGGGTAGGCATCTGGCTGTGAATAGAAGTTAGGTGCGTGGGTGAAATAGTTTTGTTATACCCGAGGTACAGTTGAATCACTTTGACAAAAATTGTCTCGCGCAGGCATGTGGGGGTGAGGTGTGGGGTTTGAACACGTGTTAGGGTGAGTAGGAAGAGAATGTTCTAAGTAGAAACTCTACTAGCCTGACTACATACTTTCGGCTGAGTAGATTCATTTATGAACGTCAAGAGGAAAATTCTGGGTACTACCCGGTTGCACCATTTCTTAAAGAAACTAAAAACACGTGCACTATAAAACATAAAAGATAACATAAAACCTAAATCAAAACATAACACCAGCAAATGTTTTTTTGGAAAGGAACGCATAGATCCACCACCGGTTGCTTTCACGACCAACTGAAGTGTCGCTCAGAGCTGTCGCCCTAACGAGCATGCGCACTGGCACATTTTGGCACTGCGCATCCAACACCCCGATTTTTCCCAAACTGATTCAACTGTACGCGAAAGTCTTAATTTAACTGGTCACCAGACCACATCGGGGGGGGGGGGAGAAGAAAGTTAAAAAAACCGTACCTCGGCCGCTTCTCCAAACTGTTTGGAGTCAGTAAAACCTCCCAAACGGTTCAGTTTTCCGTGCTGCTAGAGCGCTCCAAATGCTTATTTCGATCCAGATACGCTACTTAGCCATTACATTTGCCAGTGAGTTTGTAAAATGTGTTTGGAGTACAAAATGGTGAAATATGAAGAAAGTAGACGAAAGGCACAGGAGCCTTATACTTTTATCCAAAGAACACAAGAGGGTGTGCAGTCCACACCACAACGAATCCAACTTCATATTCGTGACCTATCTGCGAAACGCACTAGAAAATAGATTACAGTGTCAGTAAATTTAAGGGCCGAATTTACTTTAGAGCCCTTTAGGCACTGGCCTAGGGGCATCTACCAACTTTATAATCTAACAAACTTTAGACCCCCTCAATTCTTGAAGCAATAAAAAGCTATAAACTGCCCTAAAGTTCACACGAAAGTTAAAACACGAGGTCCCCACCATTTATTCGACCAAGGGCCCTTACAAACTCTAATCCGGTGCTGAAATCTTTACTTAAAATAATAGAAAACAATGTTAGTAAAAAGTACAAAATTTGAGCTTTGCGCTTGTAACAATTAGGAAAGAACACTTGTTATTTTCTAAAATGTGAGAAATTAAAATTTAGTTTATTTTATATAATAAATTTTAACGAAATTAAAATTAGCTACGTTAAAATAATTGTAAATTTGTGTTTATAACGAGTTACGTTAAGCTATAAATAATAATCCTATGAAAAACGTTAAACACCATAGTAGTTCAAGAAATATATCCTAGTAGCAGCACTGTCCAAAGAGGTTTTAATGATAATTTACCAGATGGCAGAACAATGAGCATTGCCACTAGGTTAAAATATGTGTCTTACCTAGTGCTTCTACAGGTCTGACGTAATGTTTAAACACTTATATATATTTATAAATAGTTAAACATGTAAAATCATGTTTAATGAAAACAGTAAAACAGAAAACAAACATCATGTATACTGTTAATGGAAATAGTAAAATCGTGTTATATTTTAATTAATTTTTTAAAAATTCTTTCTATAGATTTTATAATGTATGAAATAAGGTGTTTTAATTAATATGATTGAAAATAACACCCTTTTCATAAAATAAAGAAATTCTGTATGAAAATAATTATGTAAATTCTGTAAATCATAATAATGTGAAAGAGATTAAATATGTAAATAATTTTAAATTAATTCTAAATAAATGTATTCTATAAATAAATATACGTTTAATATGTCGTCTTTATTAACCATAGAATTAATATAATCGAAGTACTGTGTGAGTTTGTGTGTGTGTGTGTGTGTGTGTGTGTGTGTGTGTGTGTGTGTGTGTGTGTGTGTGTGTGTGTGTGTGTGTGTGTGTGTGTGTGTGTGTGTGTGTGTGTGTGTGTGTGTGTGTGTGTGTGTGAGTGTGTGTGTGTGTGTGTGTGTGTGTGTGTGTGTGTGTGGGTGGGTGTGTGTGTCTACACGAGCTCGCGAATAATTAACAACCTATCCGGGTTCTGTACGGTCTCAATTGTTATAGTTTTATACCAACGATTTTTCTTTCTGTCTCCCGTTTCTTTCATTGTCTGCCAACAATTAGAGCAATGTTTTTTACCTTTAAATAATATCAAAACTCGTCAGTTAACAATACTCCTCTTTAAGATTACATAATACTAATTAAATTTGGAATAGATCTTCCAATTTCTTCAATAACTACAAATTGTGATTTAATTTCAGGTAAAATCCCAAACTCGTATCATTACCCACTACAATAAGCAAATACTAAGACGGTGATTGAATCTTTTCATTTTGCCCGTTGGACTAGTCCACCAACCCTCGTGACTGTCAGTTTCTATCGAGGTGCCTACATCTCATATGCTAATGGAGTTAGTATCCCTACCGTCGTGAAGGAATCGAAATAGATTGCCCATGTACCAAGCTCATAAGCTCTTTCCATGGAGAATCAGGAGATAGTGAAATGAAACAGTTACGGCAAGTGTCGCGCTAAGAGCGGGATGACAAAACCTGACAAGACAGAAACACTGCCAAAAAAACCGCGGGGAACCCTGGGGGCTAGAATATCCTTATGCTAACGTATTTTCTTGCAAATACCTTGTTAGTTAGACCATGGTAAGAATGGCATGCAATTTTCTTCCGCCGCCTTATCGAAACTGAAATGATAGGCAAAGGAAGATTAGTACTTCCGTTTTGGCTAATCTACGACCCTGCAGATGTGCCCCTGCGTCATCTGGATCATAACTGTAAAGCAGATTAAAATAAATTTGTATATTTTATTTGCATTTTATGGTTAGGCGGTCAGTAGGGACAGCGACATTTTGTATGTGATGTGGAGTGGGGCCGTACCTACCCAGTGAGGAAATGAGTGTGGATGTTGTATGTGCGTGGGCCTGTTTGTAGAACCTTATTTTTAATTGTCCGAGGAGTTTAATTAAAGCCACTTTCAATTGAGTGTTAATCTTGTGTATCTAGGGGCCTTCGTGATTATTTGGAAAACCTTGTTGTAAAATAACTGGAGTCCACGTGTGCTGGAATTACCTGAGTGGCTCCTGACGGTTGAAGCGTATAAGTGGGGCTTATGAATCTCACACATAATACCTCTCTTACATTATAGTCTACTGCACGAAATCAGGCGGGTGGCCAAAAATGCAGCGTTGCCACATGGGCGAGAGACAAGGCACGGACAGGCGATAGACTGACAGCCCGATGCTCGAACTAGGCAACACTGTTCGCTCAGGGGTAAGCGACTTACGATCATACCTCGCGAGGCCGGTTACAGACGTGGCAAACAGCGCCAAACAAACTACCCGCCTGATTGCATGCAGTGGTCATTATACCTTCTTGGACCAACGACAACAATCGTTTTAAATATTTCTCGATTTAAAATGTTTACGAAGCATGTTGTTCAAGTAAGGCGGATTAGAGACCACACAAATTTGGCAAAGCTAAAGAATTCTTGTTCATTTGTTATTAAAATTAATTATTTGACCGAATTTAAGAAACGTTTTAGATTTCTATAAGTATTTCTTCAATACACCAAAGATAAATGTATAAAACTAAGAGACTATTCTGGTTACAGTGGTTATTTAATTTCTAGATAGCACAATATGTTTGAAATTATATCAATATTTCCCCGATAGAACGTTTCTTCTTTCGTCTCAAGATTATTTATTTATATGTTTCTGGAAAACACTGTGTTTTGGAAAATACCCTTTACTATCTTGAAGAGTGGGGCCTAAATATATGTTAAAAAAAAATTAGTTGTATATGGGTTGCCAATTTTTAACTGTATACTAATACTATCTTTTTAATCTTTTCAGGTTAACACTGTATATTGTTGTTATTGTTGATGTTGAACTATGTATAACTTTTTAATTATTTTTCAACAACTTCTGAGCATTTTGGTGGGCGAGAACAACGTTCTTCGTTTAGCAAAATAGAACATAGTATTCACTAATATCCGACAGATGGAAACTCAAGTCGTGTTTAACGAATTTTTTCGTCCCTCAATTTTATATATCGTAAAACAGTACAACATCCAGAATTTTCTCAAGAAACAGTAGTTTTCAAAGATTTCTTAAAATATTAATAAAATGTTTACATGTTTTAAAAATCTTTTAAATAATTATTTCGTCACCAGATTATTTTTTTTTAAAGTATGTAGAGTGCCCACAAATATAATCGTCTTAAAAAAAATAGTAAACCGTAAATAATGATGTTCTAAAATATTTTCTCAAAAATTATTATTTTCAAGACATAATATTCTGTAATAAAATTACAAAATTGAAATATACACTTCATGAATTATATTTAATGTATATTTCAGTAGCATGTATTGGTACAGAAGTAGCGTAGAGAGAGATTTTTAAATGTTTAACTATTAACACTGCACCCAAAAAATTAAAATTGACATTACCAATGTGTCTGTGGAGGAGTTTGAAGGAGAAAGATAGTGGGTGAAACAAAAAAATATTCATGTTAGAAAATACAAAAAAAAATGTGGGGTGATTACTATACAGCAAGGGAAACACATTCCCATTAATGAAACCTTATAAATCTCATAGTATCCGGAATCGAAAGACTAGCCCTAGTTCCAGAATTAGGAGCTTGTTGTTTCGACCACACTCTAGTAAGAGACAGATAGTTTTACTGTAAGGCCTGGGATGACGAGACAAGGCTCCTGGGACATAACGAGTGTTACATCCTACTACTAACGATTCCCAGCAAAAACCATTCAGTAAGCTAGAATAACCCTCAGAGTAGTTCGATCGACGTTGTTAAATCAGACCTGTATCTACCCTCGGTTGGTTTTACTTGAGGGCCGGACTCTCAGACTGGGAGCTTGGATTTACGCACCCTAACCTACCCGCTAGACCTTGAAAGCATTTCAAAGGTTACTGTATACAGGGATCACGGAGAGGTGTGTCTGGGTACACAAGAAGAGCAGGACCTGTTTTCTTAAAGAGAATTACTCCTCACTGGTATCGTAGTTCGATATGAGTCTAAGGTTACAGATAATAAAAAAGTGTATACACACTACACAGTAGTGATTGCAGATAAGGCATCTCGCTAAACTCTCGCCAATTAGAGATAGGAAAGTGTCGTTTAAGGTAGGCATGAAACTTTTGTTTTTAGGACAGGACAAGAATTCCTGCTCTTCACAAGGACCATAGAAATCTCTTCACAGGGGCCTGAGACCTAGACATCTGTCTGGGTACTGAAGAAGATAAGAATTGCCCTGCTCTTCCACGGGCCTTAGAGAGGTCAAGAATATCCTGCTCTTCACAGCGGCCATAGAGAGGTCAGGAATATCCTGCTCTTCACAGGGCCCCAGAGAGGAGTGTTTGGGTACACAAGAAAATACGATTAGTCCTCTTCACAGGAGCCATAGAGAGGTGTGTCTGGGTACACAATAACATAAGAATTGCCCTGCTCTTCACAGGGGCCATAGAGAGGTGTGTCTGGGTACACAATAACATAAGAATTGCCCTGCTTTTCAAAGGGGCCATAGAGAGGTGTGCCTGGGTACACAATAATATAAGAATTGCCCTGCTCTTCACAGGGGCCTTAGAGAGGTGTGTCTGGGTACACAAAAACATAAGAATTGCCCTGCTCTTCATAGGAGCCACGGAGAGAGGTGTCTGGGTACACAATAACATAAGAATTGCCTTGCTCTTCATAGGAGCCACGGAGAGAGGTGTCTGGGTACACAATAACATAAGAATTGCCCTGCTCTTCATAGGGGCCATAGAGAGGTGTGTCTGGGTACACAATATAAGAATTGCCCTGCCCTTCATAGGGCCATAGAGAGATGTGTCTGGGTACACAATAACATAAGAATTGCCCCGCTCTTTATAGGGACCATAGAGAGGTGTGTCTGGGTACATAATAACATACGAATTGCCCTGCTCTTCATAGGGGCCATAGAGAGGTGTGTCTGGGTACACAATACCATAAGAATTGCCCTGCTCTTCATACGGGCCATAGAGAGGTGAGTCTGGGTACACAATAACATAAGAATTGCCCTGCTCTTCATAGGGGCCATAGAGAGGTGAGTCTGGGTACACAATAACATAAGAATTGCCCTGCTCTTCATAGGGGCCATAGAGAGGTGAGTCTGGGTACACAATAACATAAGAATTGCCCTGCTCTTCATAGGGGCCTTAGTGAGGTGTGTCTGGGTACACAATAACATAAGAATTGCCCTGCTCTTCACAGGGGCCATAGAGAGGAGTGTTTGGGTACACAAGAAAATACGATTAGTCCTCTTCACAGGAGCCATAGAAAGGTATGTCTGGGTACACAAATACATAAGAATTGCCCTGCTCTTCACAGGGGCCATAGAGAGGAGTGTTTGGGTACACAAGAAAATACGATTAGTCCTCTTCACAGGAGCCATAGAGAGGTGTGTCTGGGTACACAATAACATAAGAATTGCCCTGCTCTTCATAGGAGCCATAGAGAGGTGTGTCTGGGTACACAATAACATAAGAATTGCCCTGCTCTTCATAGGGGCCATAGAGAGGGGTGTCTGGGTACACAATAACATAAGAATTGCCCTGCTCTTCATAGGGGCCATAGAGAGGAGTGTTTGAATACACAAGAAAATAGATTAGTCCTCTTCACAGGGGCCATAGAGAGGTGCGTCTGGGTACACAAACACATAAGAATTGCCCTGCTCTTCACAGGGGCCATAGAGAGGAGTGTTTGGGTACACAAGAAAATACGATTAGTCCTCTTCACAGGGGCCATAGAGAGGAGTGTTTGGGTACATAGGAAAATACGATTAGTCCTCTTCACAGGGGCCATAGAGAGGTGTGTCTGGGTACACAATAACATAAGAATTGCCCTGCTCTTCATAGGAGCCATAGAGAGGTGTGTCTGGGTACACAATAACATAAGAATTGCCCTGCTCTTCATAGGGGCCATAGAGAGGAGTGTCTGGGTACACAATAACATAAGAATTGCCCTGCTCTTCATAGGGGCCATAGAGAGGTGTGTCTGGGTACACAATAACATAAGAATTGCCCTGCTCTTCACAGGAGCCATAGAGAGGTGTGTCTGGGTACACAAGAAAATACGATTAGTCCTCTTCACAGGGGCCATAGAGAGGTGCGTCTGGGTACACAAACACATAAGAATTGCCCTGCTCTTCACAGGGGCCATAGAGAGGAGTGTTTGGGTACACAAGAAATTACGATTAGTCCTCTTCACAGGGGCCATAGAGAGGTCTGTCTGGGTACACAGTAACCTAACAATTGCCCTGCTCTTCACAGGGGCCATAGAGAGGAGTGTTTGAATACACAGGAAAATAGATTAGTCCTCTTCACAGGGGCCATAGAGAGGTGTGTCTGGGTACACAATAACATATGAATGCCCTGCTCTTCACAGGAGCCATAGAGAGGAGTGTTTGGGTACACAAGAAAATACGATTAGTATTCTTCACAGGGGCTATAGAGAGGTGTGTCTGGGTACACATTAACATAAGAATTGTCCTGCTCATCACAGGGGCCATAGAGAGGAGTGTTTGGGTACACAAGAAAATACGATTAGTCCTCTTCACAGGGGCCATAGAGAGGTGTGTCTGGGTACACAATAACATAAGAATTGCCCTGCTCTTCATAGGAGCCATAGAGAGGTGTGTCTGGGTACACAATAACATAAGAATTGCCCTGCTCTTCATAGGAGCCATAGAGAGGTGTGTCTGGGTACACAATAACATAAGAATTGCCCTGCTCTTCATAGGGGCCATAGAGAGGTGTGACTGGTTACACAATAATATAAGAATTGCCCTGCTCTTCATAGGGGCCTTAGTGAGGTGTGTCGGGGTACACAATAAGACAAGAGTTGCCCTGCTCTTCACAGGGGCCTTAGAGAGGTGGGTCTGGGTACACAATAAGACAAGAGTTGCCCTGCTCTTCACAGGGGCCTTAGAGAGGTGTGTCTGGGTACACAATAACATAAGAACTGCCCTGCTCTTCACAGAGGCC
This sequence comes from Prosapia bicincta, assembly GCA_036971475.1. Taxonomy (NCBI): domain Eukaryota; kingdom Metazoa; phylum Arthropoda; class Insecta; order Hemiptera; family Cercopidae; genus Prosapia; species Prosapia bicincta. The sequence goes on from JBAIZL010000004.1 coordinate 218,914,251, forward strand.
TTATAGAGGTGTGTCTGGGTACACAATAACATACGAATTGCCCTGCTCTTCACAGGGGCCTTAGAGAGGTGTGTCTGGGTACACAATAACATACGAATTGACCTGCTCTTCACATGGGCCATAGAGAGGAGTGTTTGGGTACATAGGAAAATATGATTAGTCCTCTTCACAGGGGCCATAGAGAGGTCTGTCTGGGTACACAATAACATAAGAATTGCCCTGCTCTTCACAGGGGTCTTAGAGAGGTGTGTCTGGGTACATAATAACATAAGAATTGCCATGCTCTTCACAGGGGCCATAGAGAGGTGTGTTTGGGTACACAATAAGACAAGAGTTGCCCTGCTCTTCACAGGGGCTTTAGAGAAGTGTGTCTGGGTACACAATAACATAAGAATTGCCCTGCTCTTCACAGGGGCCTTAGAGGGGTGTGTCGGGGTACAAAAGAGGTCAAGAAATATCCTGCTCTTCACAGGGCCACAGAAAGGTGTATCTAGGTACCCATGATTTCAAGAACTGTCCGTTTCGAACATGGGTCACAGAGGGTGTATTCACATAGTGTAGGCCTATATGTGAATATATAAATGGAAGTTGGAATGAAGTTATACTGGTATATACGCAGAGGGCTGGGACAGCTCCGAGAGGGGTCCTGGAAGTCTGGAATTTCAGAGCTAAATATTTTTTAATATATATAAACAATACAATCTATCTTATACTTATTTAGTAATAAAATGTAGCATTTTAGTAACAATGTGGACGATGGAAAATATCTAATAAATTAAATATTCTTATGAAGGATAATTAAACTATTGACAATCGAGTCTAAGAGCAGGCAAAATATCACTTCTTTTACACCTAATCTCCTATTAGCCCCCATCATTTCTGAACGTTAGGACTTGGCTTTATTATAGTACAGTATAACAGATTCGATAAGGACAAGAAACCAGTTGTCGAGACGTCTACTACCTTGTAATAAACAAGTTTCCTTGACTCGCTTATCCATAGTCTGGCTTCTTTACAGGAACAGTCATGCGAGTGCCTAAATAAACATGAACTGACTAACTGCATACGAGTAGGCCTAATTTATATTTTAACATATTATTATTGTGATTTATTTATAGAATACTTAACAAAATATCTGTAAATTACTACCTCCTAACATGTTGTTAAGTTTATTTCAAGTACAAAGTTTAAATATTGAACACAGTATACATTTTGTAAATTTTTCCCTAGGCACCGGGAGGTATCCAAGTCTCCCTCTTACTGGGGGCCGAGATTCAGACATCCGGTTGGACAATCTCGAAATTCATTTCGTGTCACGCGCGTGGTGGAGGAAAATCACGGTTTCGAATAGTCTAGGTCAGTGGTTCTCAACTGGTGGTACGCGTACCACCGGTGGTACGCGGGGACATTTCAGGTGGTACGCAGTCATATATTAATAATAACAATAAAAACTGTTACGATGCAACATTTCCGCGTTAAGAATACAATTCCTCCATCTGTGTTTTACATAGAATAGTGGCAGTTTGACGCTGACCTTGCCGCTACACAAACAACCCGAGTGACTGATGATATCACTAGTCATATGGAAGCCCTTCAAACGAGTTTTGATAAATATTTTAATCAAGATTTTTCTAAATATGAGTGGATTAGAAATCCATTTTCAGGGGAATTTCCTAGTCACTCAAAAGAGTGTTTCATCGATCTTACAAGTGACACCTCAATGAAAGATTCGTTTAAAGAAAAATCTTTAATAGACTTTTGGATGGGGACAAAAACTGAATACCCATAAGTGTTCAAGAAAGCAAAAATCTTTTTACTTCCATTTGTAACCTCGTACTTATGTGAATCGGGCTTTTCAGAACTGCTGTACATAAGAAATAAATACAGAAACCTCATTAGTGTTGAAGAGGACTTAAGAATCGAGTTGAGTTCAATCGACCCAGATATAGAAAATTTGTTCAAGGACAAACAACAACAACGAGCTCATTAGGATCTGTTTAAATTTAAATGACTGTGTTCAATGAACTAATTTGAGATTGTTTTTAATGTAAAATACATTTCATTTTGTATCTAAGTAAATTCTATGTACATACATACAGTTGTAGAATGCATTTTTATTTTCCTAAACATGACCAAATATAAATTATATATAATTATTTATAAAAATAAAAATATATATAAATATAAGGTGGTACGTCAAAATATCTGAAAATTTCAAGTGGTACGTGGTTACTAAAAGGTTGAGAACCCCTGGTCTAGGTCAACTGTTAGAAAAATGGAGCTAAGTGGAGGTATAAATTTTACATGGTTTTACCGCAGTTAGTTATTTTGTTTAATTATTAAAGAAAGAAAAAGTCAGATAAAACTGACCAAATACCTGTACATCTCACGCTACAATATTTTCAATAATTGCAGTTTTTAAATTCTTAAAATTTCAATGCAAATTTTCAGTGACGTAATTTGATTGCATTTATAGACATTTATTGTTATATTTTTTTTACATAACTAATCTTTAATTCCATAACGTTTAATTTTCCATAAATATAACTTACTGAGCTCGGAGCGACTCTATTTATTTTCTATATTACTTTTTCGAAACTAATGGTTTTTTAAATTGTTTTCAAATGCACAATGCCTGATCCGCATTCCGAAGAAATCGCACGGACCGAAGATAAATGTCACTATTAATTTCATCTATGAGTTTGTGGTCATAACAAAGAAAGTCTCGCGTTCCCAACAGAGAACTGCATCCATTGTCAGCAGCTGAGAATGTGCGAACAATGGCGTGTTTGTCCTTTAGGCATCTGAGATATTTCAGAAGCATTCTACAGTCAAACGTTACGGGCGAATGTTACGGCGAAGTTCCTTTCTCCGAGCATACACGAACAAAAGTTAGCGAATCGCAATCCGCGAGCTTAATAACCTCTTACTGTAGCATTTAGTTATGTCTGATATTGCCGAGTTTAAATACTTCCAACTAACCTTTCAAAAAATATTTTTTTAAATCTTAACATCATATTAAATTCTATTAAATTACGTAATACATTTTCCTGTCTTTCAACAAACTAATACAATCCACAAGAGGTCTTAAATTATATTATAGACATATTTAAGCAGGGTAAATATTTAAAATGTACTTAGTTTACATTTCGTTAGATTGTATATCTTCGAATAGAAATTTAACATTTTTTGATATACGTGTATTTGCATATTAACTACGATTTCTTGATAACTAAATATTCTTATTATATTTGTCAAAACTAAATATTTTTATTAGATAAATATTTTTGGTAACTAAATACCCTTGTTATAAGATATTTTTGATAACTAAGTATTCACGTAAACAAATATTCTTGCTAACTCAATATTATTGATAACTAAATAATCTTGATAACTAAATATTCTTGATAACTAAATATTCTTGTTAACTCACTATTCTTGATAACTAAATATTCTTGTTAACTCAATATTCTTGATAACTAAATATTCTTAATAACTAAATATTCTTGATAACTCAATATTCTTGTGAATTCAATATTATTGTCAATTCAATATTCTTGATTACTAAATATTCTTGATATCTAAATATTCTTGATACAAACATATTTTTAATAATAACTTGAATCAACCGTGGCGTAAGTTTATTTTAAATAAATAACATCTTTTAACCACAAAAACGTTATAGGCCTACTTAATCCTTATGAACATTTTAGCGAACCAAAAACACCGTCGTATCCTATTCTATTCAAGTTGGGAGTTCATGTAAATTATCGTTTTTTCGCTCTACAATCCTCCAGGACGTCTTTTCTCCTTTATTAGTTAAAGTTAAAACGTTTTCCTAGGATCGAAATGCCATTTCCCTTTCTATGGTCAGTTCTCGTTCGTCGCCTTTCGCCTCGGAGCAGTCGCGTGCGTGACTGATCAAACTGTTTCACTTATGATTAGAAAACGCTTGGCGCATCTGTAGAAGTTTACATTTCTAAATTAAACCAGAAAGGCGATAAAAAGAGACAAATTAACTATGTACCACCAGCACTAACACTATATTAAAACGGCCATGTCCTTTCCCAAACAATTTTAAAACTTACATTTTCAAGTCCCAATGTATTTGTATAGAAATATTTGTATTTCGACAATAATGTATATTATAACCTAACTTATTTAAATGTTTTACCTTTATATATATTTATTTGGTTATATATTTATTATCTCACCTTTCTGTAGTCGCACCTACAGATTTCTAAATAATTCACAATCATATAAATTTAGAATCATATTTATTCCTCTGACGTCCAATCATTACAAACTATACCAAATTACATTAATACGATGCAGTGACAAAGATTGATTGCTTAACTAAAATTGCTACTACAATTACTAAAAAGGTTTTACATACAATAAAGTTTGATAATTACAGTGTTAAAATGCTCCTTCTCTCGGGCCGTTATTACGGGATTATCTATAAATTAGAAAGTGGTGAAAAAAACTGCATTAATTTTTATAAAGACAATAAATTTAAAGTGTTTCTGAATTTACTAATTCATAAATCTCTATTGGCTGGATCTAATATAAGAAAAATTGTACTTATTGTTTAACGTGGATAGAAGAAAAGTGCAAACTGGGTAGAACAAAAAAGGTGCAAAGTGAACAGAAGATAAAGGGTGCAAAGTGGGCAGAAGATATAGTGTGAAAAGTGGACAGAAGAAAAAGAACAAAGAGGACAGAAGAAGAGGGTGCAAAGTGATTAAAAGAACAAAGAGGACAGAAGAAGAGGGTGCAAAGTGATTAAAAGAACAAAGAGGACAGAAGAAGAGGGTGCAAAGTGATTAAAAGCAAAAAAGGTGCAAAGTAGGCAGAAGGAAAACGTACAAAGTGGACAGAGGGAAAAACGTCCAAAGTGGGTAGAAGAAAAGGGGTACAATGTGGGCATGAAGAAAAAGGGCACATAGTGGACAGAAGAAATAAAATTGCATGTGGTTTTAAAATTTATGAAATGATATACAATTGTCATAAAGGGGCCTCTAGAAGGCCTGTTTGTGTAAACAAGTGTACTATATGTATTCTGCAACAAAACGCAAAACTGTAAAAAAATTTAAAAGATAAACTATATGGCTGCATTCACTACGATTTTGAGCATTTAGCTGTAGTTTTTTCAATTCACAAAGACTCGGACGCTAAACTTTTCCTTCTTTATAATGTACATAACGGAAAAACCAATGGGTGGCAAAATGTTTCTTGCTTAGTTATCAGAGAAATAATGATATTATTTAGAAGCCTTTTCGTCACGTTTTAAATTACGATGCCCTCTGGTGGGCGGATCTCGTTTGCGATTATTATTCCTACTTCTTGAAAGTTTGCTTACTATTCTTTTACACCTTAAGTTATTACAAATTGTAGAACAACATTCTAAAACATTTGTAAGTTACTGTAAAAACTCATATATTGGTAAATCTTATGATTTTCTAGTAAAACTAAAGATTTACAGGCCTTTAGTGTTATAAGTCTGAAATGTTCTGTGATCACGGTCATTTGTAACTTTTACCACCACATACTGGGTAAATCTTAGGTTTTACCAAAGAGACTTGGTAAATGTTACCTAACCTAATGGACGCGCTCGTTGTTAGCAAAAAACATTATTAACAAATATTCATTGTTTTATTCCAAAAACCAACCTTTATAAACCAAGCGTCATTGGTTAAACTTAGCATATCCCAGACTCTAAAGGTAAAGTCAGAAAACTGTCTCTTATTTATCAAATGTATAGCCTTTACATTTACAAACTCACTATGGTAAATCCTCATTTATAATATTATACGGGATTTTGCAATAAGACTTGTGTAATGTATATGTATTATGTATACACAACACACACACACACACACACACACACACACACACACACACACACACATACACACACACACACACACACACACACACACACACACACACACACACACATACACACACACACACACACACACACACACACACACACACACACACACACACACACACACACACACACACACACACACACACACACACACACATACACACACACACACACACACACACACACACATACACACACACACACATACACACACACACACACACACACACACACACACACACACACACACACACACACACAAACACTTACACTCACACTCACACAAACACACACACACACACACACACACACTCACACTCACACAAACGCACACACACACACAAACACACACACTCACACTCACACAAACGCACACATACACACAAACACTTACACTCACACTCACACAAACACACACACACACACAAACACACAAACACTTACACTCACACTCACACAAACACACACACACACACACACACACTCACACTCACACAACGCACACACACACACACACACACACACACACACACACACACACACAAACACACACACACACACACACTCACACACTTACACTCACACAACGCACACACACACACACACACACACACACACACACACACACACTCACACACTCACACTCACACAACGCACACACACACACACACACACACACACACAAACACACACACACACACACACACACACACACACACTCACACACACTCACTCACACAACGCACACACACACACACACACACACACACACACACACTCACACACTCACACTCACACAACGCACACACACACACACACACACACACACACACACACACAAACACACACACACACACACACACACACACACACACACACACCAAAAGTGAGAATTTTAGTGCGTTTTCATATTCACATTTGTATCGTGTATATCGTTCGATAGTCGATAGTTATTAACGTTATAACAAACAAATATTATAAGCAAACATTTTTAAAGTCAATTCCTTTTTTAGTCGAGAAAGAAAAATTTTACTTTAATTACTTTTAATTAAATTATTACAATTTATATAAATGCAGTAATATAACCTATGCGTTAAAATAAATGTTCTACCATATAACCTATTAGTTTTTGGAAGGATGTGTTATCAATTATTTTAAGCCTAATGGGAAGAAATAACTATATTTCATACCTTGCCCTTTTTGAGAACAGTTTTCTCCTATATATAACTAAAACTATTCATTTAATTTAATTAATCAATTAGTACTTGAAAAACTGTATAACATCAAGTGTCATCCATTACAAGTTAAACCATTTATTTAAACTTGTGTAGATAATCAAAAAGTATTTAATTAACAATTTAAAATTATATATATATATATATATATATATATATATAATACTTTTTCTTGTTTAATAATTTAAAACAACATAGGTTATTCAAATACAAGAATATTTATTAATTTATATCCAAAGCTTTTCGTTGGTAAAGACATTATTGTAATTTTCATTCCTGATGATGTTGGTACTGTTTACCAACGAAAAGCTTTGGATATAAATTAATAAATATTCTTGTATTTGAATAACCTATGTTGTTTTAATATATATATATATATATATATATATATATATATATATATATATATAAGGAGGCGTGAGCTAATAGAAGGAATTGAATACACTATTTCAGTGGAGCCTGTACAGCAAAGCGTAACCCAACGTCCAGTCTATACAGCTAGAGGATACATTTACGCCGAAACATTACATTAAGTATGCCAAGGTCAAAGTACAAAGTGTTAGCTTACATTGTATGCAAATTGCCTCCATCTATTACTGAATGCAAATTTGAAGCTCAGAGCAAACCACTTTAGTGGATGTGTTTTGCTTAATTGTTCATTGGTCCTTTTGTTTAAAGCTAGAGTAAAATTTCTCTCTACTGCAGCACTTTCTGTAGTAAATCCTAGCCAGGAGGATTAATTAGGCAATTGTGATCCTGTAAGTACCCTTAGGCACGGAGTAAACTGGAATGAAATGGATAAATAATACTAATATTTATTTATATTTTAATAAATTTTACTGCATTAAATCAATGTCATATTTATTCAATGACCTGTATATTTCTATTCCAATGTTTAAAAAGAAAATACCCTTAGGCTCATCTGATAAATTTTAAGAATTAACTACCCAAGACATCTTTTATGGTTAGTTGGTTGAATGAAATACAAATATTTATTTATTTATTATATACACAATATAAATACATTATATATACATAAATTAAACTCATGCTAATATACAATACACAATATGGTACATATCAACTACCATATTATTTGGGTTGGCTGTGGCATTGGAGGAGCATTACTAAGGTTGTTCAGAACTTCTTTCCATACTTCGTTGCGGGTGTGTGTGGGATTGGATGGCGGTAAAAATAGAGTTCCAAAAGGATAGCATGGGAAATCTAGGAGCCACTGGGGCGGAGCCCTAATTTTCCCAAAGTTGAGACCGGTGCCAATCGGTTTCTTGTGGCCAAAACCCCCCAATATTAAAAAAATTAAAAATCCTCGGGAGAAAAAATGTTTATCTGGGCTTATTAGATTTCAATTTAATGCGTTTAGTAAAATTTTGATTCAGTACATTTTTTAAGCATCGAGGCGCTTTTATTAAAATGAAGGCCGTACTGTGCAGCCGTGATGTAGATCTACCCTATAGGATTCGTACTCTTTGGCCTATATGTTGTGTCCAGCATACTCATGTATGGAGCTGAAGCATGTGCACTCACAGATGCAAGATGTAAGAGAATGGAAACTTTCGAAATATAGTCCTACCGGAGCCCTACCTTAAGTGGGTAGTCAAGTCCGAAACAGAAGTAACCAATCAGTTGAACAAAGAAACAGAAATCATATCCACTATCAAAAAGAGGAGATTAGAATATTTTGAACATTTTTACGTAATGAAAAATATCATCTGCTTACCTTATTATGCGAGGTAAAATGTTTGGTACAAAAGATCCGGGCCGTCGCAGGACGCCGTGGCTGAAGAACTTACAACAATGGTATGAAGCCAGCATAAGGACACGTTTTAGAAGATCAGTGGATATGGTTCAAATATCACTGATAGTTATGAACGTTCGATAGGACACGGCGCACTAAGCAAAAAAGAAACACTTGTTGACAGCCAAAAAAGGTTTTTCCAATCTACATTCTATTATTTACAGCTACTCTAACTAGATTCTAATAAAACTCAACTGCATTAATCAAATAAAATATTCACTCTTGACGGTCAGTCCTAATACTGCCCCATTATAATTTTTAAAATTTGTATTACTTTATATTTTACAATTTACGTTTTAAATTCTACATTTAAATTTTACTATGCAAGTACTAATTAATGAACATAAATAATCACTATTTATAGCTAGTCTGTACTTTACTAAGCTGAATATATGATATTTCTAAATGAATATGAAATTACATTTGAAAATGATTTAAACATAACCTCCAAGTAACAAGGAAATCAGCTGTTGCATATGTTTGGTTAAGATATTAGAACATACAGCGTTTTACAAGTGTACCATGTATTATGACGGATCGCACAATCTTAACCTTAAATGAAACATGCCATGCCATTCTCTAGGTGTTTATGCAATCCCGGCGAGAAATGTTATGCTTAGAGACTTTTACCTATTGAAAAATTAGAGTGATCATTTTTTACCTTTTGGAGATTTTGATAATATTTTTATATTTTCCGAGCTAAGAACGATTTTTCCTTTTAACGCAGTGCGTAACAGGTGTTCGGGACAAAATAAATTGGCTCCGTCAAAAAACGTTAAATGAAGGCAGAAATAAACTACTTTAGGGCAATTTATTTTCACGACTAAAACACTGCAACCAGACGCTGTTAGAGTGTGTAGCAGGAGTTGTGTCGCTTTACTTGCACGACAAATCTGAAATGTGTTGAAAAGAAGCACTTTCATATTGATGATAATGTTATTGTTGCTGATAATAATGATGATGGTGATGATGTTATTATTGTTGCTAGTGTTGTTGATGAATATGATGTATCTTATTACGATGATGGTGAAGTTATTGTGTTTAGTGTTGGTGATGATTGATTATAAGACCGTTGGTGATAAAGAAGAAGTAGGATAAGGAGAAGAAGAAGATGATGATGATAGTGATGCTATATTTCTTGCTGTTAATGATGATGATTATCGTGATAAAGAAGAAGAAGGATGAGAAGAAGAAGAAGAACATCATGCTGATGATGATGATGATGATGACGATGATGATGAAGTTATTGTGATTGGTGTTGATGACGTTGGTGATAAAGAAGAAGAAGGATGAGGAGAAGAAGAAGATGATGAAGAAGAAGAAGAAGAAGAAGATGGTGATAGTGATGTTATTCTTCTTGATGTTGGTGATGATCATACTTATGGCAATAAAGAAGAAGAAGGTTGAAAGAAGAAGAAGAAGGATTAGAAGAAGAAGAAGATAATGATGGTGTTGATTATTTATTGAATAAATACACATGAATCAGATATTACCGACGTCTAAAAGAAACATATTCGGATAGTTTCAATTTGTTTAGCCAGACGTTTTACAAGGTTTTATGGGATGATTATTAATGTAACTAGTTCTGGTTTTTAGTGTTTTATTTGAAAATATTGGAAAAAATATAATTTTAAAAACTACTTTTAAAAAAATCTGGGTACAACTAGTTAAAGCTACTATTTTTAAAACGGGGTTTTATTTAAAAATTATATAACTTTAATTTTTTATAAATTTTGGAAACCATTTCTAGCACGTTTTATTAATTACTAATCGATTTATTGTTACAATATCGAGAAAAATAAAATCCGCACATTCAAATCAGCAATAGGTTAATTTATGTAGGAAAGAATTATTTTTTATAATCAATCTATAACAGTATACTATACTGCATCTGCGTCATCACGCCTATGGTTAAACTGCCTTTCGCCAACCTCAGTTGCATTATTATTGTTAGTACAGGGTTTCAATAATTTATTAAGCTTTAAGCTAAAAAAAACTATTTGTTAGTTCACTTACTTTTAGGGCGACTATTATTTGGACGAACAACGTTTATAAAAGTGAGCAAATGCTATTTTAATTACGTCTAAAATAACTGAGTTTTATAAAAATAACACTTACTCATAGTCTATTTGGTATTAAATACTAATACACACTGTTACTTTCTGTCACCACGTCACTCCTCTTTCTTATATTATTAAAAGAACCTTTATAAATCGACTTACGGTTCTACCAATTTCTAGTAATTTCTATTCACTTTACTTCTAAAAAGCTCCAGGCTTTTCTGCAAGAAAGGACAGAAAAGTGGAACTGTGGTAGATATATATAATATACATTACATATATTATAATATATTATTCAGAATATAATATACATAAATACTTTTGTAGGTTAAAATACAAATATTTTTGATTAGAGGTTTTTGAGTATTTATTATTATTTAACCACAGCGAATTATTCCAAATAATTATTGATAAAAGAGGAGCTTTAATCCAAGACGAGAAGATGGCTGCAGGTTAAACAGAACCTATGAAGTTTTCTTATCAGAATGTGGTGAATGAGTTATTAAGTGTTTGCTATTTAATTTGACAGGTGTATTTGTATAAATACCAGAATACTGTGAAAGTACATGAGGATAGAAATCATCAAAACTGTTATAAATTAGCAAGTATGGAAATAATATTTTCGTCAGTTTTTAAGTCAGTCTGGGTGATAGCCTCAAAAGTTTTAAAAAAAAGTACATTATGTTACAATTACTGTACAGTTTTTTTCATTACGATTTTACGGTTCCTATGATTTTTTATGGTGGTCTTGATTTCTATTACATAGAATTGTAAAAATTAAAATTATTAAGCATTTTAAAGCGTGTAAGAGAAACTAGATTGTAGTTTGGGCGTTTTTACTTTGTAATTTTATTTTTCTTTAAATATTCGTACAAAATTTATCATTTAATATAAGGTTTATTTTTTACCAAGAGTAAATTATCCCACGGGCTCCGTATCGAATTCTCGTGGACTTTCGAGGGATCACAGGTTGGGAAACACCACTGAAGATTAATCACAATCCCGAGGATAGAGATGGAGTGACCTTGAGAATGAAAGGGGTAAGATTCAATTTGACAGGACTCGGTGATACGAATTTTCCACGGAACAATAGTGGGTCATGAGCACAACTATTGTAAAAACCCACTATCTACCGGAGTTTGGAAGATTTATGGCGAGGTATGAAACTACGGAGAAGCAAGCTAGAAGCGGAGCGGTCGAACTGCGCAAGGTCGTTTTCAGAATTCAAGAGCTACCCTAACTAACTGGTAGAAGTGCACTTGTGGTTAAGTCGAGGGCAGTGCCAAACTGTCGTACAAATCGTAGAAATATATAAAGTAAAAATGTGAATTAAAAGTTATAACTTACCAAATATAACCTAAAAATGTTTTCATGAGGTCGATGATTAACTTGAGAATATAAACCATCTTGTATTTACTAAATTACAAATTTATGTATGGTTAGGCGGGTTAAATATTTTTTACGTATTAAAGTAAGAGAGTTGTTATAATTGCAGGCAATTCCCAAAGTAATTCTCGCGAGAGTGTAACATATACAACTTATGTCTATAACAAATAGGGTCATAATAAATAGCTTAAACTGTCGGCTAATAGTAAATTTATTATGTGAAATAAAAATCCTTGCAGACCTTACCATGTACAATCTAATACTCTCTTCCTCAGAGTTAACTAGTTGAAAGTATGACTAGCTAAAAGAATTATACGAATTATCTTGCCTAGTTGACCTAGGGTTACCTGCGCAGCTCGACCATAGCCCAGGGGGACAGAATAATAAACTTACTAATTTCTTGACCAGTTGCGCAGTTCCACCCAGTCCGTTAGAAAACTATATATAGAGTAGACAGGAAAGCTTTCTTAAAAGATACACTTTCTAGTGTATTCAAAGTGGTTTCTTTATGTCCTAAAAATATTTAAATTATTTGAAACTATTAACTCCAAGTTGTAAAACAATTCCTCTGAAACAATATTAGCTTTACCCACAAATCTAGAGTCGTTCTAAAATTACTCGCAACCTTGTGGCCGAATTATGAATCACCGAGAACACGTGTTGGCTAAAATACCTTTTTAGGAAGAGAGCTGCACTAACCTGTTGTCGCCGAGATAACACAAATACATTAATCTGCCACCGAGATAAGAGACTTGCTTCTGCAGAAAGATAACATCTGTGACCGCTTACACAGAACTCGCCTTATTTAAGTATATATAATGATCATTTCCGGGAAGTAAGTGTTCTGGGAAGTGACGAAATATTAATAATATTGTAGTGTTGTTAAAATTAGAAAAGTAAGATATGACATAATTTTGGCCTATCACAAAACGTGAAAGAAAAGTTTAAGGAAGGAAGGTAACAAGTTCACTCAGGAACACCAATCCCAACAATTACTGTTGTCACGGAAACCATACAAAACATTTTCGAAATACCATTGTAATTTTAATTTTACTTTGGTGATAGTGATAATTACAAATGTAGGCTATGCATAGAGATTAAGTACGTTAGACGAGAGAAATGGCGTCAAAAACTCTGAAAATGGTAAAAACGCAACCATCGAAACAAAAATTACTGGATATTGTTAGAAAAATTGTAAACGTTTTCACTGTTTTTTCCCTACTTTTTCATAACTTTTGATTTGGCGTTTTTAGTGTTCTCCTCTGAAGACGGCTAGTAGCACAATTAAAAGGATAAATAAGGCCATATCTAGTAGACATTGCTGAACAAGCAAGCTGTTATAATATTCCACAGTCTTCCACACACACCCTTCATAATCCGACAAATTATTGTTTTAAAATATTGTTTGTCTCATTTTTTTTTTTTTACTTTAGTACCGTATAAAAGCTATTCGTATGAATTTGGAAAATACGTATTTATGTATATCGATATAGATAAATACGCAAATACATGTGTACATTGAAAGATCAATAGATCTCATATGGATACGAATATACTTATAGATCAGTAGATTGAGAGAGAGAGAGAGGGGAAACACATAGCGTATAGCTTGAGAGAGGGGAAGAGAGTGTAATAACGCACACCCAATAAGTATTTAGAGAGAGAAAGAGCGAGTGAGAATGATCGCACTTAATACTCAAATTGAGAGATAGAGGGAAAATGCAATCCACATATATTGAGAGAGAGAGAGAGGGGGGGAAGGAGGGAGAGAGAGGGGGGAAGGAGAGAGAGAGAGACTGACAGACAGACAAAGAAAGACATACAGACGGGAAGAGAGAGATAGAGAGAGAGAGAGAGATAGAATTCAATAAAAAAAATTAAACTTCTTTCTCTCGTTTTTCTAAAAAAACGTGTTCTGTCCGCTAATGTAAAACACATAAAGCAAACAGAATTAATAAAAGCTTCTTTATCGTGTGCTTCTATCTCAAATTATAATTTTATTGCTTCTACGAAACGTTAACATTAAACGTTCAGAGAACAATCTAGTTTGAATTACTGCAACTAAATTTATAACCTATTGTTACAGAAGAAAATTTTCCATTCGTAAAGATATTTTCCAACGAAACAATTACAAATTTTCCGCAAACATTTTTGTTTTGAACAGGCCTGTAATGGAAATGAAACCTAAATCTATATTTGGAAAAACTAAAAAAATCTTGGATTTATATCAGTGACTTTCAGGTGTATTTGGAAGTATCAGGGTTGAAAAACAGATGGTTGGGAAGTGGAACTAGTTATTTCTTAAGATTCAACACACGTTCACGAGCAAAATTATCTTTATAACTTGTGGTTAAAGCTAGTTACGAGCACATAAAACTAGTAATATATATATATTTACACAAACACACACGGTACTTCCTTTCATTTATATATCCGAAAAGATGGTATAATTTAGGTTCTTAATATACTCATCAACATTTCTGTTAGGAATATTTGTATGTGTTCGAATACTGTTCAAGTTTTGAAAATGAAGTCATTCCGAAATGCGTCAACAAATTAAAATGTTGTAATGTTAGCAAAGGCCGTAAAATGTACTAATAGTTATTATCTGGAGTACATCGTTCATTCTGCAGTGCACAAAATCGCAGTTCCGACGTTTCGCTAGAATCTCATCTAGCATTGACGAGGTGATTCAAACAACAGTTCAAGAGCGAGTGAACCATATATATGGGGTATTTATGAGTATAACAATGATAATATATTACTATATAAACTGTTGTAAAAATATTTGTAGTTAGAGACTTTTGAGCATTATTTACTCGTCTTTTATACATACTTTGTTATCACTTTCCTACTCTGCTTACAAACATTCCACTTTAAAGCGGATATGCTTCTGTCAGGTTAGTGTGTCTCACCTTTACATCAACGTGTCCACTGTTTACCCATAACAACGCTCAGCAAAGAATCCGAGAGAATATTTTGCGAATGTTCCGCATCACGCATATTTACGCGAATGTCTCCTTTATCTTCCCCGTCAAGCGACAAGTAACTTGCTACTGAATGCTGATACGATGACGTAACATTCAATAAGGGCGACGTAAATGTATCAAGTTTTATAGTGACGGGAACTATCCAAGATGTCGCATAACAGCCGACGAGAGTCGATAAAAAGAAACGACGCCATCAAAGTCGAGTTAAAGTATAGGGACAGAACATCATGTAAAGCGACTGTATTAAGGCATACATACACTGAAGCGATATGGTTAAAATATTCTACTGAGATTGAACGAAACATTGTAATCTCTGGTTATCTTTCTTCATAACGGTTTTTAATTTATTTAAAATTAAAAAAATGGAAATCTAGTTTCTCCAACATATCGTAGGTTGCGAAAAACTTAACTTAAGTCACGGTAACATACAGTAGGTTACGGTAACATCGTAGGTCACGGAAACAGGCTGTAGTAAGTTGCCGTAACATATCGTATACTATAGTACCATATATAGTGAGTCACGTTAATGTGTCATAAGTCACGGTAACATACCGTAGGTCACGGAAACATATAGTAAATTGTGGTAACATATCGTATACCATGGTAAGTCACATTAATATGTCGCAAGTGACTGTGCGACATAACATATCGTAGGTCCCGGAAACATATCGTAAGTCACGGAAACATGTAGTAAGTTGGGGTGACATATCTTAAGTTACGGTACTATATCGAAGGTCACGGAAACAGGCTGTAGTAAGTTGCCGTAACATATCGTATACTATAGTACCATATATAGTGAGTCACGTTAATGTGTCATAAGTCACGGTAACATACCGTAGATCACGGAAACATATAGTAAATTGTGGTAACATATCGTATACCATGGTAAGTCACATTAATATGTCGCAAGCAACTGTGCGACATAACATATCGTAGGTCACGGAAACATATCGTAGGCCACGGAAAAATTTTGTAGGTCACGGAAACATGTAGTAAGTTGGGGTAACATATCTTAAGTTACGGTACTATATCGACGGTCAGGGAAACATATCGTAAATTGTGGTAACTTATCGTATGCCATGGTACCATGTGTAGAGAGTTACGTTAATGTGTCATAAGTCACGGTAACATATCGTAGATCACGGAAACATATCGTAACCGCAGTACTGTATGGTAAGTTGTGGTAACACATCGTAAGTTACGGTAAAATATCGTATGTCACAGTAACATATCGTAGGTCACGGAGATATATCGTAAGTTCTAGTAACATATCGTAAGTCATGGTACCATATCGTATGTCACGGAAACATATAGTAAGTTGTGGTAACATATCGTAAGTCTTGGTAACATGTCGTAGGTCATAGAAACATATATGTAGTAAGTTACGGTAACATATAGTAAGTCACGGTAACATATCGTAGATCACGGAAACATATCGTAACCGCAGTACTGTATGGTAAGTTGTGGTAACACATCGTAAGTTACGGTAACATATCGTATGTCACAGTAACATATCGTAGGTCACGGAGATATATAGTAAGTTCTAGTAACATATCGTAAGTCATGGTACCATATCGTATGTCACGGAAACATATTGTAAGTTGTGGTAACATATCGTAAGTCTTGGTGACATAACGTAGGTCAAGGAAACATATATGTAGTAAGTTACGGTAACATATAGTAAGTTACGGTACCATATCGTAGATCACGGAAACATATCGTAACCGCAGTACTGTATGGTAAGTTGTGGTAACACATCGTAAGTTACGGTAACATATGGTATGTCACAGTAACATATCGTAGGTCACGGAGATATATAGTAAGTTCTAGTAACATATCGTAAGTCATGGTACCATATCGTATGTCACGGAAACATATAGTAAGTTGTGGTAACATATAGTAAGTCTTGGTGACATAACGTAGGTCAAGGAAACATATATGTAGTAAGTTACGGTAACATATAGTAAGTTACGGTACCATATCGTAGATCACGGAAACATATCGTAACCGCAGTACTGTATGGTAAGTTGTGGTAACACATCGTAAGTTACGGTAACATATGGTATGTCACAGTAACATATCGTAGGTCACGGAGATATATAGTAAGTTCTAGTAACATATCGTAAGTCATGGTACCATATCGTATGTCACGGAAACATATAGTAAGTTGTGGTAACATATAGTAAGTCTTGGTAACATATCGTAGGTCAAGGAAACATATATGTAGTAAGTTACGGTAACATATAGTAAGTTACGGTACCATATCATAGGTCACGGAAACATGTAGTAAGTTGTAACATATCGTATAAGTAACATATCGTAGGTCACGGAGATATATAATAAGTTCTGGTAACATATTGTAAGTTACGGTACCATATCGTATGTCACGGAAACATATAGTAAGTTGTGGTAACATATCGTAAGTCATGGTAACATATCGTAGGTCATGGAAACATATATGTAGTAAGTTATGGTAACATATAGTAAGTTACGGTACCATATCGTATGTCACGGAAACATATAGTAAGTTGTGGTAACATATCGTAAGTCATGGTAACATATCGTAGGTCATGGAAACATATATGTAGTAAGTTACGGTAACATATAGTAAGTTACGGTACCATATCGTATGTCACGGAAACATATAGTAAGTTGTGGTAACATATCGTAGGTCACGGAAACATATCGTAGGCCACGGAAAAATTTTGTAGGTCACGGAAACATGTAGTAATTTGGGGTAACATATCTTAAGTTACGGTACTATATCGACGGTCAGGGAAACATTTCGTAAATTGTGGTAACTTATCGTATGCCATGGTACCATGTGTAGAGAGTTACGTTAATGTGTCATAAGTCACGGTAACATATCGTAGATCACGGAAACATATCGTAACCGCAGTACTGTATGGTAAGTTGTGGTAACACATCGTAAGTTACGGTAACATATCGTATGTCACAGTAACATATCGTAGGTCACGGAGATATATAGTAAGTTCTAGTAACATATCGTAAGTCATGGTACCATATCGTATGTCACGGAAACATATAGTAAGTTGTGGTAACATATCGTAAGTCTTGGTAACATATCGTAGGTCAAGGAAACATATATGTAGTAAGTTACGGTAACATATAGTAAGTCACGGTAACATATCGTAGATCACGGAAACATATCGTAACCGCAGTACTGTATGGTAAGTTGTGGTAACACAGCGTAAGTTACGGTAACATATCGTATGTCACAGTAACATATCGTAGGTCACGGAGATATATAGTAAGTTCTAGTAACATATCGTAAGTCATGGTACCATATCGTATGTCACGGAAACATATAGTAAGTTGTGGTAACATATCGTAAGTCTTGGTAACATATCGTAGGTCAAGGAAACATATATGTAGTAAGTTACGGTAACATATAGTAAATCACGGTAACATATCGTAGATCACGGAAACATTTCGTAACCGCAGTACTGTATGGTAAGTTGTGGTAACACATCGTAAGTTACGGTAACATATCGTATGTCACAGTAACATATCGTAGGTCACGGAGATATATAGTAAGTTCTAGTAACATATCGTAAGTCATGGTACCATATCGTATGTCACGGAAACATATAGTAAGTTGTGGTAACATATAGTAAGTCTTGGTAACATATCGTAGGTCAAGGAAACATATATGTAGTAAGTTACGGTAACATATAGTAAGTTACGGTACCATATCATAGGTCACGGAAACATGTAGTAAGTTGTAACATATCGTATAAGTAACATATCGTAGGTCACGGAGATATATAGTAAGTTCTGGTAACATATCGTAAGTCACGGTACCATATCGTATGTCACGGAAACATATAGTAAGTTGTGGTAACATATCGTAAGTCTTGGTAACATATCGTAGGTCAAGGAAACATATATGTAGTAAGTTACGGTAACATATAGTAAATCACGGTAACATATCGTAGATCACGGAAACATTTCGTAACCGCAGTACTGTATGGTAAGTTGTGGTAACACATCGTAAGTTACGGTAACATATCGTATGTCACAGTAACATATCGTAGGTCACGGAGATATATAGTAAGTTCTAGTAACATATCGTAAGTCATGGTACCATATCGTATGTCACGGAAACATATAGTAAGTTGTGGTAACATATAGTAAGTCTTGGTAACATATCGTAGGTCAAGGAAACATATATGTAGTAAGTTACGGTAACATATAGTAAGGGACGGTACCATATCATAGGTCACGGAAACATGTAGTAAGTTGTAACATATCGTATAAGTAACATATCGTAGGTCACGGAGATATATAGTAAGTTCTGGTAACATATCGTAAGTCACGGTACCATATCGTATGTCACGGAAACATATAGTAAGTTGTGGTAACATATCGTAAGTCATGGTAACATATCGTAGGTCACGGAAACATATATGTAGTAAGTTACGGTAACATATAGTAAGTTACGGTACTATATCGTATGTCACGGAAACATATAGTAAGTTGTGGTAACATATCGTAAGTCATGGTAACATATCGTAGGTCACGGAAACATATATGTAGTAAGTTACGGTACCATATCATAGGTCACGGAAACATGTAGTAAGTTGTAACATATCGTATAAGTAACATATCGTAGGTCACGGAGATATATAGTAAGTTCTGGTAACATATCGTAAGTCACGGTACCATATCGTATGTCACGATGTCACGGAAACATATAGTAAGTTGTGGTAACATATCGTAAGTCATGGTAACATATCGTAGGTCACGGAAACATATATGTAGTAAGTTACGGTAACATATAGTAAGTTACGGTACTATATCGTATGTCACGGAAACATATAGTAAGTTGTGGTAACATATAGTAAGTCATGGTAACATATCGTAGGTCATGGAAACATATATGTAGTAAGTTACGGTAACATATAGTAAGTTACGGTACCATATCATAGGTCACGGGAACATGTAGTAAGTTGTAACATATCGTATAAGTAACATATCGTAGGTCACGGAGATATATAGTAAGTTGTGGTAACATATAGTAAGTCATGGTAACATATCGTAGGTTATGGAAACATATATGTAGTAAGTTACGGTAACATATAGTAAGTTACGGTACCATATCGTATGTCACGGAAACATATAGTAAGTTGTGGTAACATATCGTAAGTCATGGTAACATATATGTAGTAAGTTACGGTAACATATAGTAAGTTACGGTACCATATCATAGGTCACGGGAACATGTAGTAAGTTGTAACATATCGTATAAGTAACATATCGTAGGTCACGGAGATATATGGTAAGTTGTGGTAACATATAGTAAGTCATGGTAACATATCGTAGGTCATGGAAACATATATGTAGTAAGTTACGGTAACATATAGTAAGTTACGGTACCATATCATAGGTCACGGGAACATGTAGTAAGATGTAACATATCGTATAAGTAACATATCGTAGGTCACGGAGATAAATAGTAAGTTGTGGTAACATATAGTAAGTCATGGTAACATATCGTAGGTCATGGAAACATATATGTAGTAAGTTACGGTAACATATAGTAAGTTACGGTACCATATCATAGGTCACGGGAACATGTAGTAAGTTGTAACATATCGTATAAGTAACATATCGTAGGTCACGGAGATATATAGTAAGTTGTGGTAACATATCGTAAGTCATGGTAACATATCGTAGGTCATGGAAACATATAATAAGTTGCGATAACATATAGTAAGTTAAGGTATATTATAACATATCGTGTTAGTGATTTCTCAACTTAATTTTAGATCAGAAATTTTTTGCTGTCATTATTGTGAGGTAAGAGAGAGAAAGAGAGAGAGAGAGAGAGAGAGAGAGAGAGAGAGAGAGAGACATACAGGCAGAAAGCTTGTGAGAGATAAAGATATCGAGACAGATAGGGCAGAGAGGCAGGTCGACAAATTTAAAGTATGTTAAGATAAAACTTAAAGTTCATATTTCAACTTTATCTACAACAGTAAGCATTATATTTGACGACTCGGTAACTGTATAAAATCATTACAAAGAATGCAAAGTGTGAGGAACGCTGCAGTTCCACACTGATACCCCCACCCTTGCGTCATCCTTGCCAAGCTCAACAATTGCAAGGGGGTGGTTACAGAAGGGTCGGGAACTAGATAAAGTTGAATAAAGTCATAGAAAACATGTGACCCATCTCAATATTGGTCTCCCGTATTTGAAAGAGATATTCACTTGTTATTTGCTTTTGTAATGTAGTACTTTGAAAGGGCGAATGCGATAAATGTATAACAGTGTTGCCAACGTGACGGAATAAAAATATGCAATAACGTTGATGCCAACGTGACAGAATACAAATCTGCAAGTTTTTGCTTGTCAGACCTTAGAGGGCTTTAGGAAAATATGGGCTCGATTGGATAGATTACATACAATTTTTATTCTTATGTCAAAATCCAATACTTTTCAGGGAATACTAAAATTTAATAATAAATATGGATCACTGATATATTTGTTGCGGCACAAATAAATAAAACCTTAGTAGCATCGTTAGAGGCTTTCTACTAATTAGTGATGATGCTAATTGTACGTTACGGTTCTATACATTAATTGTCTTTAAATTCAAGGGTTTTCATTGTTTATATAATACAAACAAGTTATATTTAAATAAATTTAATTTAATTCTTAATTAGGCCAACAAAGAAAAATTTTACTTTAGTTACTTTTTGTTAAATAATTACAATTAATATAAACAAAGTAACAACCACCTATGCCTTAAAACAGATATTCTACACCCCCATAACCTATAACATAAAATCAGCTGTATGAAATCATATGTAATAACTTATTTTAGGCCAAATGGAACGAAATAACTAATTTGCATACCTTGCCCCTATAAGTTTTTCTCCGATACAAAACTGAAATTAATTCATTAAATTTAACTAATGAATTAATATTTGAAAAACTGTATTAACATCAAGTGTCGTTCACTGCCAGTTTAAAAAATGTATTTGAACTTGAGTGGATGAATAAACATTTTTTATTAACGATTGAAAATTTGAACGATATATATATATATATATATATATATATATATATATCGTTAAATATATATATATATATTCGATATATATATATATATATATATATATATATATATATATATTCGATATATATATATATATATATATATATATATATATATATATATATATATATATATATATATATATATTAAATATGGTGATATGTTTTCTTGTAATATAGTTAATAAATTAAAAATATTTCAAAAACAAGAATACTTTTAATGAATATATTTATTCAAAGCTTTTCGCCGATAAAATAGTAAATCACATATGATTAAATTTTGTAAAAATATTTTATTAGATAATTATTTCCCTGAAGATGCTGGTACTATTTTATCGGCGAAAAGCTTTGAATAAATATATTCATTAAAAGTATTCTTGTTTTTGAAATAATTTAAATTTATTATATATATATATATATATATATATATATATATATATATATATATATATATAAGGATAGAGAGAATTGAAAGGTATATTGCAAATGTAGGATATGATTTGTTTGATTTTTACGGGACTGTTCCTTAACGTTACAGAGTTAAAAAGTTTCTTTACAAAATATTATATAGTATTGGCTAAATCACAAAACTTGTACTACTCCAAGCTTTTGGTGCCGCCATCAATGGAAGGATCTTATAGGGGGGGGGGCACCTTAAAAGGCTTAACTTAATTCAAATTGTACCGCTCGAAGGTCTGCTACTTTACCCCAGTAGAGCTAGGACCGGAACTCTCTCCTAATAGTTCCAAATCAGTGAAGGTATCCGGGCTAGCGAGCGTAATTTTTACTACAAAATACCGAAGATTTTGACTGGCTAAATAAAGAGGCTACTTGGTACTCATCCTTCAGCAACAGACTGTCTCCCGCGTTTTCATAATTACAATATCCCAAACTCTCCTACAAAATAATCTAACATTCCAATGAAAAGCAATAGCCCACCTGCAAGTAACTATTCAATTAGGCTCCAATGGATCCATTATTGGTAAAGTTTTGTTACTATGGGCGGCCGAAAAACACTGGTAAGGTAACATCAAGATACACCCCCTCCCCTAGTTTTAAACCTAACAAGTGCTAGTTAATGTCGTTTTCCTTTTACTTAAACTAATAGCCTATGTGTGTGTGTGTGTGTGTGTGTGTGTGTGTGTGTTGTGGTGACCACACTAGAAATGAGGAGTACA
Source organism: Prosapia bicincta (assembly GCA_036971475.1). Taxonomy (NCBI): domain Eukaryota; kingdom Metazoa; phylum Arthropoda; class Insecta; order Hemiptera; family Cercopidae; genus Prosapia; species Prosapia bicincta. Next base: position 218,937,898 of record JBAIZL010000004.1, read on the forward strand.
CAGATGGTATAAGTTTTTGGAGGTGTAATTAAGAAAGAGTGAGGCACGTGACGAAAACAAAAGATGTTACCTGGGGCTGAAAGCAAGGGGACAGGGGACAAACATCTGTTTAATGGGTTAGCCAGAAATTTCTTCAGTAAGGTTTTGAAGTATTGGCGCTAGCATACCCTGGTATGAAATGAAAGCCTCAAGTGTCCGTGCCTAGCCCTTCTATTCCTGATATAAGTACAAACATAAATAGAGGTAATTTACCAGTGAACGATAGTGATTTTGATAATAAGAAATAACTACCAATATATATATATATATATATATATATATATATATATATATATATATATATATCCTCTTAATTAGATGATCAGTATGTGACTCATCGGAGAAATAGCTGCACTCCGGCCCTAGATTCCTAGAGGTTTATTAGGGGCGCCTCCAGGATGAATCAGTCCTATATAGAGTACATATACAATATTTACTTTTTTAATCAAGGGTTGTATCGGAAAATTATGGAATGGTCGCAAACGTAGCTTTGGCAACCCCTTAATACTTTTGAGACCAGGTACTTATTCCTTCAATGAAACACTCACCAGTACACTATCACATTTTGTAGATTTATGTACAAAACTCGTCAGAGCTAGTCACGGACATTCTTGTACCTAAATACTACAGTATTTCTACTCACTTTCTCCTCTCTAATTAGAGAGTTTTTGTGCTACCTCCGATGGTGAGTTGACTCCAATCGTCTCTAGCATGTCTTGCCTGGCCTACACTTACACAAGTTGAAGACTTACTACGTTATGAATTTTAATAACTCTAGTTTCCATTTTATTCTAATTTCGAATTTATTAATTCCGGTCTCCATACCACACTCCTCATTTTTAATAAAAATGACAAGTAATGCCACAGTACTACGCTGGTTACCCTTGTAAATATATTTAATAGTTATAATAAATTCTCTCTTGAAATTCAATCACTTGAAAAACAAAGACATATTTCTCTTTCCTTTTGCTTTTCGATCAGATAGATCCCTCTCGTTCGACGAGAGCAGTTCAATATTGTACTTAAACGAACAACTGTGTGGTTATTTCAATTCCTTATATTAGTTCAAATTCTCTTTATGTATATAGCATATTCAAAATTTCAATCGTTAATCAAATACTTTTTATTCATCCTCTCAAGTTCAAATACAGTTTTAGAAACTTGTAGCGGATGACACTTGAAATTAATACAGTTTAAAAAAATATTAATTCAATTTAATAGTTTTAGTGTTATAATGAATAATGAATTTTAGTTATACGAGAAAACATTTCACAAAAAAGTCAAGGTATGCAATATACCTATTTCGTCCCAGTTGGCTTAAAATAAGTGATAAGAATGATTTCATATAACAGCTGATTTTATGTTATAGGTTATGTGGTACAGCTGTTTCCAGGCATAGGTTATGTTTCTTTATTTATATTAATTGTAATTATTTAATTAAAAGTAACTACAACTTTTCTTTGTTGGGAATTATTTGGGAATTGACTGTAAAAAGTTTTGTTTATATTACTTGTTTAGGAGTTCTGGACTTGTTTACAAGCAGAACCCATTCCGGAGTTGGAGTACAATTTTCCACAGCAAGTAGGAAGTCAAGGCTATCGCAGACAACAAAGAAAGGAGGAAGGAATTCTCTCACAGATCTAACCTCGTTTCACGCGAACGGATTGGACGAGAGGTCTTGTTTACTTGGCGCTCGCAGCCCATCGCTGTTCGCAGAAACGCATTGTCCTTCAGACATTACAGTGGCAACACGGTTTCTCGGTAAGATGTATCTGTTCGCTACTTGAGCTGTTCACGTTTCGCGTAATCCGCGGCAACTCGGTAAAAGCCTTTTATCTGGAGTTAGTCACGGCTTAGGTTATATAAGAACGCGGTGTCTGCAGCTCGCTAGTCTGCAGTGACACTCGCTCGGATATGTTGGTGTACAAGTACTTAGTTTTTGTCATTTTGTTTGCGTTGTTCTTCGGCGGCGGGAGTGGCTGTCT
>JBAIZL010000004.1:218947421-218974921 GCA_036971475.1 Prosapia bicincta
AATTTATATCCAAAGCTTTTCGTTGGCAAACAGTACCAACATCAAATTCCTGATGATGTTGGTACTGTTTGCCAACGAAAAGCTTTGGATATAAATTAATAAATATTCTTGTATTTGAATAACCTATGTTGTTTTAATATATATATATATATATATATATATATATATATATATATATATATATATTTAAATATGACTACAATGTGTATTCTTGTGTATTATTGAAAAAACAAAAGAAATACAAATACAAGAATAATTCATCGAACCATACAATTCAAAGCTTTTGGTTGGGTAACAGTACCATCATCACGAGTACATATGTGTTAGTTAGATCTAACAAACAGTGTTGTCAATTCTATTAAATTGTTGTCAAATTTATTAATTTGCTTCCTTCACTTTACATACATTGAATATAGTATCAAATTTTGATTTTACTTGTTTCTGTTCATTTATCAATTTGTTAACAATATTATATTTATATATTTCTAAAGCTTCATAGATATTCATTCTTGGGCCTTTGTAATTTTTTTAAATGAAATTGTTAAAGTTAGAAATTAAAAAAAGGCCTAGGATTGAATACCTTTGAAGCTTTAGAAATATAAGAATATTATATTGATAACAAATTGATAAATGAACACATGAAAATAAAATCAAAATTTGATACTATATTCAATGCATGTAATGTTTAGTCAGCAAATTAATAAATTTGACAATATTGCAATAGGTTTGGCAATACTATTAGTTAGATCTAACTAATATGTATGACATTCTTTATGTCATACACTTGTTTTCATATATATATATATATATATATATATATATATATATATATATATATATATATATATATATATATATATATATATATATATATGTCATGTATTTTTAAAGAGTTTGGGAAAATAAATATTTTCATGAGATATTACGTGTGTTTACAGTCTCTGTTGTTGGTACAAAACCATTGTTTACGGTTCGATAAGATTACGGTTTCTCTTAGGCCTACTTATCTCATGCAACCGTGACATGAATTCAGTTTATAATGATCTCATGAAGTGAATACCTTTCTTTAGTAATTATTGTTTTTACTCTCTCTCTCTCTCTCTCTCTTTCTCTCTCTCTCTCTTTCTCTCTCTCTCTCTCTCTCTCTCTCTCTCTCTCTCTCTCTCTCAGTTATACGTCATTAGTTCCAGTAGTTTTCTCACTGTGGACCCAAGAAAGTACACAAAGTTCTCTACAGACCCGAAAGTATTCAACGCTCTTTGCAGACTCATAAAAGTATACAACGCTTTCTGCAGACCCATGAAAATATATTTAGTTTTGTCAGACCCAAGAAAGTCCACAAAGCTTTCTAAAGTTTGTTAATGACCCAAGAAAGACCACAACAATCTCTACAAATCTACGAAATTATACAACGCTTTCTGCAGACCCAAGAAAGTACACAACGCTTTCTGCAGAACCATGAAAATATATTTAGTTTTGTCAGACCCAAGAAAGTAGGCCTACGAACGCTTTCTACAGACCCACGAAAGTATATAACGCTTTTTGCAAACCCAAGAAAACCTACAACGCTTTCTGCAGACACAAGAGAGGCCACAACGCTCTCTGCAGATCCGTGAAAGTATAAAACGGCCTTTACAAACCCATGAAAGTACACAACGCTTTCTACAGACCAGAGAAATTATAGAACGTTGTCTGGAAACCCACAAAAGCTCTCAACAAATTTTACAAACCCAAGAGAGAAAGGAACGACCTTCACAGACCTACAAAAGTCCACAAATCTCTAAACGACAATAAATTTGTCTGTAATAGTTTCTGTTGGGTTTGTAACAGGGGAGCACAGAGTAGTTCTGGGGCTAACCTTTCCCTGGAAATATTATAATTAAAAAAAAATTATTTATCAGCTGAAATGCACTTTGAAGTGACCAGATTTGTAACAACTTTTATATAAATTTCAAAAACCCTCACAAAAAAATTTAAATACTCTAACGTATTTATTAGTATGTTCGTGAAGTTCCCAGGGATTCACGCCCAAATACTGTCTTAGAATATAATAGTTAATTATTTTATAGCGACACTATGCCATAAAGCCTACACTACAAAGCGTAACCCTACGTCCAGTCTATATATACTGCTAGAGAATACATTTACGTCGAAACATTAAATTAAGTATGCCAAGGTCAAAGTACAAAATGTTAGCTTACATTTTATGCAAATTGCCTCCATCTATTACTGAATGCAAATTTGAAGCTCAGAGCAAACCACTTTAGTGGATGTGTTTTGCTTAATTGTTCATTGGTCCTTTTGTTTTAAAGCTAGAGTAAAATGTCTCCCTCCATCGTTGCAGGCATGTGACCTCAGCCTGCAAGATTAATTAGGTCACTGTGATCCTTTAAGCACCTTTAGCCAAGGGATAGAGTGAACTGGAACACAAACGTCTTCAAGGGGAAAAGAATGTTTTTTAACGTTGTACATTTACTTAGATTTAGTTTGTTGAGGTTTTTATTCTACTTCTGTTTTCACTTTATTAGAATCTGAAGAAAATATTAGACGATGATTTTGTAAAACTACTTCGACTAAATTGTTTAGTAGCATTGTCATTATTAACAAGCGAAAATTCGATAGACTGTAATTACCTATCAGTAATGAAAATATAGTTAACAAAGAAAAGATATTATTCAAAAATTGTTTAGTTCTTTATAATTATTTTTAATTATTAAAGATTTTCTTTTATTAGAAACAACTCACCTCTACTCAGTAAAACCAACTCGGAAGTTGAAAACAAATGTCTAACCGTCATAAGTAACTTTCCCGATAACAAATTCATTAAAATAATCTGTTTTCTCAATTTGTATTTTCAGAAACAGTATCGCAAATTCTATTAGCGGGAGTATTTGGATATTCCAATGAAACTAGAAGCAAATTTATAGTCCCAAGGGAACATTTTAAAACGTCCAACGCTTGAAATTAAATACTAGTTGACAAAATAAGTGAATTTATTTCGTTCATAATTTATGATGATGGTGATGCTAATGATGAATAGTTAATATCTGGAGTACATCCGTTGATTTGGCAGTGCATAAACGCAGTTCCGACGTTTCGTCAGAACCTAACAACAGTTGAAGCGAACCCCTCGTCATATACAGTGATCCCTCCACATATACACTGAACTAAACACTTCCACAAGTACACGCGACGTTTCCAGAACTAGCAAACACGATAATCGAATGCGAAACTTGGTTAATAACTGACGGGAAATCCAGATCGAGTTAGTTACGTCCGTCGGATGCAATTATCGATGTTTGATTTTCGAAAACTATTAAATTAACAGTAAGGAAATAGAAGTGATGTATGGAGTTGGATGCGGGCTCCGGATTGACTCATTGTTGTTTCTCAGTGATGATAACATCACTTGTTATAAATAAGTGATGCCTATCTTTTGAGTAGTAGGCCTAGTAGTGTGTAGTATAACGTATGCTTGGAGAATAATCAGATTTTTTTGTGATAAGTAACTACAGTACTGTATAAAATGAATAAAAGCAGAACACATCCTACTACCTGCACATTAATTATACTTTATATTACTTTATTGTCTTTTTTTTTAACACGATACATATTAGCATGATATCCTGTAGTTTTGCCAACCGCGAACCGCGAAGGACACTGTATATAGTACCAATTTAAAAGATACTCAATTAGTGTTAAATTGAGGTTCGAGAACAGGGTGGTTTCTATTTGTGAAATTCCCTCACATACACATCGTGAGTAGAGGTAGGGTAATACTTATGATGTGTGGCTGTGTGTAGAATCAGAGAAGGGTCACGCAACTGATAGGCTTGTCTTTCTTCGTCTGGGTCTAGAGGAAGCAGAGATGTAATGCAGGGAGGATAGTACTAGACACACGTGGGTTTCATAAATTTATTTTTAATTAAAAAACTGTACGATTAAAACAGGACACGAGTCGCATTTATGCGTGCGTGGGGAGTGAGAGGAGGGGCTGCAGCTTTGAGGGATGATAACTAAGCGATTTATGGTAACAAAGTTTTGTTTGGTAGAGGTTGAACTCGGTATTTCAAGAGAACCGATTGCTGCCGGCTTGAAAGATAAGAGTCACTGTCATACGCCTGACTGGAAGGATGACATGATGCAATACCAGTCAACTTTACAGGGTTGTATGCTCAAACTACGAGAGAAAGAAAATAAAGATAGAAGAAATAATATCAGAGGAGGAAGGCTACTGGTGAAAAATATGGCTGAAAAAAGTAGAAAAAAGCTGTTTGTAGATTGAAATATTCATGTTCTTAATAATGAAAAATGCCTTTGTTCAAACGTAATTCGAGAGCGGATACCATATACACGCTTTGTAGACTCCTCCCTGGAGAGCCCTGGTTAAGATAAGGTCGACTTCAGTTAGGCGACCCAAACTATGCGATGCTTACCTTGCCCCTATTCCAGTTTCACTTTACTCCTATAAGGGGCCCTCTATCGACCTTTTACCATAATGTCATCTACCCTTCCTTATCATGTTTAATATAAGGAGGTTAAACAAGTGGGCTTTCTATTATGACCCCAATATAGACTAGGTCTACTTCAGTTGGGCGACCCAAACTATGCGATGCTTACCTTGCCCCTATTCCAGTTTCACTTTACTCCTATAAGGGGCCCTCTATCGACCTTTTACCATAATGTCATCTACCCTTCCTTATCATGTTTAATATAAGGAGGTTAAACAAGTGGGCTTTCTATTATGACCCCAATATAGACTAGGTCTACTTCAATTGGACGACCCAAATTATGCGATGCTTACCTTGCCCCTATTCCAGTTTCACTTTACTCCTATAAGGGGCCCTCTATCGACCTTTTACCATAATGTCATCTACCCTTCCTTATCATGTTTAATATAAGGAGGTTAAACAAGTGGGCTTTCTATTATGACCCCAATATAGACTAGGTCTACTTCAGTTGGGCGACCCAAACTATGCGATGCTTACCTTGCCCCTATTCCAGTTTCACTTTACTCCTATAAGGGGCCCTCTATCGACCTTTTACCATAATGTCATCTACCCTTCCTTATCATGTTTAATATAAGGAGGTTAAACAAGTGGGCTTTCTATTATGACCCCAATATAGACTAGGTCTACTTCAATTGGACGACCCAAATTATGCGATGCTTACCTTGCCCCTATTCCAGTTTCACTTTACTCCTATAAGGGGCCCTCTATCGACCTTTTACCATAATGTCATCTACCCTTCCTTATCATGTTTAATATAAGGAGGTTAAACAAGTGGGCTTTCTATTATGACCCCAATATAGACTAGGTCTACTTCAGTTGGGCGACCCAAACTATGCGATGCTTACCTTGCCTCTATTCCAGTTTCACTTTACTCCTATAAGGGGCCCTCTATTGGCCTTTTGCCATAATGCCATCTACCCTTCCTTATCATGTTTAATATAAGGAGGTTAAACAAGTGGGCTTTCTATTATGACCCCAATATAGACTAGGTCTACTTCAGTTGGGCGACCCAAACTATGCGATGCTTACCTTGCCCCTATTCCAGTTTCACTTTACTCCTATAAGGGGCCTTCTATCGACCTTTTACCATAATGCCATCTACCCTTCCTTTTCATGTTTAATATAAGGAGGTTAAACAAGTGGGCTTTCCATTATGACCCCAATATAGACTAGATCTACTTCAGGTTGGCGACGTGATTACATGGTCCCCTCTATATTCTGTACCATGGGGTCTTATGGCCCTACCTTAATCCACATATATTCCCAATCCTATCCTAACCTTCGTAGAAGATATTATTAATAATGACCGAACATTTAAAAACTACAAAAAATAATAATAATCTACTTTGTCTCAACATAGGAAGTTCAACACAACGGGCTTTTGTAGGTATACTGCAACCCTCTTATCCCGCCAGCAGCAGATGGCCCTTCAGACGAGAACTTTGTTTACGTTACATTGGCGAGTCTTGGGGCGACAGTAAGGTAACAACTCATAAAACTAGATGTAGTAACATACACATTGCCGTACCAATTTTTGTTCCTGAATGACGCTGGATACTGGGTATCCCAGATGGAACTGGATACCCTAGAGAGAACTGAGTATACCAGACGAAACTCGATGTCCCAGATGAAACTGGCTATTCCAAATAAAACCGAGTATCCCAGATAGAACAGGGTATCCCAAATAGAACTTGGCAACCTAGACGGAACTGATTATCCCAGATGGAACTGGGTATTTCAGATAGAACTGAGTATACAAGATGAAACTGGGTACCCTAGAAGGAACTGAGTATCCTAGATATAACTGGGTATTCCAAATGGTACTGGGTATTTCAGATGGAACTGACTATTCCGAATGATACTTAGTATCCGAGATGAAACTGGGTATCCCAAATGGAATCAAGTATCCCAGGTAGAACTGGGTATCCCAAAAGGAACTTTGCAATCTAGACAGAACTGTTTATCCTAGATGGAACTGAGTATTCCAGATAGAACTGGGTTTCCTAAATGAAGCTTGGTAACCCAGGCGGAGCTGGTTATCCCAGATGGAACTGAGTATCCCAGATAGAACATTATATTCTAAATGGAACTTGGTAACCCAGGCGGAACTGGTTATCCCAGACGGAACTGAGTATCCCAGATAGAACTTTATATTCTAAATGGAACTTGGTAACCCAGGCGGAACTGGTTATCCCAGACGGAACTGAGTATCCCAGATAGAACTTTATATTCTAAATGGAACTTGGTAACCCAGACGGAACTGAGTATCCCAGATAGAGCTTTGTATTCTAAATGGAACTTGGTAACCTAGGCGGAACTGGTTATCCCAGACGGAACTGAGTATCCCAGATAGAATTTTATATTCTAAATGGAACTTGGTAACCCAGGCGAAACTGGTTATCCCAGATGGAACTGAGTATCCCAGATAGAGCTTTGTATTCTAAATGGAACTTGGTAACCCAGGCGGAACTGGTTATCCCAGACGGAACTGGTTATCCCAGACGGAACTGAGTATCCCAGATAGAGCTTTGTATTCTAAATGGAACTTGGTAACCCAGGCGGAACTGGTTATCCCAGACGGAACTGAGTATCCCAGATAGAGCTTTGTATTCTCAATGGAACTTGGTAACCCAGGCGGAACTGGTTATCCCAGACGGAACTGAGTATCCCAGATAGAGCTTTGTATTCTAAATGGAACTTGGTAACCCAGGCGGAACTGGTTATCCCAGACGGAACTGAGTATCCCAGATAGAACTTTATATTCTAAATGGAACTTGGTAACCCAGGCGGAACTGGTTATCCCAGACGGAACTGAGTATCCCAGATAGAGCTTTGTATTCTAAATGGAACTTGGTAACCCAGGCGGAACTGGTTATCCCAGACGGAACTGAGTATCCCAGATAGAGCTTTGTATTCTAAATGGAACTTGGTAACCCAGGCGGAACTGGTTATCCCAGACGGAACTGAGTATCCCAGATAGAGCTTTGTATTCTAAATGGAACTTGGTAACCCAGGCGGAACTGGTTATCCCAGACGGAACTGAGTATCCCAGATAGAGCTTTGTATTCTAAATGGAACTTGGTAACCCAGGCGGAACTGGTTATCCCAGACGGAACTGAGTATCCCAGATAGAGCTTTGTATTCTAAATGGAACTTGGTAACCCAGGCGGAACTGGTTATCCCAGACGGAACTGAGTATCCCAGATAGAGCTTTGTATTCTAAATGGAACTTGGTAACCCAGGCGGAACTGGTTATCCCAGACGGAACTGAGTATCCCAGATAGAACTTTATATTCTAAATGGAACTTGGTAACCCAGGCGGAACTGGTTATCCCAGACGGAACTGAGTATCCCAGATAGAGCTTTGTATTCTAAATGGAACTTGGTAACCCAGGCGGAACTGGTTATCCCAGACGGAACTGAGTATCCCAGATAGAGCTTTGTATTCTAAATGGAACTTGGTAACCCAGGCGGAACTGGTTATCCCAGACGGAACTGAGTATCCCAGATAGAGCTTTGTATTCTAAATGGAACTTGGTAACCCAGGCGGAACTGGTTATCCCAGACGGAACTGAGTATCCCAGATAGAGCTTTGTATTCTAAATGGAACTTGGTAACCCAGGCGGAACTGGTTATCCCAGACGGAACTGAGTATCCCAGATAGAGCTTTGTATTCTAAATGGAACTTGGTAACCCAGGCGGAACTGGTTATCCCAGACGGAACTGAGTATCCCAGATAGAGCTTTGTATTCTAAATGGAACTTGGTAACCCAGGCGGAACTGGTTATCCCAGACGGAACTGAGTATCCCAGATAGAGCTTTGTATTCTAAATGGAACTTGGTAACCCAGGCGGAACTGGTTATCCCAGACGGAACTGAGTATCCCAGATAGAGCTTTGTATTCTAAATGGAACTTGGTAACCCAGGCGGAACTGGTTATCCCAGACGGAACTGAGTATCCCAGATAGAGCTTTGTATTCTAAATGGAACTTGGTAACCCAGGCGGAACTGGTTATCCCAGACGGAACTGAGTATCCCAGATAGAACTTTATATTCTAAATGGAACTTGGTAACCCAGGCGGAACTGGTTATCCCAGACGGAACTGAGTATCCCAGATAGAGCTTTGTATTCTAAATGGAACTTGGTAACCCAGGCGGAACTGGTTATCCCAGACGGAACTGAGTATCCCAGATAGAGCTTTGTATTCTAAATGGAACTTGGTAACCCAGGCGGAACTGGTTATCCCAGACGGAACTGAGTATCCCAGATAGAGCTTTGTATTCTAAATGGAACTTGGTAACCCAGGCGGAACTGGTTATCCCAGACGGAACTGAGTATCCCAGATAGAGCTTTGTATTCTAAATGGAACTTGGTAACCCAGGCGGAACTGGTTATCCCAGACGGAACTGAGTATCCCAGATAGAGCTTTGTATTCTAAATGGAACTTGGTAACCCAGGCGGAACTGGTTATCCCAGACGGAACTGAGTATCCCAGATAGAGCTTTGTATTCTAAATGGAACTTGGTAACCCAGGCGGAACTGGTTATCCCAGACGGAACTGAGTATCCCAGATAGAACTTTATATTCTAAATGGAACTTGGTAACCCAGGCGGAACTGGTTATCCCAGACGGAACTGAGTATCCCAGATAGAGCTTTGTATTCTAAATGGAACTTGGTAACCCAGGCGGAACTGGTTATCCCAGACGGAACTGAGTATCCCAGATAGAGCTTTGTATTCTAAATGGAACTTGGTAACCCAGGCGGAACTGGTTATCCCAGACGGAACTGAGTATCCCAGATAGAGCTTTGTATTCTAAATGGAACTTGGTAACCCAGGCGGAACTGGTTATCCCAGACGGAACTGAGTATCCCAGATAGAACTTTATATTCTAAATGGAACTTGGTAACCCAGGCGGAACTGGTTATCCCAGACGGAACTGAGTATCCCAGATAGAGCTTTGTATTCTAAATGGAACTTGGTAACCCAGGCGGAACTGGTTATCCCAGACGGAACTGAGTATCCCAGATAGAGCTTTGTATTCTAAATGGAACTTGGTAACCCAGGCGGAACTGGTTATCCCAGACGGAACTGAGTATCCCAGATAGAGCTTTGTATTCTAAATGGAACTTGGTAACCCAGGCGGAACTGGTTATCCCAGACGGAACTGAGTATCCCAGATAGAGCTTTGTATTCTAAATGGAACTTGGTAACCCAGGCGGAACTGGTTATCCCAGACGGAACTGAGTATCCCAGATAGAGCTTTGTATTCTAAATGGAACTTGGTAACCCAGGCGGAACTGGTTATCCCAGACGGAACTGAGTATCCCAGATAGAGCTTTGTATTCTAAATGGAACTTGGTAACCCAGGCGGAACTGGTTATCCCAGACGGAACTGAGTATCCCAGATAGAGCTTTGTATTCTAAATGGAACTTGGTAACCCAGGCGGAACTGGTTATCCCAGACGGAACTGAGTATCCCAGATAGAGCTTTGTATTCTAAATGGAACTTGGTAACCCAGGCGGAACTGGTTATCCCAGACGGAACTGAGTATCCCAGATAGAGCTTTGTATTCTAAATGGAACTTGGTAACCCAGGCGGAACTGGTTATCCCAGACGGAACTGAGTATCCCAGATAGAGCTTTGTATTCTAAATGGAACTTGGTAACCCAGGCGGAACTGGTTATTCCAGACGGAACTAGGTAAGATATTCGTTCTTATGCGAGAGAACCACCAACTGTATGTAAAAAGTAACGAATCTTTTTATTTCAGAGTGGAGGAAGAATAGGCATGGATGAAGATAGGCAAGGAAATGATTGATAATTCAAGAAGATAATTGTCAATTTGGTTCGGTCAAAAGTGAACGCCGATGATAGGGACAGAATTAACTTTCCATCTCCTTGTGTTCTTATGTAATTGATATTAAAAAATTAAAATTATCATGAGCAATAACTCCGGACAATAGATTACTCCCAATAATCTACTATCAGACGTTATTCAAATCCAACACGGCTTTTACCCTAATCAATCAGGTGGATCGTCATAGAACCGATCATTACTAAATTAATCCTCATTTTTCTAACGCTCTCTTCGCCATCATTTCACACCCATATCCTCAACGATTCCTCTTACATCGTTCCACCAAACAACTTCGCCCTACAAGCAAAGTTAATCCTCCATAAACATTAAGCCTACATTCCAACAGGATGCTTTAAGAGTACCTTAAGAATCATTGCAAACGTAGGAATACCTGATATTTGCCGAAGACCGTTAGCGCGATAATCCCGCAACCGCTCGAGGCTCTTCAAACACTCCTGCATCAACCTTTCACACGATTAGGTTGTTAGCCTCATGACAGACCTCCCGCCGCAAATAAAACCTAAACACTATAATCATTGCTACTGTAATGTTTACTCTGATAAAAGTTTCCGTTACCGAAAATTAATAGCCCAAAAAAAGTCAAGTTTGTAAACAAAAAGGTTTTGAAAACTGAATAGTAAAATACAAGAAAAATTAAGTGTGACAAACTCGTAAATTTTCCGTATTAACGTGTCTGATAAACACATTCATTGTTTTTCAAACATCGCATAGCAATTGCTATTGTAAATATGACGACAAATCTCCACATACAAAAAACACGTGCAACGAATGACGTAAATACGTTTTTAGTAGAAGAATTACTTGATATTCCTCCAGAAGTAATTTGCTACAATTTCCATTCAATTCTTGTTTTGTTCTAAAATGATACATCATCATATCATGCCTTAAATCATGCATGAAGTTCAACTCGTCCCAAGGACAGGCCGGTCACCAGTCCAGGCCTTACAGTAAGGCTAAAAGGCTCTTACAGATTGGTACCGAGTTTTGACATCAAGCCCCTTGTCTAAGCCTCGCGGAAGTCACACGGACAACAGTCACGATTTCGAGGGAGGATTTGTGGTGCTTGGCTTGAACTACAGACGTGGAAATACGCCCCTGTGTTGTTCTTCCTAGTGTAAGAGTCGACTACGAGTTGTAATGAAGCAGGACCGTCATCTCCTAACAGACGAAAACATACCACAGAACATGATGGCTGCTGAGTGCAGTCTTTCTTGCTCAAGTTCCTATTGAGAGGGCCTGTTTCTTAGGTAAGACGAACCGAGGGTAGTTGAAGATTCGATCGCATTTTCTGGACCGAACAAATCAGGGAGCTATTTTGACGGTACGGAAAAGCAGGCCTTTCGGAAGGTTCAACTTCGGTAGGTCTGGAAGAGCGCGAGAAACTGTAGGTACTGGTCGGTGACTCGTTTCGTTCCAGAGCCGGGCGGTGACCAGAGTCTAGGGCTTAGAGAAAGGTCTAAAGGTCTATGCATGAAGTCTCCTGATCCTGGTGGTGTAAGACACCACGACTGAGAAGCCGAGAGTCTGTGGTTGGATTTATGGGGGTAGAGTGTTCGATATAGATGGAACCCAAAGTCTACTCAGCAGTTCGGACCCAGTCGAGAGACATCAATGGCTAGATAGGTCGACTCTATTTGGTTGCAAGACCTCTCGCATCATAACTGTCACGATTTAGGACTGTCACTCGCACCAGTAATGGTAAACGACCAGCTAAAAGAGCTGTTCGGTTTTAATGCTCGTTAAAATATAAAGACGACGCTGTCACCTTTTTATTTCAAAATCACAAAATATGCGTTTAGAGCTGAACTTTTCAAGATTAAAGCATTAAAGCGAAGCGAGTGAAATAAAACTCAAAGCCTCGTAAAGTTTTATTTAGAAAGTAATTGTGACAAAAGGAAATAAGGACGAAGATTCACTTGCACCTTGAGGGCACATCAAAGCTGGAGAGCTGTAACGTAGTCCCTTTTAAGAGCGTTTCACAGCTCCTCCAAAAGAACTTAATACTACAATGAACTCTGTGTCGAATCGCTTCATCAATCATTCATTTTGTTTCATTTACGTTATCTGTTGTCTGTGTAAAGTACGATCGGAAATAAAACTGTTAGTGAAAAGGATCAATGTGCTCGCTTTTGTGTTATCGTTTGTCGAAGTAAAATGTTTCGAAAATAAAACTTAATATCAAGGCGTGAAAGAACTTCAACTTTGTTCATTTTCTTATCTTGACCACTCAACACACACTGTACTCATTTGTCATGTCTAGGGGAGTAGGCGTGTAGCAATATTAACGCAACCTGGTTAGATCTATACTTTTCATAATATTTGCTGGGTCTCATTACTTAGTATTGGGCACGCTAGGAAAAGGCAAAGTGTTACATTGCCACTACACCATTTCCACATGTGAATGATATTGGAGAAGATTAGAGGGGTAATCTAGTGTGGTTCATGTGATGTCAGCAATGAAAAACATTGGCCGTCTTAATCCAGTTTTATTTATGGAAATCCAGCATTATCTGACGTATTTACAAAGTTGCTTCTACCTTAACAGATACACTGCTATGAGTATATTGGTTAGATCTTATATAAAATTGAAATTTGTTTCATTTGAAACCTTACGTAACATAAAGTAAATGGATGATCTATAGTAGAAACAGCCTTATTGGTTGATTTCTACGTCAGCACTTGCGAACGAATTTCCTACTAACTCTCATCAACTTTATTCATTAAATTTATCTATTATACAGATAAACTACGCATATGAGTGATGAACTATATCCGATATCCTTTTCTGTTATTAAAACAAAAGCAGGACCTTTACTTATATATGTCCTGAAACATGGGATATTCAAAATGGGTCTCCCAATAATCTTCTAACCTGTTTAGTTTAATAGTGCCTGTATGTAGTAAAAGTCCAATTAAAACTCAAAATTCCTCTGCAGTAAGATCCCTCCACTTAGTTAAACTTTAGTGTTTGGCAGAAGAAAAACGTTCTCTGCTTTACTGTTGCTTTCCTGATAGTAGTATCCGGTTTGATTACGCAACCAAACAAAAGATATTTATTGCTTCGTTTTCACGCGGTATTGGTAACAGCAATTTGTTTTCTTCCTTAAACTGAATGCTTTTGATGCCAGTTCTTTTTTGAAGTTTGCCAAAAATAGTTGTATTAGCATTTCTTCACCACTATCACTAGACGTGTTCTCTCCTGAAGACGGCTCTTCCGAATCTAACTCACATTCTTTGTCACTAGCTAACCCTATATGCGACGGTATAGCTTATCAAACTGACATAATTATAATAAATAAAAAACCTAATTGAAAAACGAAGGTAAAAAGAAAGATAAATACAACAGAAAACAAACGAATATGGCAAGAGAAAAATCGCACAAATGAAAACTGACTAGCTCACAAGGCTTCATACGACGCAGACAAAACAATACAATTTTCTGTCAAACGCTAGGGAAAGACTGATTCATAAATGCCTCACCAGTGAAATGTTACCCCGATGCGATGCTAGTAGGGCGCCTGAAATCATTCCTTCAAGCTGAGGTGACGTCAGCAGTGAAATTGTTATTGGCAAAATACCGGTTTAATTTTATTTGTACACAGTTTTACCTATCCTCTTGCGTCTTTTTAAACTTACGCATCTGCAGCATGCGGTTTTCTCTTTATTGGGTATTTATTCAATTCCTTATATTAGTTCACACTCTCCTTATACATATCCCGTTATAATTTTCAATCGTTAAAATTGTTTTTATTCATCCACTCAAGTTTTTTAAAACTTGTAATGGATAACAATTGATGTTAATAGAGTTTTTTCAAATATTATTTCATTAATTAAATTTTAAATGATTTCATTTTAGTTTTATATGGGAGAAAAACTCTTCACAAAAAGGGGAAATCTATGCAATATAGTTATTTGCTTAAATAAGTGTTAACATATGATTTCATAAAACAGCTGATTTTATGTTATACGTTATGTAGTAAAACAGATGTTTTAATTCATAGGTTCTGTTACTTTATTTATACTATTTGTAGTTATTTAATAAAAAGTAACTATAATAAACATTTGTTTTGTTGAACTAAGTAGGAATTAACTTTAATATTAAAAAAAAATATTACTTGTTTATTCTTTATGTTGTTCTTTAAGATAAACGTGTACTTTTGAAAAAAAGTCAACTCTTCCTTGAACTAATTGCACTAATGACGAACTGGCGAACTAGTTCAAATCACTGAACGAAATTATGTGAATCTTATATAGTACACTTAACAAGGAGAACATAAGCCTAATAAGTAGCCTTTAAATGAATTATATTAACAATTTATTATTCCAACTCAAATATGTAGCCTACAGCTGAAATTTGTTCATGACGCAAGTTAGACAACCTAGATAATGTTAAACCTTTAGCGAAGAGTATTTATCATTTTTTTTTTTTTTTTTTTTGTTCACTTTCATTAAGAAAAACACTTTTTCTAACGGTATTGCGTAGTTTTGCTTTTACAATGTTTGCACTCTTTGTTATCACAACAGAAATAGTTGTTCGAAGGTGAAATGAACAAAGCCGAGTTAAAGCTGTTTTAGTCGATGTTCGCCTGACGATGCTGTCCACGGCAGACAAAGCGATGCGGGCTCTAGTGTTCGTCATCTTCCTCCTCTGCTACTTCTCGCTCACTCAAGCTTGCTGGTTTCAAAGTGTAAGTAACACAGACATTTATAGCTAAGGCCACTCCAAGTCCTATCTCTGAAGTTCCTTCCGGAGGTTCTCCAGCCATGCCCAGTCAGTTTCTTCTGTTTCCAGTTATGTTGGAACAAGGTTTAATTTACTGAACCCGGAGAAAGTTTCTACTAAATCCAGAAAACAATGTGTCCCGAGTTTTATGTGCATTATTATTATTCATGTGTGCTTTAAGTAATATGTGTTGCAACCTTTTAACGTAATATTTATTTGAAATGAGTAATATTTAATTTCAATATTGTGTGTTGCAAGCTTTTAGTGTTATAATTATTAGTTATTGTTGGGCATTACGTGTTGTGAGTAGGCTTATTATACATTGTGAGTATTATTTGCTTCTTTGGCAACCGTAAAAATACTGTTTTTTCATTACTAGTTTAGTTACGTATTTTTCTTATTCATTTCGATTTTCTCCATGAATTATTTTAATATTTTATCCATATATTCAACTCTTTCTGATCTTTAATCTTAGCAGTAAATCTTCATTCGATTATATAAGTAATTTCTGCCCTCTCTCCAGTCACCTTCGGCACAACACTTCCTGGAATATTTGCCTCACTCCGTAGTCACGTTATCGGACGCCCAGAGGGTCGGTTACCTTACTCAGTAGGTCAGATACCTTTCTGTATGTGTTCAACAATACGCCAAAATCTGTTACTCATTAATCGCTAAGTGACCATAAAGAAACTGCCTTTTTCGTTAATAATGTAATAAATAATCTACTTTTGTATTAATGTCGATTCCAAACGTTATAGACAATTAAAAAAAAATACCTAGCAAAGTATAAAATATTAAATGTATAGGAATTTCTCCGAGTCCTTAAACTAACTTACAAAAATAAATAAATATTTATAAATACTATAACACAAATACAATAGGCTTTGTTTTAGCACCAAACCAAACCAAAAACAAATAACAGTTTGAAATATATGGTGGCTGGTGCATTCCTCCCGAATGCGTAAGAAATATGTGTTCCCCGCAACATGCCCAGCTGTTTCCATTATTACTAGCAGGTATTATGAGTTACATTGACGTTCTGGGTACATCTTATGGCGTCCTATGGGGAATCAGCCTCCCATTATTATTTTGACATAACGAGGAGATAGTCTCAACAAACGGATGACCTTCTCGTTACGTTTGTCCCACGAACCGAGGGCTCCGACCACCATGGCGCTAAGTCTTGGTCATGGCGTTCATAATCCTGAGAACGGAGCTCCTCTGCTGGTGCACATTTAGCTGACCACTGGTCAGCTGGCGTGCGATCGAACTATAGAAAACCTGTACTAGTCCTATTCAAAAATATTGGTTTTATTTAGTGCGCGTTGTATTAAAGACCATCGCTAAGAAATTGCAGGCGTGCGGTCGTTTAGAAAACTGATATAAGTCTTTTTGTTCAAAACTTTATGTAAATGATCTGGTTAATGGGACAAATCAAAGAAAATAATATTTATAATGGCATTTAGGACTTGTCAAATCTACACTATTTTAATATAAATACTACACCTCATGTTATAATTTCTGTGGAACGGTCTTTTGCTTCGTTTTACTTCCCCCCTTCCCCACTTATGTTCGCCATTCGAGGTCGCGCTCCAGCTCAAGTGTTATCAGCTATACTTTTGAATCTTGTCACTTCGTGACCAATGGTCACCTCTCGACCAATGCCTGACAGCGGTTTATCAAAGGGGACAGCCACATCAACGATAAATTGTCACCAGCTAGTTAGTTGACAAGTAACTGTCTTTCATCTTGGAGTTCGTTATTCACTACAACAATCAATACGGAGATGTTTAACTTCCTACACAAACTGGTGTTAGTAAACATTATTATCCTTTGAACCATGACTATCCTACAACAATCAATACGGAGATGTTTAACTTCATACACAAACTGGTGTTAGTAAACATTATTATCCTTTGAACCATGGCTATCCTACAACAATCAATACGGAGATGTTTAACTTCCTACACAAACTGGTGTTAGTAAACATTATTATCCTTTGAACCATGACTATCCTACAACAATCAATACGGAGATGTTTAACTTCCTACACAAACTGGTGTTAGTAAACATTATTATCCTTTGAACCATGGCTATCCTACAACAATCAATACGGAGATGTTTAACTTCATACACAAACTGGTGTTAGTAAACATTATTATCCTTTGAACCATGACTATCCTACAACAATCTATACGGAGATGTTTAACTTCATACACAAACTGGTGTTAGTAAACATTATTATCCTTTGAACCATGGCTATCCTACAACAATCTATACGGAGATGTTTAACTTCATACACAAACTGGTGTTAGTAAACATTATTATCCTTTGAACCATGGCTATCCTACAACAATCAATACGGAGATGTTTAACTTCATACACAAACTGGTGTTAGTAAACATTATTATCCTTTGAACCATGACTATCCTACAACAATCAATACGGAGATGTTTAACTTCCTACACAAACTGGTGTTAGTAAACATTATTATCCTTTGAACCATGGCTATCCTACAACAATCAATACGGAGATGTTTAACTTCATACACAAACTGGTGTTTGTAAACATCATTATCCTTTGAACCATGGCTATCCTACAACAATCAATACGGAGATGTTTAACTTCCTACACAAACTGGTGTTAGTAAACATTATTATCCTTTGAACCATGGCTATCCTACAACAATCAATACGGAGATGTTTAACTTCATACACAAACTGGTGTTTGTAAACATCATTATCCTTTGAACCATGGCTATCCTACAACAATCAATACGGAGATGTTTAACTTCATACACAAACTGGTGTTAGTAAACATTATTATCCTTTGAACCATGGCTATCCTACAACAATCAATACGGAGATGTTTAACTTCATACACAAACTGGTGTTAGTAAACATTATTATCCTTTGAACCATGGCTATCCTACAACAATCAATACGGAGATGTTTAACTTCATACACAAACTGGTGTTAGTAAACATTATTATCCTTTGAACCATGGCTATCCTACAACAATCAATACGGAGATGTTTAACTTCATACACAAACTGGTGTTAGTAAACATTATCCTTTGAACCATGGCTATCCTACAACAATCAATACGGAGATGTTTAACTTCATACACAAACTGGTGTTAGTAAACATTATTATCCTTTGAACCATGGCTATCCTACAACAATCAATACGGAGATGTTTAACTTCATACACAAACTGGTGTTAGTAAACATTATTATCCTTTGAACCATGGCTATCCTACAACAATCAATACGGAGATGTTTAACTTCATACACAAACTGGTGTTAGTAAACATTATTATCCTTTGAACCATGGCTATCCTACAACAATCAATACGGAGATGTTTAACTTCATACACAAACTGGTGTTAGTAAACATTATTATCCTTTGAACCATGGCTATCCTACAACAATCAATACGGAGATGTTTAACTTCATACACAAACTGGTGTTAGTAAACATTATCCTTTGAACCATGGCTATCCTACAACAATCAATACGGAGATGTTTAACTTCATACACAAACTGGTGTTAGTAAACATTATTATCCTTTGAACCATGGCTATCCTACAACAATCAATACGGAGATGTTTAACTTCATACACAAACTGGTGTTAGTAAACATTATTATCCTTTGAACCATGGCTATCCTACAACAATCAATACGGAGATGTTTAACTTCATACACAAACTGGTGTTAGTAAACATTATTATCCTTTGAACCATGGCTATCCTACAACAATCAATACGGAGATGTTTAACTTCATACACAAACTGGTGTTAGTAAACATTATCCTTTGAACCATGGCTATCCTACAACAATCAATACGGAGATGTTTAACTTCATACACAAACTGGTGTTAGTAAACATTATTATCCTTTGAACCATGGCTATCCTACAACAATCAATACGGAGATGTTTAACTTCATACACAAACTGGTGTTAGTAAACATTATTATCCTTTGAACCATGGCTATCCTACAACAATCAATACGGAGATGTTTAACTTCATACACAAACTGGTGTTAGTAAACATTATCCTTTGAACCATGGCTATCCTACAACAATCAATACGGAGATGTTTAACTTCATACACAAACTGGTGTTAGTAAACATTATCCTTTGAACCATGGCTATCCTACAACAATCAATACGGAGATGTTTAACTTCATACACAAACTGGTGTTAGTAAACATTATTATCCTTTGAACCATGGCTATCCTACAACAATCAATACGGAGATGTTTAACTTCATACACAAACTGGTGTTAGTAAACATTATTATCCTTTGAACCATGGCTATCCTACAACAATCAATACGGAGATGTTTAACTTCATACACAAACTGGTGTTAGTAAACATTATCCTTTGAACCATGGCTATCCTACAACAATCAATACGGAGATGTTTAACTTCATACACAAACTGGTGTTAGTAAACATTATCCTTTGAACCATGGCTATCCTACAACAATCAATACGGAGATGTTTAACTTCATACACAAACTGGTGTTAGTAAACATTATTATCCTTTGAACCATGGCTATCCTACAACAATCAATACGGAGATGTTTAACTTCATACACAAACTGGTGTTAGTAAACATTATTATCCTTTGAACCATGGCTATCCTACAACAATCAATACGGAGATGTTTAACTTCATACACAAACTGGTGTTAGTAAACATTATTATCCTTTGAACCATGGCTATCCTACAACAATCAATACGGAGATGTTTAACTTCATACACAAACTGGTGTTAGTAAACATTATTATCCTTTGAACCATGGCTATCCTACAACAATCAATACGGAGATGTTTAACTTCATACACAAACTGGTGTTAGTAAACATTATTATCCTTTGAACCATGACTATCCTACAACAATCTATACGGAGATGTTTAACTTCATACACAAACTGGTGTTAGTAAACATTATTATCCTTTGAACCATGACTATCCTACAACAATCTATACGGAGATGTTTAACTTCATACACAAACTGGTGTTAGTAAACATTATTATCCTTTGAACCATGACTATCCTACAACAATCTATACGGAGATGTTTAACTTCATACACAAACTGGTGTTAGTAAACATTATTATCCTTTGAACCATGGCTATCCTACAACAATCAATACGGAGATGTTTAACTTCATACACAAACTGGTGTTAGTAAACATTATTATC
Organism: Prosapia bicincta; assembly: GCA_036971475.1. Classification (NCBI taxonomy): domain Eukaryota; kingdom Metazoa; phylum Arthropoda; class Insecta; order Hemiptera; family Cercopidae; genus Prosapia; species Prosapia bicincta. The sequence continues at coordinate 218,967,750 of JBAIZL010000004.1, forward strand.
CTTTGAACCATGGCTATCCTACAACAATCAATACGGAGATGTTTAACTTCCTACACAAACTGGTGTTAGTAAACATTATTATCCTTTGAACCATGGCTATCCTACAACAATCAATACGGAGATGTTTAACTTCATACACAAACTGGTGTTAGTAAACATTATTATCCTTTGAACCATGGCTATCCTACAACAATCAATACGGAGATGTTTAACTTCATACACAAACTGGTGTTAGTAAACATTATTATCCTTTGAACCATGGCTATCCTACAACAATCAATACGGAGATGTTTAACTTCATACACAAACTGGTGTTAGTAAACATTATTATCCTTTGAACCAAGGCTATCCTACAACAATCAATACGGACATGTTTAACTTCATACACAAACTGGTGTTAGTATACATTATTATCCTTTGAACCATGGCTATCCTACAACAATCAATACGGAGATGTTTAACTTCATACACAAACTGGTGTTAGTAAACATTATTATCCTTTGAACCAAGGCTATCCTACAACAATCAATACGGAGATGTTTAACTTCATACACAAACTGGTGTTAGTAAACATTATTATCCTTTGAACCATGGCTATCCTACAACAATCAATACGGAGATGTTTAACTTTATACACAAACTGGTGTTAGTAAACATTATTATCCTTTGAACCATGACTATCCTACAACAATCTATACGGAGATGTTTAACTTCATACACAAACTGGTGTTAGTAAACATTATTATCCTTTGAACCATGGCTATCCTACAACAATCAATACGGAGATGTTTAACTTCATACACAAACTGGTGTTAGTAAACATTATTATCCTTTGAACCATGACTATCCTACAACAATCTATACGGAGATGTTTAACTTCATACACAAACTGGTGTTAGTAAACATTATTATCCTTTGAACCATGACTATCCTACAACAATCTATACGGAGATGTTTAACTTCATACACAAACTGGTGTTAGTAAACATTATTATCCTTTGAACCATGGCTATCCTACAACAATCAATACGGAGATGTTTAACTTCATACACAAACTGGTGTTAGTAAACATTATTATCCTTTGAACCATGGCTATCCTACAACAATCAATACGGAGATGTTTAACTTCATACACAAACTGGTGTTAGTAAACATTATTATCCTTTGAACCATGACTATCCTACAACAATCTATACGGAGATGTTTAACTTCATACACAAACTGGTGTTAGTAAACATTATTATCCTTTGAACCATGGCTATCCTACAACAATCAATACGGAGATGTTTAACTTCATACACAAACTGGTGTTAGTAAACATTATTATCCTTTGAACCATGGCTATCCTACAACAATCAATACGGAGATGTTTAACTTCATACACAAACTGGTGTTAGTAAACAATATTATCCTTTGAACCTTGGCTATCCTACAACAATCAATACGGAGATGTTTAACTTCATACACAAACTGGTGTTAGTAAACATTATTATCCTTTGAACCAAGGCTATACTTTGTAGATATGGCATATAGCTATAGTGTAATGTAACCCAGTGCTCTGTGGTATAAAGATACCTTGACTTAGTAAAGTTTAGTGTGGGATATAAAATGAGGTGAAGTATGTAAGATTTCTAAACATTTTAAAATGTCTTCCTACATCAGCAGCTATGTATTTTTGCAATATAGGTAACGTAGGAATATTAAAGACACTTTTATTTCTGCGCATTTTCTTATATGTTCATGGTTATAGTGTTTTATATTTTCTTCTCAATAAAACGTTCTTTATGTTCTGCTTTTGTAATGGTGTCGCGAAAAAAGCGCCCAGCGGGAAGAGAAAATACCCGCGCCTGGATATTCTACCCTGTTACTCTTACGGGTGTTTGAACGTATTCAAATGTCTGGATCTGATTTTCATCACACTTTATCCAGGCTTTGGACTGGCTAAATGACAACATTCATGGTCCTATGCCGCCTATTGTAGCAATTCGATAGCTTTATATCGTTTTGCTCACTTTCCATCCAATTTTCAACAAGCTGTCAACTTCTTATTTTCTGGTTTTTGAGAATATATATCCTATCACCCATCGATGTCATTCTCGGGCTTGAGAAATGCAAGATATGCACATATTTTAATGAGTGTGCGGGAACTACTTGGTTTTCCTTGTAGTCCCGAGTAAGGCCCGGATCTTGATCTTTCCGCCACGAAACATTTTTAATGTGGAAGTAACATCCCTTTCTTCGGCTGTCGGGAAAACTTCTTTCAGTGCCGCAGCCTCTAAATCTAAATTTACTTGTCTTGGCACCCATTAAAAGGGGTGGGAATCCCTGACGCAATGACCTTGGGGCTAGGTAGGGGTAGTAATCAGGTTGGGTGGGCGCTTATTTCGCACATTCTTTATAATATCTAGTTTGTCCATCATATAGCCTTTGTCCCTTAAGTTTTTTATAGACGGATCAGTCTGCAATGGTGTCTTTATTTAGATGGGCGTCCAAATTCTTGACCCTTAAAAGAGATACTCTTCTTTTATTATTTGTTAACACTGGCTCTCTTTTTTATTCCTATTATAATTATTCGTTACATTTTGTTCCTTTTTTGCAATATAGATTTTAAATTACATTTTACAAGAGCTCATAACTCTGGCAAATAAATCGAGTAAAATTCATTCAATTCTTTGCTTTAGAGTAAATTCTAATAGAATACGTTTTTAAAAATTTGGCAAAGTTTTGTTGTTTATTGTATTTTTATATTCCTAAAACATACTTCTAGTTTAAACTAAGCACAATATGTAAACAAATTGATTAAAATGTTTACATCAAATCTCACTAAATGAATGGAATAACTTTCTGTTTAACCCTTTTCTTGCAGTGTCTCGGCGGCTGTTGCCTGGGACTCAAATGCTCCAACGAAACAAAATTGTGCACCTTAATAGTAGAATAAAGAATGTATTTGAATACAAGTTTAGTAAATAAATAATTATGAAAACGTTCTGTCTTTTACAATTAAACCTAAAGATACTTTTCACTTTAAGAAATATACGTAGTTTTGTGTTCAGATGTGTTACAAGACACTTTTTACAATCTAAGTGTTGATATTATACCCAAACATGGAGAACGTTTGCTATTCCCAGTAATGTTCCATAACTATTACTTGTTCTCACTGTAACTGGAACTTCCCTATTTGGTGGTCCAACTATCCGGTGTTACAAGACTCACTTTTTACAATGTAAGTGTTGATAATATACCCAAACATGGAGAATATATATAAATTCAATTCAAATCAATTCTTTAAAAAGTATAAAACAGGTCTATAATTTTTTCCTGTCAAAAATTGGATTACAAATACATAACTTATCATCATCGATATATTGAAATATTTGTATTAAGATTTATCAAAATTTAAATAAATAAATATATTTATTGAGTGATAAAAACTATTTATTAAATAAACAATCTACAACTACAAATAAATAATAATCTACGTGTAAAACGGCTGTTCTACAACTTAACATATAACACAAAATAATCTGTTACATGAGATCATATGTTACCATTTAATTCACTTGAGGTACCTGACAGATATGTATGCTGTAAGGTATGCGTTTCAGAAATAGCGTGACGGGAAAGCAATGAGATGCATGCGTCTCGTCTTACGCCCTGCCTTATTCTAATATTTTGTTCACCGCGTATAGAACTTATCACTTCAATAATTCGAATATAATATAAATAAAGTAACACAACCTATGCGTTAAAACAGCTGTTCTACCACATAACTTATAGCTGTTTTATGAAATCTTATGTTATCTCTTATTTTAAGCCAAATGGGCCGAAATAAGTATATTGCATAACTTGCCCCTTTTGTAAAAGTTTTTTTTTCACATATAAAACTGAATTTAATTAATTACAATTTGTAAACATTTATTAACATCAAGCGTCATCCACTACACGTTTAAAATAATGTATTCGAACTTCAGTAAATGAATAAAAAAGTATTTGATTGACATTTGAAAATTTGAACAAGATATATATAAGGTAGATGTGAACTAATAGAAGGAATTGAAAACATATATGGGAAGGTACTCTGAATGACTAGAATTAAAGAAAGACTACGATGCTAAACCATATGGAGAAATGGTGTTTTAAGGACGATCATAAGTGCTGAATGTAGTATCTGTATAACAAAAAAAGTAAACATATCTCCAGGCCAGGTACAAAAACTGTCAATCGGAGTAACGTCGTGACGTAAAGAAAATCACCAACAGATATTTCATGAAAATCCCAATAAAAAGGAAATGATTTTTGTCGTCTCCATTAAGCTAAGAGCTTTTATTATCACATTTTATCAGGTGTTCAAATTTTATTTCCTCTATGACATAACGTTTTATCTGAGTTTTATTACAGTCTAAAGAAACTCTACGTCCCAGACTAGATACCTGTCCCAAAGTAATGAAGATTACTGAAGACATTTCTTAAAGGTGGTTTCAAATCTTTAACTTCAGTGAAGTGTGTAAGAGACAAACATATATATATATATATATGTCCGAGTACATTCTTCTGCCTCCCCTTACATTACAATATTTTCCTTTTTGACACGTTTTGGAATGACTCCATTATCAAAGCTTAAATAGTACTCTTTTTCTACTTTTAAAAGTAGTATTCACGTTTTGAAAATGAAATTCCGAAACGCGCCAAAAAACGAAAATATTGTAATGTTAGGAAAGGCAGAAAACGTACTCGAATATATACAAATATTCCTAACAGAAGTGAAGATGAGTATATTAAGAATTTCAACACACTTTAAATTTAATAATTTAGCGAAGTTATTATTTACTTACTGGGCAACCCCCACCCTTGGCAGGTGACGCGCTGACCAGTAGAGATGGGCATCCCTGAAGATGGGACTGTTGTAATCCAGGGCCCGGTTCAGGGCTGTGCAATCATTTAGGCAGGGGCCTAACTGTTGTAAAAATATTTCAGATAATATATTTGATAATGGCGAGCCCATAGCAAGACCATCTTCTTGTTGTTTAAATTTTGTCATTATATTAAAAATAATTTTGATGTAATATTATTTTGAGTGTATTTAAAATTTCTAATGTTAATTTTTTATCTTTCTCGTGTTCTAATTTAGATTTTATAATTTCGAGAGTTTCCTGCATAGGTATGTTTGTATACATATTTTTTTATATCTAATGATATTAATTTTGTATTTTCATCAATTTTGATTGCATTTATAAATGAAAAACTTGTATAAAAATATTTTAACTATTGAAATATATAAGCTACATATAAAATTAGCTTGTATAATGAATAACATAAAATAAGAAGAAAAATATAATAAAATCAACTTATATATAAATAAAATTAGAAATATAAAAATTAATAAAACAAACAAAAAACTTGAAAATTTGAAGTTGGAAAAACAAATAAAAGATGTACCTGAAATTAAATATCATAGTTTTCACCCTAATGTAGTTAATCTATCACATACTGGATTTAATAATACTCTAATAGATACAGAGCTAGCTATTAGTAAACTAAATAAAAGCTTACAAGAAAATACCAGAATCGAAGCAGCTTATGAAATTTTAAAAAAATATTAAAAATGCTACAGTTAATAAAACACATAAGAAAATATATTTAGAAAGTAAAGGTTTAAAACAAAAATTACAAAATAATAATCTTATTACAGTAAAGGGAGATAAAAGTAATGCTATTGAAATGAACACACAACAAAAACAGAAAAATATATAAATGCTAATAAATTTTGTCAAATATATAAAGATCCTACGAATAAATTTCAAAATTAAATAAAAAATATTGTAAAATCTTCATATAAATTATTCAATAAAAATAATATTAGCAACTATATAAATGATAATCCAAAAATTCCAATATTGAATGGACTTGTTAAATTATATAAAATAGATAAACTAATAAGACCGTTAATAAATTTTATAAATGCTCCATCATTTAAATATAGAAAAATATGGTAAATATTCTTAAAGATAAAATAAAACTAAATAATAATCATACTATCATAAATTTTATTGATCTTATTGAGAAACTAAATGCAATCAACATTGATAAAAATTTAAATAATGAATAAATATTTGAAAAACTTTAATAACATCAATTGTCAACCACTACAGGATGAAAAAATGTATTTGGACTTGATTGGATGAATAAAAACGTTTTTTATTGGGATTGATAATTTTAACAAGATATATAAACCTATAGAACAGGAATATACATTTTACCTAGGTTAATGAGCTAAAACATTTAAATTGTATTAATGTAAACAACCTAAAGTTACCACCTATTTCTTAAACTAAATCTTTTATCTAATTAATTCAAACTACGAGGTTTTAACTAAGGAATTCAAAGTACATTACATTTTATTTTGTACATCCCAAACACGTTTTAACAAGGCATTTAAAGTCGATATTTAATTTGGATAGTCTGGACCATTAAAAGGTTCTTTTTCAATCTGACATTTCAACAGAAAATTTTAATAAATGAATTTAATTTAAATGTTTTTATATGGATTATATCTGAACACGACGGCTGCCATCTTTATATTGTAGGAGGAACTGCATCCGCCCATATTTCTAGGAAGAAAATATATTTCAATGAAGCAGTGAACGAATCATCTTATCAGGAAAAGTACCAGTGAAATATCGTTGGAAACACTAAACAAACAGTCGTAGTTTGGCCGATATTCTACAAACGTCGCGTCGGTTAAAAGATTGAGTAGTTTGCTTTTGAAACATTGCAACTCATCAACGTGGTTTTCTTTCGCTATTTGTTTGCATTTCATTTCTTGATTCTTTACAACTTCCACTTTAAATGCACTTTTAATATTATTTCTGAGTCTCGGACAAACATTGCATTCATTGTTTTTTTTCAAGATAGAACAGTTATAGAAAGTTTTCTTTCTCGTCCGCAGGGGATGTGAAGAAGGTAGGGGACAGTTAATTTAAGTCGATGTATAGAGGAAGCCAGAACACTTCAAAGATTGCTCTGTATGAACAATAAAGGGAACAGACAAGTGCATACAAGTGAAAAAGGAAGGGGTAGGCATCTGTCAAGGTTGTGTAAAAAGTAGGAAATAGAGAATTTTAAAAGGAAAACAACTGTATAACATCTGTAGAAAGAAGGGGACTACAACTGAA
>JBAIZL010000004.1:218979921-219057421 GCA_036971475.1 Prosapia bicincta
TAAAGTTTTTAATCAGTAAGTTTTTCAATATATATATATATATATATATATATATATATATATATATATATATATTTATAGTACAGTACAGTTTAAAGTTTTTATACAAGAGTTGAATACGAAATGCGCCAACTAAGAATGATGTTTTGATGTTAGGAAATGCACACGAATGTAGGCCTACACAAATGTATACTAATATTCCTAAGAGAAATGAAAATGAGTATATTAAAAGAGTACAATTTAAAGTTTTCATAACGGAGTTATTCCGAAACGTGTTAAAGGACACTAATGTTTTGATGTTAGGAAAGGTAGGGCCGTTTACTTAAATGTACATTATTCTATTTACTGTTTACAATTTTAATTCAAATTGCTACTTCTGAAAAGCCTGTCATAAAACTGCCACTTTTTCTCCAATAATGTATGTTATCGGAACTAAATATTATAAACATGAAGATGTATACATTTTCTGCATTATCAGTTCTATAGGCTACTAAACTCTACTTGTTTCGAACCTATTTCCGTCCAAAAGTGCTAAATTGCTACTGCCGTGAATAAGGGTTCTGTTGTAAACCTATTGCTGTTTGTAATTGTAGTTGGTTAATTTTACCACGGTCAGAAGTTATGTTTTGTAAGACCTTGGCAATAAAACGGAACAAAGGGACAGGTGAGATCAATAGTTTAGATAACCTCAATAAACTTTGATGAATAAAACTGTAGGATTCTGTATTGGAAAGGTTTTATATAAAGGAGTTGGATTCTTGGTGGGATTCATGCACAGGTAAGGGAGGGGATATTAGCTCTGCACAAAGTCACTAGCCGCAGGTTTAGTCACACGGGATGCCTGCGGCGGGAAAAACGTTAATTAAAAGTTTCCAATGCCCCGCCTTACATTCTTCGGTCACCATCAGGAGTAATGGAAATACCTAACGACTGTGACCAATGTCTTTGGCCTTAAAGCAGGCATTCCTGCAAAAATCAATAGAACATAAGTGTAAAAGCATGAGCTGGTCATAGTACATTTTAAAAATTGCATTCTGGCTCCGATATTAGAGCGACGATCCTTACAACCAGCTATTCTAAGCAAATACTTGCAATATGCAACAGTCTATGTTTACACTTTGTTAGACCCGTGATAAAATCTTCATTTATTCTGCATTATTCTTGATTAAAGGGAATTATTTACAATTTGAGTTAAACATTTCTAAACGTTTTATATACTTTATTATTTTAACCCATGAGATTTAAGTATGGGGAAGTTGGATTTGAGTAAGGTATGACCTATGTGGGTACAGTGGAGTTAAAACAGATCTTGGAATAGTAGTAACCAATCTAGAGGTACGATGGAGAGGGGTTTGGTTATAATGAAGACGAATATAGGAACAGTGGAGATGGAAAAAGTGAATAGTGGAAATCTGTCTGGGTATAGTGATAAGCGATTACTGGGTACATCATAACACTACCCGGGTACAATGGTGAAGGATCTGGGTACAGTGGTGACGAATCTACGAATAGTGAAAATCTGTCTGGGTATAGTGATAAGCGATTACTGGGTACATCATAACACTACCCGGGTACAATGGTGAAGGATCTGGGTACAGTGGTGACGGATCTACGAATAGTGGAAATCTGTCTGGGTATAGTGATAAGCGATTACTGGGTACATCATAACACAACCCGGGTACAATGGTGAAGGATCTGGGTACAGTGGTGACGAATCTACGAATAGTGAAAATCTGTCTGGGTATAGTGATAAGCGATTACTGGGTACATCATAACACTACCCGGGTACAATGGTGAAGGATCTGGGTACAGTGGTGACGGATCTACGAATAGTGGAGACTTGTCTGGGTATAATGATAAGCGATTACTGGGTACATCATAACACTACCCGGGAACAATGGTGAAGGATCTGGGTACAGTGGTGACGGATCTACGAATAGTGGAGACTTGTCTGGGTATAGTGATAAGCGATTACTGGGTACATCATAACACTACCCGGGTACAATGGTGAAGGATCTGGGTACAGTGGTGACGGATCTACGAATAGTGGAAATCTGTCTGGGTATAGTGATAAGCGATTACTGGGTACATCATAACACTACCCGGGTACAATGGTGAAGGATCTGGGTACAGTGGTGACGGATCTACGAATAGTGGAGACTTGTCTGGGTAAAGTGATAAGCGATTACTGGGTACATCATAACACTACCCGGGTACAATGGTGAAGGATCTGGGTACAGTGGTGACGGATCTACGAATAGTGGAGACTTGTCTGGGTAAAGTGATTACCTATCTGGGAACATTAGAACACTATCTGGGTACAGTGGTGACGGATCTACGAATAGTGGAGACTTGTCTGGGTAAAGTGATAAGCGATTACTGGGTACATCATAACACTACCCGGGTACAATGGTGAAGGATATGGGTACAGTGGTGACGGATCTACGAATAGTGGAGACTTGTCTGGGTAAAGTGATAAGCGATTACTGGGTACATCATAACACTACCCGAATACAGTGGTGAAGGATCTGGGTACAGTGGTGACGGATCTACGAATAGTGGAGACTTGTCTGGGTAAAGTGATAAGCGATTCCTGAGTACATCATAACACTACCCGGGTACAGTGGTGAAGGATCTGGGTACAGTGGTGACGGATCTACGAATAGTGGAGACTTGTCTGGGTATAGTGATAAGCGATTACTGGGAACATTAGAACACTATCTGGGTACAGTGGTGACGGATCTGGGTACAGTGGTGACGGATCTACGAGTAGTGGAGACTTGTCTGGGTAAAGTGATTACCTGTCTGGGAACATTAGAACACTATCTAGATACAGTGGTGACAGATCTACGAATAGTGGAGACTTATCTGGGTAAAGTGATTACCTATCTGGGAACATTAGAACACTATCTGGGTACAGTGGTGACGGATCTACGAATAGTGGAGACTTGTCTGGGTAAAGTGATTACCTATCTGGGAACATTAGAACACTATCTGGGTACAGTGGTGACGGATCTACGAATAGTGGAGACTTGTCTGGGTAAAGTGATTACCTATCTGGGAACATTAGAACACTATCTGGGTACAGTGGTGACGGATCTGGGTACAGTGGTGACGGATCTACGAATAGTGGAGACTTGTCTGGGTAAAGTGATTACCTATCTGGGAACATTAGAACACTATCTGGGTACAGTGGTGACAGATCTACGAATAGTGGAGACTTGTCTGGGTAAAGTGATTACCTATCTGGGAACATTAGAACACTATCTGGGTACAGTGGTGACGGATCTGGGTACAGTGGTGACGGATCTACGAGTAGTGGAGACTTGTCTGGGTAAAGTGATTACCTGTCTGGGAACATTAGAACACTATCTAGATACAGTGGTGAAAGATCTACGAATAGTGGAGACTTGTCTGGGTAAAGTGATTACCTATCTGGGAACATTAGAACACTATCTGGGTACAGTGGTGACGTATCTGGGTACAGTGGTGACGGATCTACGAGTAGTGGAGACTTGTCTGGGTAAAGTGATTACCTATCTGGGAACATTAGCACACTATCTGGATACAGTGGTGACAGATCTACGAATAGTGGAGACTTGTCTGGGTAAAGTGATTACCTATCTGAGAACATTAGAACACTATCTGGGTACAGTGGTGACAGATCTACGAATAGTGGAGACTTGTCTGGGTAAAGTGATTACCTATCTGGGAACATTAGAACACTATCTGGGTACAGTGGTGACAGATCTACGAATAGTGGAGACTTGTCTGGGTAAAGTGATTACCTATCTGGGAACATTAGAACACTAACTGGGTACAGTGGTGACAGATCTACGAATAGTGGAGACTTGTCTGGGTAAAGTGATTACCTATCTGGGAACATTAGAACACTATCTGGGTACAGTGGTGACAGATCTACGAATAGTGGAGACATGTCTGGGTAAAGTGATTACCTATCTGGGTACATTAGAACACTATCTGGGTACAGTGGTGACGGATCTGGGTACAGTGGTAACGACGTTTTCTAATTCTTAACCTTACCTAACAGCGATAAACTGACCTGGTATTGTCTACTTCCTCCAATCTAAAACTTTCTATTCTTGCATATTTCCTTCGACATTATTAATTCTCATATATTTAACAACATAACACTATTAGTCTGCTTGAGACGCTATTTAACAATTGCCTTAATATAACCAGTGCCAACCAAATAGATCCGCCTCTAGAGACGACCTTGAAATGCAGTGGCGAGGCATATCTGACCGACAACCGGATGACGTCACTGCATTTAAAAACTATGTTAGAAAGTTATGCTTCTGTTAAATGACACTCTAGCGATAGAGAATGCTATAAAACAGCAATAATATGTCAAAGTATGTTGAATTGCGGAAATCTACGACCCATTCAGCGTTTGGTTTAGAAGTTATTTAGTCCTTTCTTATGAATCAAAACTTCAATATAATACAGCCCTCCTTTTATATACTTATCCCTAGGGAATCCCTTTATTTATCTCTCCTACAGGAACAACAAAATCAATATTTTTATTATCACGTACTATTTCCCTCGACAGTGTGTATCCTTCGGATATCCTTGATTTATGCCCAACTTAAGCTAGTTTGCTGCAGTTTATCGCTTTTGTAACTCGGTCCAAGTTGTTAAATTTATGTTCGGAAAGAACGTTATTACGTCATTGTGTTTAAGGAATTTCCTTCTGTTTAGAAGGGTTGAACTACGATAGAAATATAAATTCTTCCTGAAATATTAAAAACTTAACACTCCGAGTACTTTTTTCTTTCAAATTAAGTATTTCGAAGGTTTATAATTATCGACTAATAGCCTACGCTTTAATTATCAAACATTTGAAAATAGCCTAATTTTTAATCGAACATAATTGATAACAGAAATGATAACGAAGGGAACACAAAATATTTTGTGCATCTCTTATTACTTTTTGTTTTAAATTATACTTAATTATATCCAATGTATTGGGTTTGAAAATAGCTTTTTATACTTACAATACAAATAAGAATTCATTAGCTTCGCATCCACTGTGGGGAAAAATTGAACAATTCTAAGTTTTGAGTATAAACGTAAACAGAAAATGTTTAGAGAAAATGTGTGTTTTTGTATTTTTACTTTATATTAGTCTTTCTGAAAACATTAACTAAGTAATAAAGAAGTTTGCAATTTGACTATTTAACGATTATTATCACTCAGAACGGCTGCTTGTTATTCCACACGTCTCTGCCGAGAAGTGTATCAAGGGATTAAGAAGTAGGCGAATGAAGGGCTTTCTTCAGTTCCCTTTTTTTCATTTTAAGAATAGAAATACAAGTACTCTAGAGTTAGAATAATAAGTGAGATGAATAGAGGGGGGAAGGGGGTCGTAGGCACGTATGCCAGCATCTCTTGAATTATTCATTCAAAGAAAAATACATCATACATAGGTTTCGAAAATACGTACGTCCAGAAATAACAAGGCGGAGGAGGGATTTCAGAATAATTACAAAATGGAAAACCTCTCATTGTTGTGCTAAAGTTACAACGTTTCCCTCTCAAGCTATGAAAGGTTGCAGAATAATGTTCGTTTTTTTACTAATATTTAAAAGATGTTGTGATAACGACATATACTGTCACCGGCGCACGAGAAGAGCCCTGGCCCAAGGCAGGTCAAAACGATAAGGTCATTCCCAAAAACATGTCTAACACAAAACGTCAGATTTACAGAAAATTACAACACAGAATCGGGATCATATGTAATTTATTTTGTGCACCCTTTCTTAATACAAACTTTTATTATCTGTAAATACTTATCTATATTACTTACTAAAATATAACTACTAACAAACTAACGTAGACTACTGCTCGGTAATGTTTGTAGGTTAGGAATACATAGACAGCGCATTCGCAGAACCGAGCGTGACTCATTTCTACACTGATTTCTCGAGCGTCGGTGACAGGTGACAGTATTTGGTCAGTGAACGAAAACACATTACATAACTCCGTCTCGACGCTCCCGAAATATAACGTAAACCCCTCGAGAACTCCAGAAATTAGGTTAGGGCACTTCTCAGTAAGGTTAGTCCCTTGAGAGGTCTAATCATGTGTGACCACTCCCGAAATTGTTGTCAAGTCAGTGGCGTATCTACTTTTAGGGGTATCCGTCTCAGAAACCTCGACATGAGCGCCGCTGACTCGGTTTGACCCTGTTGGTAAAGTTTTCAAATTGCGTCTTACACACGGATACGATTGTGTACAAGTCCTCATTGTTAAATAACATATCCCACCCTATCTCGTCGACGTTTTACAGCAAGTTGCGATACATTTCGATCTCATGAACTGGCTTCAACTCATTCCGCACATTATACGCTCTAGAAATTCACTCCTGACCCATATTTAGGACAAACTAATGCCCACAGCTTAATTTTACAATACACACCGCGTGCCTAACAGAGGGAAATGCTCGTAAAGGAATCTTTGACGTGAACGCTATAAAGTTCGGATGAAGCGTTGACACAACGCTGGAATTGTTGTAGGCCTATGTGGTCTGCAAAATAATAAGGGTGGATTCTTTCCAAAACGAGAGACCCAGTATCACACCTTCCCCAAACAGCCGTTATGCAGGTTGAAATATGTTTTAACCATTTCAAATAACTCTATTACGGGAAACATAATAAAAGCTAATAAAGTTTGTATTTTTATTGTTCTGGAGAAATTCTTACCATGTTACGCTTGTCGCACAACTCTCCCCAAATTTTATTACATTTTATAAATATTCATAACTCCGCCGGGCTGTAAAGGAACAAATTTCTTTTATTATGTTCGGCTTAGAGAATCGTTTTGTAAAATCAAGCCCACGCTCCGAGTAACTTTATATGTCAAACGTCAAATAGCGAGAGCCTTCAAAGAAACGATTTAATCATACCTTTATATTATCGGTGTTTTACTTTTTTCATTTTTTAAAGCTTACAGCGATGAAAATCAACGTACGTTGTGCCTGGGGTCGCCATTTTTTTACAAGATTTTAACCAGGATTTTAAAATGTGCTGGCCTTACTCATGGTGTTTGCGAGGCGAAAGAATATACTTATACTAGGAATGTGTGACATCATTACCCGGCAACAAAAGCGATCGTAGTGAAACGTGCAACATACAAGCCGGAGTATACATGCCTCCGGAAAATATATTTCTTATTTACTTCCGGTCACCAGCACTTGGACAATGCAGAGTGTTAACAAGTAGGTTTGCTGTTACTGCATTAGCTATCACTGTAACCACTGATTCCCATCACACTTTACCAGGCTTTGGACTGTTTAAGTGATAATAAAATATTTTTATATCCTTTAGTGGTTTTAAAATTAAATAAAACCGTCACGTCGTAGCTTTTAATGGTTGTTTAGGTTCCTAGTGTTGCTTTATATTTAGTTTTTAAAATTAAGCCAACCTAACCAAACGGTTCCTTGAGACCAGGAGCATGAACGAGTAGCTACAATGCCTTACAAGATGTTTAATATTCACAGAGCTTTCTTGGGAAGCTTGTGACGCGCCACCAGCGTTACACACGTAATGGCTTATCACGCATAAAAACAGACGAAACGTTCAAACCACTTCTTACGCAAAACGTCTACGAAAAACAACGTCAAGGTAAACGATTATTAAAATGGAAAAGCTTATAAAGAATTCACAATTTTGTAACGTTTCGCCAAATTTATTATTAACAGTAACAATCCTTACGCCTTATTTATGTTTCTTCGAGCTAACTAAATATAGATGTTTTAGGTATGTCTACTGTTTGTCGCAGAGGTAGGGCGCGTTGCCTGTATTTCTTTTGTTTTCTTGGAAGCTGACATAAAACTTTAGAAATTTATTTTACTTTATTAGTCCCTGTGTGTGTTTATGGTCAACTCTATTCTATGAAGTATGTAAAGGGATTGTGAAGACAGATCTGATTAAAATAAGGCTACCCTGGGCTGGTGTAAGTAATCTTATCCCATAGATAAGTAAGTTGTTATGTCTGCCTTGTGTGGAGTAGCATATTGCAAGACATCTTCCCCCTAGCGGCACTCTAGGGAAGATTTCTGTCCTTTACGTCGACATGTAAAGAAAGGCCGACATGCAAAGATAGGTAGAATAAAAACAGGAAACATAGAACACTACTATCCTTTGATACTTTGAAGAAGGTACATATCGTCAGGTTTAGCCTGACCAGTTACATGCGCAGGAGATAAACGAGAGGGGGAACTTATACGTCGGCGCAGGATTGTATAGTATACTATTTAATACGCTGTGCACTGCGCGAACGTTAACAACAGATTGACACAGCGGTACCCCCACAAACACCTCAAGTGCTTCTGCGCATCTCCAGGTCACCAGTCAGGCTAATCCTGACGACCTATAGTAATGCCTTATGTAAGTAAGGTAGGTTATTTAAAATGGACATAGTATCACGTTATTTAGAGACTATCGCGTAAGAGAAAAAAGTAGGATGAGTTTTCAAGAGTCAAGTTTAGTTGGTCAGCAGAAGTTGAATGATAGTTCTAGTGAGAATTCTCGTTTCAGTAAAGTTGTTGAACTTTTTAATAGATCAAGAAATATTTGAACAGTCACCTTTGAGTTGAACCAAGTGTTGACACCCGAGTACCTCCGGATCGCCCAAGGTCTATCAGTTTGCTTCGACTCGTATCAACTGCGACGGTTTTTCGCAGCGAGGACAGAAACCACGGTCTTTCCGTGTAGTGTTTTGAATATCTTACAAAAGGAGTTCCGAGTGGTCCGAAAAGCATCAAAATTCTTAAAACTTTAAAATATGCCCATTGACTTTAGAAACATCGTTTGGATAGTTATGTAAATATAAGGAAGAGGAAAAGGTTATGAGACGAATAATAAAAGATATACGCTTTTCTTATTTTTACCATTTAGACTTGAAACAACTGTATTTTTTGTGTGTAGCATAACTGTTATGTATAGAATGCACCACTTCGCTCACTGTAGCTTCAAAGCCTTTGTATAAGAGTACTGTTTGGTTGATTTCTTAAAAGTTTATTCAAGTCGTATTCATCTCTTGCTGATAAATTAAACTTGACTTGTGATAACACGCCCCAAGTGTTACAGTAAATTAAATGCTGTGATGTGTATAGCTTTGTAATGAGTAGGGGTTATGAGCGTTCTACCTTGATTTAAGCGAGTGCGACTAAATTTCCTCGTCATAGATACAACATCGCCCAATCAAGGACAGATGGATTCCATGACAAAAACATTGATAGCATTGTTATACTAGAGACCCCTCAAACTTCATCAGTGTTTTTCTCGCCAGCCTACTTATGTTGCGAGAGATATGAAGTGGATAACGGCACTGCATACAAGCAAACTGGCAACGCTGCTAACGGATGTCTTTGGCGACTTCAAAATGCCTACTCCTAAAATTAATCGGACTATTTTAAATTCCTGTCTTGAACGAAGGCCACATCTAACCCTGGCCTAAGCTGGACGATCCGGTCCAAATCCGTCGTTCCTGGGAGGTTCGATGCCGAATGGTTCAAAAACCAAGAGCGAGCATTGACCAAAGTAAATTAAGTACTTCCTTTACGGTAGTTGAGTTAACACGGACTCCAATAGACCGTAGATCTACTCCCAGGACATAGGTCTTAGTGCTACGAGTAATCCTAGATTTAATCCTAATTCCTAGATTAAACTGGAGGGGAAAGTAGAAGGTCATCTTGGGTAGCGTGGATAAGTGCACTGAAACTGCTACAGACGAGAGTTGTGCACCCTCAATTAGGTGTCCTACCAGGAAGACTGACGTGACATGTGCTTACTAAGCAACGTCATTGTTTTTTGTAGAACGTTTAACCTTGTGTCTGAGTTATAGTCTCTGTGCTCAAGAATATCATCTCTGGACCGAGGTAACCGACGTCAGCATTTTTACAAGTTTTTGAGATACATGATGTTCAAGGCCCAAAAAATGTCTAACACAGTAGGATTGCAGAATTGTCAGTTGTAGGATTAAATATATTTATTATATTGTATATTATATTAAAAGTTAAATTAAATTATCAGACCTTTAATAGATCTAACCAGCTTTATTCTCAGACTGTAATTCTTCCCCAAACATAACCCCTCATGTCAGTGTTATAAATGGGGCCGCAGTGTCTGAAAGATTGGGAAATCCAGTCCCAGACCGACGGAGCTTTATGTCTCTATAGGAATTCCACAACTTTATTAACATTCCTTTTTTATGCTTCATTAAGCCCTCAATTTACTCATTTACATAAAGGGCCAATTTATTACTTTTACTCTAAGCTCCATACGATGGATCAATCATCGCCTCAAAACGAGAACATCTATAATGAAGAACAAACTTCAAGACAAATATATATGTAGTTCCTCAATAAGAGGAAATAACGTGACAGCAAAAATGACAGTTTCTCTTGCATTATGTAACAACTTCATTGAATACAGTGTTAATATCCGTCGCAGATATTGATTCCACCAATATTGGCAGGCCAAGCTGTGTGATGCAATAACAAGATGCTGCCACCATTCAACATTATATCACATTCAGTTACTTCAATCCACTTCCGCCTGGTTTTATCTCTGCCGGAGAAATATTTTTAAAGATTTTCATACATTCGTCAAGTGTTGCAGATACGTGCCGTAATGTATAGGGGCTGTTTGATCTTTCAAGTGTCCAGTCATACACGGCGTAAAATACATAATTTCCCTACGGACTATTTTTCAATTCCTTCTATTAGTTCACACTCTCCTTATATATATATATATATATATATATATATATATATATATATATATATATATATATATATATATATATATATATCTTGCTCGAATTTTCAATTGTTATTAAAACTACGTTTTATTCATCTACTCAAGTTCAAATATATTTCTTTTAAACTTGTAGTTTATGAGACTAGATGTTAATACAGTTAAGAGAAAAAAATATTTATTAATTAAATTTAAACAATTAATTTTAGTTTTATATGGGAGAAATACTTATCACAAAAGGAGCAAGGTATGATATATAGTTATTTCGTCTCATTTTGCTTAAAATAAGTGATAAAACGTAATAGGTATTTTATGATTTCATAAAAGAGCTGGTTTTATGTTGTAGTTTATGTGGTAGATCAGCTGTTTTAACGCATAAGTTATATTACAGTATTTATATTGTGATTATTTAATAGAAACGTATCTAAAATAAGATTTTCTTTGTTGACACAACTAGAAATTGACTCGAAAAATGTTTTGCAAAATAAACACATTATATATATATATATATATATATATATATATATATATATATATATATATATACATATATATATATATATATATATATATATATATATATATATATATATATATATAAAGAAATAGGTCAAAATACAAATACAAGAATTATCATTGATTTTACAATTCTAGTATTTGTATTTTGACTTATTTCTTTATTAATACACAAGAATACATATTGCGATATATATATAATCATAACTGTTATTATCTATTACATAAGGAATCATAACTGTTATTATCTAATATATAAGGAATCATAACTGTTATTAGCTATTATATAAGGAATCATAACTGTTATTAGCTATTATATAAGGAATCATAACTGTTATTAGCTATTATATAAGGAATCAGAACTGTTATTAGCTATTATATAAGGAATCATAACTGTTATTAGCTATTATATAAAGAATCATAACTGTTATTAGCTATTATATAAAGAATCATAACTGTTATTAGCTATTATATAAGGAATCATAACTGATATTAGCTATTATATAAGGAATCATAACTGTTATTAGCTATTATATAAGGAATCATAACTGTTATTAGCTATTATATAAGGAACCATAACTGTTATTAGCTATTATATAAGGAATCATAACTGTTATTAGCTATTATATAAGGAATCATAACTATCGTTTTCTATTACCGATGCAATCATGTCTTGTTTCCTATTACCTATGCAATCATGTCTTATTCCTAATATATATAAAATCATTATTTTCTATTATATATGGAATCATAACAACTATTATTTTCTATCACCTGTACTGTCATTACCATTATTTCATATTACTAATGCAATAATCACTTATTTCTTATTATATATGCAATCATAACTAGCATTTTCTATTACCGATGCTATCATGACTATTATTCCCTATTAGCTATGCAATAATGTCGTGTTACCCATTATATATAGAATCATAATTATTATTATATATGGAATCATAACTGTTATTATCTATTATTTATGAAATCATAACTATCGTTATCTATTACCTATGCAATCATGACTTGTTTCATATTATTTATCAAATCATAACTATTATTATCAATTATATTCGGAATCATAACAGTTATTAGCTAATATGTATGAAATAATAATTGTTATTATCAATTATATAAGGAATCATAATTATTATTATATGTAATATATGGCATCATTATTATATATTATATATGAAATCATAACTATTTTATCTATTATATATGGAATCATAACAATGATTATTTATTAAACATGGAATCATAACTATTATTATCTAATATATATGAAATCATAACTAATAATATATATTGTATATGGAATCCTAATTGTTACAATCTATAGTATAATGAATCAAACCTCTTATTAGGTATTATGTATGAAATCATAACTAATAATATCTATTATATATGGAATCATAACTATTATTATTTATTATATATGGAATCATAACTGCTAGTATCTATTATATATGGAATCATAACTATTATTATTTAATATATATAGAATCTAACTATTATTATTTATTATATATGGAATCATAACTACTATTATCTATTGTATATGGAATTATAACTATTATTATTTAATATGTATAGAATCATAACTATTACTATTTAATATATATAGAATCTAACTATTATTATTTATTATATATGGAATCATAACTATTATTATTTATTATATATGGAATCATAACTATTATTATTTATTATATATGGAATCATAACTACTATTATCTATTATATATGGAATCATAGCTGTTATTATCTATTATATATAGAATCATAACTATTATTATTTATTATATATGGAATCATAACTGCTAGTATCTATTATATATGGAATCATAACTATTATTATTTAATATATATAGAATCTAACTATTATTATTTATTATATATGGAATCATAACTACTATTATCTATTGTATATTTAATTATAACTATTATTATTTAATATATATAGAATCATAACTATTACTATTTAATATATATAGAATCATAACTATTATTATTTATTATATATGGAATCATAACTACTATTATCTATTATATATGGAATCATAGCTGTTATTATCTATTATATATAGAATCATAACTATTATTATTTATTATATATGGAATCATAACTATTATTATTTATTATATATGAAATCATAACTATTATTATTTAATATATATAGAATCATAACTATTATTATTTATTATATATGGAATCATAACTATTATTATTTATTATATATGAAATCATAACTATTATTATTTAATATATATAGAATCATAACTATTATTATTTATTATATATAGAATCATAACTATTATTATTTATTATATATAGAATCATAACTATTATTATTTATTATATATGGAATCATAACTGTTATTATTTATTATATATGGAATCATAACTATAATTATCTATTATATATTTAATCATAACTGTTTGAGCTATTTATTATAGAATCATAACTATTATTATCTATTATATAAGGAATCATAACTGTTATTATTTATTATATATGGAATCATAACTATAATTATCTATTATATATTTAATAATAACTGTTATGAGCTATTTATTATAGAATCATAACTATTATTATCTATTATATAAGGAATCATAACTATTATTATTAATTATATAAGGAATCATAACCATTTTTATTTATTATATATGGAATAATATCTATTTTTTATTATTGATGGAATTATAACTGCTATTATCTATTACCGATGCTTTAATGAGTATTATTGGCTATTACCTGCGCAATCATGACTGTTAACGCCTATTATCATGGGCAAACCCTACCTACCGCCTATTACCTAACTAATAATGACTTCTTATCTATGTGGCACTGCCAGGAAGAGACTAGTAATCATCTACGAATGTCCCAACTCGTAACTAATTTTCTACATTACTACCAATCCCAATAACATCTTTATCTTAGAACAGCCAATAGTTTTACCTAAAAGTATACAACATTATTATCCATAGCTGTTACATTATTAAATTTAAATGTTTCACAGAAAATATGCAACCGCGTTTCGAAACTTGAAACAATTCCGAACGAATGAATGAAAGCTTTCTTCAGTCTGCCATTAACAAAGGCTCTTGTCTGAAGTTCTGCTGACTCTGCGTCTAGTATCTTTGGTTTTCATCTTTAGCCTCGGACTCAAGACCCCCACCCCTCCTACGTGTCTGTAGTGGCTGCGTCATCGTTCAACAAGAACCTTTTGATAAATATATGCTGACATCCGTTCTTCGAGCCCGGAGCGCACTGCGAAGCACTTGTTCATCAGATCCCATCTGAAGTACCGGACCTCGCACTGTAAGTATTTGTTAAGTGTCTGACATTGTACTCCAATTCTCACTTATTTAATACTTCCATGTCCTGTACTTTATTCATAATTACGGTATCATATATATTAAATTGAAAGCGATAGTTTTCTTCTTATTTTTCTATTAATAATTTATTCAATACATACGTTTGACAATAGGTTTGATTTAAAACAAAAACATGTTTCAAAACTTTTCGTCTACAAAAACTTTACCAGTCTCTTCCGGTACATATAACAAGCTATTAATAATTTGTATTAGCTTACAAAACACATGAAACAACTAAATTCTTACAATATTCTTTACAAGACTTACAAATGCCAGGCATGTTTTAACAACCATCTTGTCATCGTCAGCGACAGATTGTCAATTGTTATAACTTATATTATATGTGGGTAGATCAATGACTTTGTCTATTGCAAGGCAAAGAATAATCAAAACAAATATTCAAATCTCAATCATAACCTAATAGTTACATGGTATTTTTTTCTCGTTCCCACGTAATCGATTTTAGCAAACAAAATTTTAGTCATGCAGAAAGTCATAAGGACCACAAACATAATATAAAAACTTCCGCTCACTTCCCTAAAGTTTAAAAGTTTGGGAAATAGCTGTTTCCTACCTCCCTAATGCACGTAGACTTTTTTAACCTTTAGTTTCGTTTTTGCATCGCCGCACGGAACAAGAAGACACCATATAAAAAAGGAGTACTCTGCAAATACTTTGTAAATATATTTTATTATAGTTTTATAGTAAAGTGATATAATATACAGCGGTAACTCTTTAACAATTAACTTATACAGAAAAAATATAGTAAAAATAGAGTCTTAATGACGTTGGTTAAATTTGTTTGTTTTAATGTGTAGAACACGAATATCAAACTTTTTCCGCGGAAAATACGGAAAGTTACTTTTTTCACATTTTAAATGTTAATCTGTAACGGCATGTAGACCTATAGCATGAAACGGGAGCGCAGTAGCTACAGCGCAATGCACTACGTCTAGATTTTGTTGTAATTTTATACAACGTTACTATATATCTATATTAAAATATACTTACAAAGTATCCAGTCAGGATAAATTTGGTTATAGTCTTATTCAACATTACGATCTACATATATTGAGTATACCTACGAAGTATCCAGTCAGAATACATTTGGTTGTAATTTTGGTAAATATATAGACTTATTGCCGATGAAGAAAATTATAACCAAATCTATCCTGACTGAATACTTAGTAGGTATATTTTAATGTAATTATATTGTAATTTATGAAATTATAACCAAAAGTTAAATATTTAGATTATAAGTTTAGAATTAAAATAAACTGACTTTGACGTAGTGCAATGCGCTGTAGCTACTGCGCGGCCGGTAGCATGCTATAGGCCTACATGCTATTACAGAGTAACATTAAAAATGTGCAAAAAATTAACTTTCCGTATTTTCCGCGGAAAAAAAGTTGATATTCGTGTTCTACACATTAAAGCGAGTAATTTAAAAACCAAAAACAAATTTAAAAACCAACGTCATTAATTTATATTTTTACCAAAAATATGTTTGTGAAGTGAGGTTATGTTTAGGTTTCAATATGTTATGAAACAAAATTATTTATAGCTCCCAGTCTTAAAATATTTAAACCCTTGTGTGGAATGTATTTTAAGTAACATGTGAAAATGGAAAGTAATCTATTTCCATGTAGGTTGATGTAACTTGAGTTCCAAATTGGATTAATTACTTTATTATTAATTATCGGATATATAGAAGTGATCGATGTGGGGGAAACAATCATACCAATTATAGCAGAATGTTTTCAGGAACATGTAAAACATAATAAAATCTCGGGCTGACGTCTCATAAATTATAAAATTGGAAATTAAAAAATGACGTATCCACAACAAAAACAAAACCTAATGAAACCAATGTTTCACAATAGTGCTACCAAGTATCAGGTTAGGAAACATTTCTTTTCTATGTTTACTATTTCATAAGGTAAACAATTGAAAGCACGTTGAATACAATTAATTGAATACGACCACCTTCAAAGCGTTCCGGGAGCCCATGCATAATAAAGGCCACTTCACTTCAACATGAAAACATGTTAGTATATATGTTGATAAACGTTATTTAGTTTTTTTTCTATATTGTATAATCAGATATATCCTGACCGAATATTTCCTAGCAACATTCTAATGTAGTATAACGGTGCTCTTAACTTGATTTTTAAAACTGTGTGTGTGTGTCTGTCTTAAAGTTATTTTTGTCTTTCTTCAAGATTTTATTTTCTTAAGCATCAACCAAATTATTTTTTCCTGTTTCTGAAGATGTGCGTTGACAGATATATATATTTCAAAACAACATAGGTTATTCAAATACAAGAATATTTATTAATTTATATCCAAAGCTTTTCGTTGGTAAACAGTACCAACATCATCAAATTGGATGATGTTGGTACTGTTTACCAACGAAAAGCTGTGGATATAAATTAATAAATATTCTTGTATTTGAATAACCTATGTTATTTTAAATTATTAAAC
Organism: Prosapia bicincta; assembly: GCA_036971475.1. Taxonomy (NCBI): domain Eukaryota; kingdom Metazoa; phylum Arthropoda; class Insecta; order Hemiptera; family Cercopidae; genus Prosapia; species Prosapia bicincta. The sequence continues at coordinate 218,997,091 of JBAIZL010000004.1, forward strand.
AAGAGAACGTATTATTAATATATATATATATATATATATATATATATATATATATATATATATATATATATATAGTTTAAATTATATTATTCAAATTTACCCAAATTTCCTTCACAATCAGCATTTAGATAACATAAAAAATAGTCACTGTCCATTCTAGGTAGGTACCACAGCATTTTTTGCCAGGTTAGTTTCATTTTACAAATGCACAGTTTATCATGAATTAATAATTTTTTTAAAATGTCTGAACACATTACAAACACAACAAAATTTTAAAGAAATATATAAATAAATATTTCTATATAGTGTAGTCAAAACAAAATAACTGTTTATGTAATACAAACTAACATAACCAATAAACATTAATATGAAAACTCAGTGCTGTAATAACTTTATAAAAGTTTTATCATAAAGATTTTTTTCAATTAATTTTATTAGTTTAAATATATGAAAACTTTATATAGATTACATTTAGTCAATTACATTAAAACATTTATAAATGAAAACTTACCTAGGATACACCACACTACTTTAATAACAACAATCAACCATAGATCAAGTAATTATCATAGATGTAATCTATCACAGAACGGGTAACTGTCGTAGAAGTAAATTCAGTGTTGCAAATCAAGTGAACATTATTACTGTATAATGTATTATTGTAAAATTAAAATTTTAGTTTTGGGGTGTCACTGTTTATTATTTTTTCCGTGTTTCTGAGGATGTTTTCTGTGACGTGTGAGATTGATATAAAAATAGGCATTTTAATCTTCTTTAGAAATGCATTGGCAATAATAGATTTGAATAAAATATGTACAATATTTGTGTGTGGGGGGGGGGCACGCGCTCGCAGTATATTTTAAAAATATATTTTATATAACCAACTTTTCATGTTCCCAATTTCAAAAGGTTAAAATCTTGTTCCTTTGAGTTTCATTAAGGAGGAATCGTTCGAACTACAAGTACTTTGGAATCAGTTTCATTAAAAATTTTACTATGAAATATGAATTTTGTTTTTATACAATATTGAAATCTACCCGAGCTACCAATCGCCCTACCAAGTACCAGGCTACTAATAGTGTATAGGACAAAGGATACTAATCCTGAGTTTACGTCATTAATCATTCATTATTCTTCTACGTATATCTCAGCGTAACGTGTAGACACCTCTCTGTATCCCCAGTAGAGAGTGTGTCTAATTCAAGTAAATATTATGATTGCATGTGCATTGTAATTTGAGGACAGCTTCATTTTATAGAGAACTTACTTCACTAGCCGAGCCCATCAAATTAAATCTAATAGCGAAATGTATAAAATGCCAGTGACGTGTTTAATACGCCCCTTCCTATTTTGCATTGCGTTACGTAATGAAATTAATCAATTATTATTGATAGAATTGAATTGTTTGGAGACAAAACTTGTCAATTGCACGACTTGGCTGTTCGAGACAACAAAGGACATAGCTTACCTAAATCCAAGTAAACGCAGTAAAGCAATTATTTGAATAACTGACAAAAATATTACATAATGTTATGCTATCCACACAGTAAGTACGTTTATTAGTCCAAATAATGCGCGCTCCTGTGTGTGCGTGCGCGTGAGCAAGAACTATATTTGAACTAACTTGCCATGTTTGGTATCCAAATGCCTAGTTTAAGATTTCTGTATTTATATCAGTAATGTGTACCATGGATTCATTACACATGTGACAGGGAGATGCGCACTAATGATAACACCCACTATACGCTTGATCATTCAAAATAATGTTTTCTGAATATTGTATTACATGCATAAAGCATTGCTCGTGCCTTCCATTCTGCCTGTTCCACCTAACCACTTCGACCTTCTACATTTAACACTTAACCACTTCGACTTTCCACATTCAACACTGAACCACTTCGACCTTCCACATTCAACACTTGACCACTTCGACCTTCCACATTCAACACTTAACCACTTCGACCTTCTACATTTAACACTTAACCACTTCGACCTTCCAGATTCAACACTCGACCACTTCGACCTTCCACATTCAACACTTAACCACTTCGACCTTCCACATTCAACACTTGACCACTTCGACCTTCCACATTCAACACTTAACCACTTCGACCTTCTACATTTAACACTTAACCACTTCGACCTTCCACATTCAACACTTGACCACTTCGACCTTCTACATTTAACACTTAACCACTTCGACCTTCTACATTTAACACTTAACCTCTTCGACCTTCTACATTCAACACTTAACCACTTCGACCTTCTACATTTAACACTTAACCACTTCGACCTTCCCCATTCAACACTTGACCACTTCGACCTTCCACATTCAACACTTAACCACTTCGACCTTCTACATTTAACACTTAACCACTTCGACCTTCCACATTCAACACTTAACCACTTCGACCTTCCACATTCAACACTTGACCACTTCGACCTTCCACATTCAACACTTGACCACTTCGACCTTCCACATTCAACACTTAACCACTTCGACCTTCCACATTCAACACTTGACCACTTCGACTTTCCACATTCAACACTTAACCACTTCGACCTTCCACATTCAACACTTGACCACTTCGACTTTCCACAAGTAAAATAAAAAATGTCACTACTTTCACTTACCACATGTAAAACTTGACCAAGTGAAGTCAACCACCCACACTTAACACTTAATAACTTCGAATTTTCGCATTTAAAATAAAAAATGTCACTACTTTCACTTTCCACATGTAACAGTTGACATCTTGATCCCCCACACTTGATAAATTCGACCTCCCACATTTAACACTTGATCACTTCACCTTCCACATTTAACATTTGACCACTTCAACTTTCCACATGTAAAATGAAAAATGTGACTTTCCACTTGTAACATTTGACACCTCGACCTCCCACACTTAATACTTGATCACCTCGACCTTCCACATTTAACACTTGACCACTTCAACCTCCCACACTTAACACTTGATCACCTAGACCTTCCACATTTAACACTTGACCACTTCGACTGTCCACTTGAAAAATGTGGCTACTTTCCTTTCCACTGGTAACACTTAACTACTTTCACTTTCCACATGTAAAACTTAACCAAGTGAAGTCAACCTCCCACACTTACCACTTGATAACACCTTCCACATTTAACACATGACCGATTCGATATCCCACATGAAACCAATCTAATGTTCTCGATTCCTATTTTGTGGATTAATTCGTTCTTCTTAAGGATAAACATTCACTAAAATTATATTCCATTGTATAGACACATTTAGCCACCTATTTTTAGTAAGTGGTTATGTTTCCTAGACACACACGCTTGAGTACACATTCACGAAAAGTAAATAAGATTTTTTACAAGAGCTGACGCTTTTTTTGGAAAAGAGGAATGTTGAGACGGAGTTGAAAATCTACCTCTTAATTTTTATAAAGTAAAATTGTATTTAATCCACTTGAAATTTACCATAGCTGTTAAGTAAATATATTTATCAATGTATGTAGGTTCAATAGAACAAATTTTAAGTATACATTATAAGTCTTAAAATGGTGGTTGTAGATTTGTAGAATATTATTGGGATGGATAAGATAGTTTCTCCTTTTTGCAAAGCTCATGAATGGCGGGTTCATGTTTTGATAATTATAGACCTCTTCAACAGTTACGAATTTATTATTTGATTTTTAAATAAGTTAAGACTGTAAACTCTCTTGTGAATACAATCAGATATTTTATAGCAAGATGTAACAGTTGTTTGTATGCGATCAGAATATTGATCCAAACTTAACACTGATCCAAAAATACGTTAAGGATCTATAAACAATTTTCAAGAGTTGATTCACATGAAAGTTCAAAAGGAAAGTAATGGGACTGGCTTCAGTAGGGGAAAGTAAACTGGTAATGAACCCAACAAAACTTTCGTCTGGGGGAGGAAAATAATCTCTTATGTGGGAGTTCATACACGCAAATGAGATCTGCCTCTATTTGAGTTAAATTTAAACTGCACGAGAAAATGTAATTAGATGTAATATAATATTTAGAAGTTTGAGAAGTCGTAACAAGTTATTTTGACTAACAAATATAAGCTTATTTTATAAAAACAAAATGACGCCTGCGTTTGAGAAACAAATTAACTTTTACGAGAAAAAATGAGACATATGTTTGAGAAAATAACTAACGCTTACTGTTTGAAATGATTTAAGGTTTGGATTTTTCTATGTTTACTAATTTTGTTTGAATTAAACCTTAGATCTGTAAGAAGCTGAAATACATACAATCTCCACTGTTGCCAGGCTTGCAGTCACGTGTTTCTATGTGCTAATATCACTAGCACAAATATAAAGTTTTGTAGTAGATAAAAGTACAGGGTGCAACTACCTCTTTTGGCAATCCATAGACACGACAATTTTGTTGTTACTACAGATTTCGAGGAATAATCGGCTCAAACCGAGTCGATAAGATAAAACCACCAGTCAGTTCCTCTCTACCCTTCGTATTTCCACCCTTGTTCATGAGCGTTTTATTGGCTAGCACAGCTTAATTTGATTAAACCACTTCAAATACTGTCCCGCGCACAGATCTTTACAAATTGAAAGACTGTAACAATAATGATTACGGTTTCCAATCTGTGTTTGTCAGATAACGTTGTCTGTTTTGAAGAGGACTTACTGATCTTTTTTGTTGTATTTGTTTCACAAACATGTACTTAAGCTCAGAGTATCTGAATCTGATTAAATCACATAAATTTTTTATTTGATAATTACCACGGATAGTTTACCTAAATGGTATTAAATCCTGCTGATGCCTCTTGATGTGGTGGAGTTCATATTAGGTATTTTGAGAAACAAGGTTGACGAGACTCTGTAGGCTTGATAACAACACAGAATATGTATTCAGTGACATCGCTTAGGTTCAATCACTGACTGGTTTCTATGACGACCTGGACTGTCAGCTGTATGCCACGTTCTGTGCACTTGTCATGGACATCAATCGATTTCCTCTTTACAAAACTGTCTTCTGTAATTAAATTGAACGTTGAAATGATATTGGCGAACACCGTAAATCAATATTATTGTTGAAGAAAGAAACTGTTGATAGATAAGTCAATTATATTTTATTTCAATAAAAGGACGACGACGTTTCGACAGCTATTTTGCCGTATCTTCAGGACTGTGTTGAATCCTGCCAATAGAGGATTTAAACACTATTATTTAATGGGGTGCTCCAATAGATTTTTTTTCTTAATATTACAACCTATAAGTATATAGTATATACAAACACAATATTATTCTTGAATTTTGTAGTCAATTGCGTTCGGTGAATATTAATTAATCACTTTAACATTAGTTAATGACCATCCGAATATCCGAACTTTAAATTTAAAGTTCCGATAGTCATAAACTAATGTTAAAGTGATTAACAATAATATTGTTGTTTTAATGAGTATTTTTTAAATTTTCTGGCAAGTACGAGATTAACCATGAAGATTGTGAGAATAATCTTGGTAAAGTAAGATGGGTTGAGCGTACAAGTAAGATAGATGAATCATCCAATTGGTAATTTATGACTCCAGTAGTCATCATGGCGCCATTGGCCTGTTATAAAATGGAGTTGAACGTGTGTGACAGTAATAAATATTCATTAGATACGTGTAAATGTTAGCACTTTTGTAAAGACAAAAAGATAAACTAATAAATTAAAAATCAATCACATGATTCTGCAAAAGTTATCGCGGATTCAGACAGAAAAACAGAAGAATCCGCAAAGACAGGAAGGGAGGGTAGGGAGGAGTCATTAATCCCTTTGGCGAACTGAACAATAAGAAAGGCGTATGCAATGGCTTTACTCCCTCAGTTGTGAGACATTAAAGACTGAGAGAAAAGTGTAGTGTAAAAATTACCTTTTGTTCTCCTTCAATTTTTGAAAGATGCTAATGAACGTCAGTTCTGTGTTGAAAACATTACATGATCAAAGCACACGAAGAAGAGAAAGCATTCGTTGACGATGACGCTCATTAGCAGAAGCAATCAAGATGTCATCTGTTTCTAACAAGCCCCTGTTTGCATATTTTTAACGCCCTTACATTCTCCTTGGTATAGAATCTCTTCTTACATTTCAAGGTATACACGCATTCAAACCATTTGCTTCAAATTTGCTAATTGTACATTATACGCAGAAATAATGATCCTCTTTGCCTGGATATATAATACGAACAGTGTCAATGTTTTCGAATATTATGAGGGTTTATTTTGTATTACATTTTCCAAAATTACAAGAAATAATATTTTTTCAAAGACCACAATAAGATGTCTTAAATTTTTATAGAAATAATAAGATAATATATAAGTTCTACCTAAAATAAATAAAATAAAAACAGGTAATAATTTAATAATTGTTTCATTTCTAATATTTATATTATAAATATATTTATAATTTAATACGTTGTAATTTATAGTATACTAAAGACTATGAATGGGACACAACGATGATGCCATCGATTTTGTAGAATTTTATATGGGTTATTCTTTATATGTATGGTTGACACCACTTCATAAACAAGAATTGGTATTTTTATTTTTCTCTACACATTTTGTCTTTACATCAGAGTCTAGATGTAGTCATAGAACTAAAAGGTACTTCGCAAGTTTTTGATAATGCTGATACTACCAATCGGCGATAAGCTACAATGTGTAAAGAAAAATAAAATACATATGAAACTGTTATTTAACCATATATATCGCTAAATATGGTTTTCTGTGCTTCATTTTTTTTAACCTTGAAAACACCAATTTGAAGTTAGTTTTATTTAACACCACTTTAAATAATCAACTGCTTTGTTTGTTTTTACTCTTTTTCAACTAATACTGTTTAAAAATATTCTCGCTTTCTACTAAAAGCTTATTTATTTATTTGTCTTCCCTGAATATTACATTAGTATGCTTAAATTTCAAAAAGAACCTTCTATTACTCAATCAATCTAAGCTACACAAAATAAACTCTCGCCTTGCTTATGTATTGTTTTCTCTGGACATCTCGTTTGTAATCAACACTAGCTTCATCGTTTCGTCGTAACTTTTAAAGTTTTATGTTCAGGGACAAGTACAGAGTTTGCTTTATTATGCTCGACTTTACTATGTGTTCTTGATTGACGTTTGTTTCTACTTCACATAAACATTTTGACCTTTTTAGGTGCATTTTTATGTTGACGTCTGTAACCTTTTACTCATCAAAACACTCGAATCTACTTGACCTGGTGATACACTTTACAGACAGAACATAAAACGAAATAGAGGAGAGAATCCTGTTCTTACTAAAACATGATCTACATCATTAAAAAAAAAACATTTTTGGCCTAAACAGGAGTACGTATACATCATATATATTAAATCATCCACAATATTAACTCTAATTATTTAATAAAAGGTTACTAAAATAAAATTATATATTAACGGAATTATATATATATATATATATATATATATATATATATATATATATATATATTTTATTATTATTTTTTATTAGTAATAAACAAGATACAGAAATGTTACTTGTTGGTAAATTTATTTTAGTACAAATAGTTTAATAAAAACATTGCTATCGCCAAACCCATTTTAATAATTAGATAAACAAAAGACACAACTATTACACGAAACCAAATCTACAAACACACACACACACACACACACACACACACACACACACACACACACACACACACACACACACAAACACACACACACATACACACGTTATAACGGGCTGAAATGTCCCGTGACAATTCAATAAAAAATTGAAATAATCTCAATTTATAAAATATAATTAAACTAAATTTTCCAAGCCATGAATATTGATCATTAAGTGTATAATTCTAAAATTGTACAAAAATCATGACTTCGGGAGTGTTATGTGTGCTACGTAAAAATCAAGGTTCTGCAATATTTCAAATAAACAGTTTTAAGACAAGAAAAAACGGCAAAATCCAAGTCAGACAAGCAAATCGAGGATGGGGGGTTAGAGACGATAACCGTCGCTGAACGTTTAGGCGCTCTCTCGTAATTAGGCCACAGACCGGAATGGTCACAGTATCTGTTAAATTAGAAAAAATACCAAAATGAAATTCTAGAGCGTAAACTCGAGGCCGGGGAGTGCGGGAATAATGTAGAATTTCTTAATTTATGTCTAGTGAAAACTAGACATTGAAATATGAAGAATCACGGTTAAAAGTTTCATTTGTCAAGAAACTGACTCCGCCGAATTTGTCCGTTCCTGCTTCCTGGATGAACCGAATTCCAGATGAGAAGAACTACCAGTCTGGAAGCATAAAGTCATCTCCTAGGACCTAGGAAAGTATCAAGGAAAGTGCGAAATTTGGGCAAGTCATGATTTGTATACAAATTTAGTAATTAAATAAAATTTGATTTTGAAATACGTTCCAAAGATTCAAATAAATGCTTTAAATGTTTAAAAATATAAATAATGGCTTTATTTCCTTGAAAGATAAATTAAAAAATTGAAAATTACAAAAGTATTTAGTTATAAAAATGGTTATGTAAAAATGTTCAAATGTTTGCAAATAGAGAAGTAGTAAAGCATATGGAAAAGATAAAAAGAATATTAGGCATAGTTATAAAATAAATTCATTCATAATATCTAAGGAAATGCAGTAAAGTTTGTTACAACCAGTAGTTAAATAATCTGGGGAAAATATTTATCAATATTTACCTTGTTGAAAAATATAAATAATTTCTCAACCAGAAATTATTTAGTATTTTCTGAATGAGTGATAAATTTTGAAAATTAGTTTTAATTAAAATATTTCAATATATATATATATATAAATTCAAAAGCTTGTAAATAAATGATTTCTGTAGTAGTAGAATTAGTAACAAATTTGGTTTAAATAATACAATATGTAAATTTATTGAATGTCATTTAACTACTGGCACAAAATAAGATCATAAATTAAATTTGAAATTTATAATAATTGATATAAACTTAGCCAACCTCCTTGCAATAAATATCAAAGTAATTTTAGTTTATTTAAGGAAAATTTAATTTATGTTTTGTTAGCTAAGGACTTTAAGATAGTACCATTTGAAAGTATAGGCCTATATTCAATTTATTTCAGTTATGAATTTCTTTATTATTAAATTCAGTTTCCAACAACAGTCAAAAGAGTAATTTTTATTGAATTAATCCTGTGTACAAAAAAAAATTAATTATTTCCCAACTAGTCAATTATAATAGTAAATTAATAAAATCAATACAATTATTAAAATCCAGCCTATTAGAGTCAGTCATATTTATCTAATAATAAATAGCTAGGAATCAATGTGCAACCTAAAGATAATCGAGCAACCCATCCAGAGAAATTAATTAAATTATAAATTATGTGCTAGCTTAAGGACTAGTTGGTTTTGCTTTAAAGCCCAGGAGTTGACATTCACTGGCAGGTTTTACCATGAAACACAGGACCTCTTTTAGGAGGATATGGAGCCTGCTCTCTAGGAGCAGGAGGAGGATGGAGAATCCTCTTTTAGGAGGATTCTATCTTGCACGGACCTTACTAAAGCAGGAGCATGGTAGAGAGATGTCTTCAAAGCATGGTAAGGCAAATTTATGATGTGATAAATTTTGTTTTCAGCTGACATAAATTAGCCCATATGACAGATCACTGGCCTTACCATGACTTTAAATACACTTTATAGACAACGTTCCCAGGGTGTACTTATTAGATGGGATTTTAAATACTTGCTCATGTAACTAGGTTGTAGGCAACTTTCGATAGGTAGCAGGTTGAGGTTGTGAGAGGGGGAGAAGTACCGTTGCAACACACATACACACACACACACACACACACACACACACACACACACACACACACACACACACACACACACACACACACACACACACACACACACACACACACACACACACACACACACACAGCGATTATTATCTTATAAATAGTTTGGATTTGTCTAATAGTTGTGTCGTGTGTTTATGTAATTATTAAAATGGGTTTGACGATAGCAATGTTTCTGTATTTAAACTATTTATTCTATAATAAATTTACCAGCAAGTAACTTTTCTGTATTTTTGTTATTACTAGTAACAAGTAATATTTAAAAAAATTAAGTTCATTCTTACTAAAGTAAAAAAAAACAAATAATTTTAGTTACTTTTATTAAATAATTACAATCAATACAATTATGTATATAGATATGACAGAATCACAATGTTTGTGTTTATAAGGTATACCTTGAGTACACAAACATTACAGACGGACTAACGTAGCTTTAATAGTAATTACCTGATAAACACGCTTAGTGAATGAAACAAACACATGTCTGAAGAATTCAGCTTGAAGAAATTCAAACAAACATTTTCCACAAAGCAGCGAGTAATTTAGGTTGCTTTTGAAAAAAAACGTGCAAAATAAAACTTTAGTTCATTTCGCTGCGGGTTCCCCTTTAATTTACATTATGCCTCTGTCTTGATTTGACGAACGTAAATTTGTATTCATATGAAGTACACGGGCATAAGTGACACACATAAAAGCCTCCATATTACTGGAAGCAATCTGTCTTTATGTTTTCTTCTGTGTTTTGCAAGCTTAATTAACACTGTCGAAATATATCTGAGTTATGTACTCCGTGACGTGTTTCTTTGAAAGAAGCAGACATATTGTGAGTAACAGTAATTAGCTTTGAGCTGGGTTGTGAGTTAAGGTTATAAGTAAGTAACTGCACACGAACTCACAAAACAATGTACTCAATATATTACACAAAACAATATATGACAATGAACAATGACTCAAGTCATCATCATCAGTTGCAGTTGTAAATTTGTAGTAGTGTCACTGATGATGATGATGATGATGATGATGATGATATGCCATTGAAACGCATATGCCAATAAAGTATATTGTTTTGTGAATTCTTGTGCAGTTATTTATTTATTTATTAGGTGTTTGTTAAATAGTCTAAAATTGTTGGTTTTATCTTATATATATATATATATATATATATATATATATATATATATATATATATATATATATGTTAGTGGTGTATAAATATAGGATTCTATTTCGACGCGGGGGGGGGGGAGTGTTTACCTATAAAAGCTATAAAAGCCGAAAAAAATGTTTTAATTCTACTTTTCAATTTTAGGAAACAGTTTACCCCTGGTACAAATCTAGTATAAGATTAAGTAGACAATAATTATAATTTAACAGACAAACGTTCTTTTATGCAAATGAATAAAAAAAACCATAAAAATAATTATTTTTATAAAACTACATTTCTTTTTTCAATTCCTTTCTAACAATTCACTCTCTTCACTAAGTATGTACTTTGTTTTAATTTTCAATTGTTAATGAAATACTTTTTATTCATAAACTCAAGTTCAAATACATTTTTTTTAAATAATAGTGGATGACAATTGATGTTGAAACGGTTTTTTCAAATAATAATTCAATAATTAAATGTATATAATTAATTTTACTTTCTACTTTGCTTTCTATTATTGTGATTCTGTCATATTTATATTATTTGTAATTATTTAATAAAAATGTAATTAAAATAAAATTTTTCTTTGTTGACTCAAGTCAAAGAAATTGACTTTAATTTTTCCCTTAAATTACTTGTCTTAAACAAAGAATAATAATGCCAACCTTATAGCCTATTAATATTAGCTCTCCTATTAATAATTCTTATTTAGATATTATTATACTCATTCAAGAATTATTATACTTTTGAATATTGGATTCATCTTTCATAATATTAATTTAAAATTATAATATAAAGTTTCAATTTTGTATATTTCTGCAAGGGTCAGGTCCCCCCTTCGATTCCCCTATACACGCTACCGGTACCGTGGGCAATTCATAGAAGCTTTTAACCTAACAATTCATCATATAACCTAACAGAACAATTTTATTCCTCTTTTCAAAAACTCAGTAAAGCTACAAGAAGGTTCTGCAAGGTAGGTAGCAAGTCTCGAGTATGTTGTATCAAGTTTCATTAATTATGTTATTCTTTAACTAGCATGGCATAGCAAGTACTTACAGAAACCTGAGGTCAATCTTCGACGAGGAAACTTCTTCAATCCGTTCCCGGCTGTCGTTCTTCAATGCTTTTAAAGCACTTCAAGCATATTTCGTATCAGACTCTGCCATTATTCTAAACATTAATTGGAACAACTGTAAGCAAAATGTGTGGCATGCAAGACTCTATAGTGTAATTAAAACTAATTAGGTTGCTTGGCTGGATCTGTCAATGGCAACCTTGTCAGTAAAAACATACGGTGTCATTTGTTCTTGATTACTACTGTATGACGTCGTTTGAATAGTGTCTGCCTTTGGAGATGCAAGAGGGATTCCTCTGCTGCAAGTTCATTTAGTTGAATGACGTCATACTAGCGCAACCTGGATTTTTTAATAAACAATTATAAATCCTTGCTACAAGTATTTACACAACCTTTATGATTTTAATAACACAGTTAGAATCATCAGGAGGTTACAAATAATTTGTAAAATAGTTTATTTGTAACCTCCTAATGATGATAACTGTGTTCATAAAGGCTGTGTAAACATTTGTAGCAAGGGTTGATTAATTATAATTACATCCCTGTGCTATCTATTGCTTCTAGCATTTTTACAAAATAAATATTTAAGCTTGCAAAAATCAATTGTAAAAGTTTAGAATGGTTTCGTATAGTCGTGTGTGTATGTCTTAATAATTCACGGTAATTGTAGAGTACGTTGAAGTAAATACAGACGTTTTCGCCAAGATTAACCATAATATTGTCCATCTAAACTGTCTTGGTGTTGTTCTTATAACATAAGGTTTAAAATATTTTCTACTGTCGTTCACTTAAATTTCGAAGATCCACAGGACTTCGGACTAGACATATCTACTATCTCTCGAGTTCTAATCCAATAATACAATAACAGTGTTGCGCATATTCTTAAGGGCACTAATTCTTAAATTTTTTTTTGTCATGACAAGCAAAATTGGAGGGAAATTTTGTTTTTGTAAGTTGGCCAATACATGTTGTAGAGCCTACTTGTATCTAAGTTAAGGCATTCATTAATCCCAAAGGTATGTGTCTGAGTTAGGACCAAATCTGTATCCATCCGACAAGAGTAGGGAATTTTTTGTTACATTTAAGCACGAGGAGAACGCCACTAGACACCATGTGCAAAGCTTGTCCAGCACACCCTAAGAGCAGTAGCGTAGCTACATTTCTCCCGCCCCCACATTTGGCCCGGCTGTTAGTGTACTACCCTCTGCAGAATTGTAAAAACATCACCCCCAACACAACACAGGTAAAGGCAACTGACACAGGCACAATATTAACTAAAAAGTTCAGGCGAATGTTCGTTACTGGGCTAGTACTAACTGACGCTTGCGAGAGACAATGCTGTGGGGGTGAAGGGTATTTTAGGTAGATGGGATTTTCTGAGAATACTTTCCCGTACTCCTCATACGACGCCTCGGTTCTCCTGGTGGGCGAACTGAATCTGTGGCGATCTCTGCGGCATAACCCAACCTGCACCCATTAGCCCCCTTACCACTCCTCACCTGCCTATACTTATGGAGGGAAGTGGGAGATTATTTTTGTATTAACGCTAATATTGTTGTAGAAATACCCGGCAGAGCTCACTTCGTACATTCTAATCTCAGCTTTCACACGGTGAAGTAAGTTTTTAGGAATTCCGGTCGAAACCTTACCACTTGTTGTTGGAAAGTATTTTTCAAGTATATTACGTCCTACAAATAAAATTCATATTTAAATTACCATAAAATTACTTGCAAAAACTCCAATGCCACAAGAATAACTAATATTACACGTTACTTAAGATTTAGTAACTAATATTAGTTATTTTTGCTTATTTATCTGTAGTATTAGGGTTCTTTCCAATAACTTTATTGTAATATATTGTAACACGGTACTTTCAATATTGTATATTTCATATTTACATGTTATTTTTAACTCAAAATTCGAAAAGGTTGGTTTTTGTTAAGGGTTTAATCATGAATAGCTTTTCCCAGTTACCTTGAACCCAACTGGTAAAAGTAACAAATGTGAAAAAGCCGGTCTTTTTATAGAGCTTATTTTTAATACTCTTTATAATTTTGTTTGCGTTCCGAGGCCTATCGCGCCCCCGCACTGAGAGGGTATTATCCACAACACTGCCTTTTTCAGATTCCCATCACACATTTTCTAAGCTTTGAGCTGACAATATGGTGGCCAAAATAAATACCACCATTTTGGCGTGTTTAGAATCTTTGAAAAAAAATTTTTTGCTTTCCAAGAGCAGTGTTTTATGAAAGTTTATTTTTTTCGTTTATATAGTTGAAATATTATTTTTATTGTTTATCCTGTCTAAAATATTTTTTTAAAATTACATTGTCCATGAATTAATAAAATTAATTTAATTAATCCACACCATATTTAATTTAGTTTTTGATGGTCTGGGGCTGAAAGGGTTAATGAGCTAAATTACCGTTTGCGCAAGACAAACCAGTGGTGCTTGGTTTGGAAAACCACCGCGACGTGACCCATATATTTGGAATTTAATGATGAGGTCCAGTCTAGTATACTAGGCTCAATGCACTATGTAATAGACTAACTGGTATTTATTCATAATTTTAAATTATGGAACCAGTAACCTAGATAGTACATTTGACACAAGACTTAGTACAATAAATTGTACTGCTTGGTAAAGAGATAAATAAAAGATACATCGGCTTACTACAGTAACTTGTACTGCCTGATAAATACATAAATAAATGTTGCAACACGAGATGATAAATATTATATACCAATTTGATCGGTAAACTATTTACAGAATCCAAGCTGAGGCCTCTGATTATGGCTATAAACTTTAACGATTTTTTCAGTTTAAAGTTTAAACCCACTCGCCAAAATAACAACGGTTTCCAAAATGTTTAAGTTTGTCGAATAAACGTAGTTCGTAAAACATCCAGTTTGCCGGCGCTAAAGGAGCGGACGCGATAACTCCAGGCTACAATCTCCTGCTTTCCAATTCCATTCCCGTTCAAACACAATTGATTTCAGGGTAACAGCGCACAGTCCTGTAGGATAGATGCAATATATTCTCTTGGTTTGACTGTCTCCATTTCTGTGTGATTGTAACGACGCCAGGTGTTCAAAGCTTATTATTCAACGAACGTATTATAAACCAGACATCGATTCAATTCGATATTACTATTATTTTTAAAGGTTATCTGTATTTTGTTACGGTAGATTTCTCTAAGGTATTTCATAACTTTATCTTACAACCAGTACAGTATAATAATACGCACAGTAGTGTTGGTGTTGTTATGCTAATGTGAACAAGTTGTTAAAAATTACATTTAACCTTCAATCACACGCGCCAACTACTCGGACATAAACACACGCGCGGGGTATTTTCCACCCCATTTCTTATCTTAAAAAAAAGTTAATTATCACTAAATTTTCATCTTTATAAAATTGTGTGTGTGAATGTTGTTGTTTATAAAACGTTTTATAGTATTTTTATGGGTTTATCACTTGTAGATTTTTTTTGTAGTAATATAGTCTAAATGCACTTAAATTGACTTTATAAATTGTAACTTTTTTTTCAAATTAAAATTAAACATTTATTCATACATTTTAGTAAGTTGTAATGGCTAGATTCTTTAGAGGACTTTTCAAAAAGTTAAACAACATTAATACAACAATATGTGTATTTGAAAAAAAAATTATGTAAATTCAGCTTGGAAATCGTTAAAATTTGTCACACTCAAAATTTAAAATTATTCGTCATAATGAAAAATAATTCTTATTACTATGCAATTTACTTCATATTTAGACAAGTAAACATTAGTAAATAACTTTTTACATTGGAATAAAATATTTCCATTTGTTGATTCCATCTTCGCGTGAGCTACTAGTAATCACTTACAACTTTTTTAAAAAAATGTTTTAACTTGCCTATAGTAGCACTTACTTTTTTGTGTTGAGGACGGCCGTTTCGGGAGATGTGTCCCTTTGTCAACTCAGACCGTAACTCTATTTCAGAAATATTATAAAATATTTCAAAAAATATACACATTTTATTAGGTGAAAAAAAATTAGCTAAATTCATAACTGTGTACAGAAGTATTGGTTTAGAAGTAAATATTAGTTCAGTCCAAATTAAAAAGTCAAAAAAATTTAAAAAGTAAAGATTTTTTTAAATTAATATTTTCAAAATGTATTTTTTATTCAGGTGCACATTCTTCACAGTATATAAAGGAATGTCCCTACAAAGTAATTTGTTGCAGTTGCAGCATAAAGTGGTCGTCTTCCGGTCTTTTTGCAGAGGGCAAACTCCGCATCGTCCAGAACTTCTTTTATTTTTATTTCTCGAGTTTCCTCAACACCACTTATGTGCTTCACACCTGCAAAGGTGTGCTTTATATGCAAAGGTAGTCCTGGCAGTAAGGATCTTGATGGAATATGGGGTTTTGAAAGCTCTTGACCCAGAATTTTAATTTTTTTTTTATGACAAAAAAAGACAAAATTACAACAAAAAAGATAAATAAATATGTTAAACACCAATAAAAGACTCACACTAAAACATTATTCTAATTAAAAAACAATAACTTAAAAATGTACCAACACAAATTTTTGGACGAGAACACACGCGCGGGGTCAAATTCACCCCGCACTTTAAACAACGATGTAAACACAATGACTGGTACACCACAACGGGTTGACCTTGAGCGACAGTGTGGAGGAAGAAGTGATAAACAACTACCTAGGAGGGGAGCGAGAACAAAAATTTTTTTGAGTCGCCTCAGAGAGAAATGAATGGTGTGGGGTGCTTTACACCACGGCGCGTGTGTTTGAAGGTTAAATATATTCCAGATATTTTTCATGATTTGTAAGCTACGATTTATACAGGATGTTGTTAGAATATGTGCAATTACTGTAGATCCTCAATTATCCGAACCCCGACTAACCGAAGTAGTTGAAAAAAATAAAAATACGTTTGTACGTTTTGGCACACTTGATGAAGGAATAAGACATATAAATATACGAGGCCGAAGAGCCATTCCCACCTTAAGTAGCATCCTGTGCGATAAGAATATCTCAAAAGAGAATAAATAATACCATTATTAAAAGTATTGTAACGTACGGAAGTGGAGTTTGGCAAATGGAGGATCGGAAAAATTACTAAATGCGTCGGAGATGGATTTGTTGCGTAGATGTGCAAGAAAGTCAAGGCTTGAAACACTCGTTCGGACGCATGCCAAAGGAGAGACATTGAGATGGAAACCACAGGGAAAGTGAAAACGTGTTCGTCCAAGAAGGAACTGGATGGAAGGAATTATCAACGAGATGGAAGAAAGAGAGACCTGTAACAGGATGAGCGGATTGACAGGGAAAACTGGCGAATGGTGCACAGAAGACAGTTTTGGAAACCGATAATATATATATGTATATATATATATATATATATATATATATATATATATATATATATACACACACACACACACGTTTTAGCTCACGGCATCCTTTTAGAGAAACGACGTAAAAATAAGTTTTAACTAGGGATGGGCCGATTCCTAAAATTTTCGATTCCGATTCCGATTCTAAAATTTTCCTTTCGATTCTCGATTCTTTACTCGATTCTCGATTCTTTCAAGTTATATTAGCTTATATGCTAGTTCTCTAATAATTAATTTTGTTAACATCTTGGTCATATGGCAAAACCTTTTAAAAGTTCCGTTTTAATGTAATAGGCTACACAAAACCTTCAACCGTGAGAGTGATATCTGTCTATAATATAATTTATTAAGGTTAAGTTTCGGAGGAATAATACAGTGTTTCTGTTATCCGTCTATTCGCTCAACCGTCATGGCCACGGTTCCGACGGTGACGGTTAATCGAGTTTTTACTGTACTTTTTTGTGTTTTGTTCTGACATCTATAAATCAGTGGCAGTAAGACACGTGGGTGAGAGAGAGAGAGCAAAAGATAGTATCGAACCCACTCTAGTGAGAGAGAGACGAGCGATGTCAAACGACCAGAAATGGTTACGATCTTGATTGCTGTAATATTTTCGTTTACTTTAATCATTTAATTCATTCAAATCAACTAATACATAAATAAGACATAGTTGGTAATTAATTATTTTTCCACACAAATATAATAAACTTTGTTTGGTAATAAATTACTCCACACGCATATTTTAACAGTTAACAAAATAGGAATCGGAATCGACACTTTTATGAATGAAGAATCGAGTATCGACGATTCCTCGATACCACCTAGAATCGACAATTCCTGGAATCGAGAATCGGAATCGGCCCATCCCTAGTTTTAACTTTATATATCTTTTTCCATTTTGTACTTTTATTTGTACGTTATTTTTTCAGTAAATAATACAGAAGATGTCTTCTACCACATCTTTGATTACGTTTACAGTCGCCAGTTTATCACACGTTTTTCTCTCGGTTTTGAGAGTCCATGTTAACTGCACCATATTACCTGGGATAATCGAGGCTGTACTGTACTCAACTCTCCTTTGTGCTTATTGCTATATTAACCCAATTTCAATCAATATATCTTATAAGTAACGCTTGATTGTAAAATGTTTTAATAAAGTTAGTTTTTGATATTTCGCTAAATTATAAAAGAAATGTTAATAATTGTGTTGTATTGATTTGACTGAAAAGAAATACGACTTTAAAATTATGGTGAGGAGATAAGAGTAATAAGGCAGTAAGAGTAAGAGATAAGGATTTACATGTTTAAATATAAAGGTAGAAAGGGACATAATGAACGATTCCTTGGCACTGGGGCTAAGAAAAAATTATGACATTGTTTGGGGAGGGTAGCTTACATGAGGTTACAACTAGGAAAAGATAGAAAACATGAAATTAGTATACTGATGCTTAGAGAGTTAGCAAATTAGAGAATCCTTTTTGATCTTTCTAAACGTAAAGAATAAGATAATTTTATCAAAAGAAGGTTTCCAGGAATTAAAAAAGTAACAAAAGCTCAATTTATTTCAAGAAGCGATAGAATTTATATTACTCAGATAGTGGTGGGGGAGGGAGGGGAAATATCAGGTATAGAGGGTCTAGTTTAATAGGTCCTGTCACAATAATGATTCTCCAACACCCACATTAAATTGTGTGCTACAGAGCTTGGTGTGTAGGGGAACGATACTTGGAGTTGCTTCCACAAAACTTCCCTTAAAGTCTCCTTAACTTAAAAGTTGCTGTTGCCCTCAGTGAAACTGACTGATTGGACTGGAGTTACTGCATGAGAGCCCAGACTGTACCATGCATGCTAGTGATAGAAGGAGCAGGTGTCCATGTTATGTGGCACGAATTATATAGTGGATTTTCTTGGACCTTCAATTATTATATATTTATGTAAGAGTTGATGAATTGGAAAATTTATAATCGGCTTTAAAATATGGGCTGAAAAGGTATCATTTTCTAATAACTTAGAATAAGTTCAGTTTTCAGGAAAAGTTATCATAAACTAAAAGGAGTGTCTTAAAATGGATCATATTTCAAGAATGTTCTAGAACTAACTACTATTTGTCGCAGATGTGTTATCTAACGTGATGCTTTTTCATCTTGTAGCACTAAAAGACATTCATGCAATTACCGTTAACATTCTGAGGTTGCATATAGCCTGGAAGTAAATATGAATAATGAAAACAACAGCTGAAAGGCATGTAAACAATGTTTTAATTTGAACTATTGGAAGGTTTCAGGGATTTCTCATGTAAGTAAATAAAACTCTTTATAGTTGGAAATATATTTTATTTGCAAGAAATGATCCACTCTCGTCCAATGTACAAACTTGAATGCCTTTGTACAGAAATATATTTTATTAAATGTATTTAAAACAACCTACAAATGCTGTAAATCTAAATTTTAACTGAAGGCTATTTAAAATATGTATTTGAGTATGAATATTTTATAAAATGTGCATTTTGTGGCCTTTTTGAATAATGCAAGCTAAATAATCAATTTATATAATCCAGCACTAAATAAAGACTTTAAGAAAACATCTAATTTTTCTTGCATATAACGAGGCCCATCTACTCAGCAAATATTATTGTCTTAACGTGTATTAACTGCTTGCTAGTCTGTACAAGTAGTGCCTTTTATATCTTCTTTCCTTTATAAAAATAAATACCACAAAAGTTTTTCCTAGGTATAAACGTTATTTACAATTCAAATCTATTTCAAGTTTACATTATTTTTATAACTTCCTGTTTTTATCAAAAATATTTCAACACATAATTGAATAAAGGCTACCATACTTTTATTTCCCCCCCCCAAAAATTTAATATAAAATTTCAAAAATAAAATCTCATTATACATCTATTCACAGTATTTTAACCAGAAGCATGGAGATGTACAAAACAACAGAATGACAGTGTTTTCTATAAATGGAAAAGCTCACTGCTAAGCCTAGTGATGATGTGACATCTAGAAATGCTAAATAAAATTGTCTATAAATGACGTATTTATTCTAAGTCCTGATGTATACACAGTTGACAAAACCCTCTGAGGCTCTATGTCTAAAGACATATAAGACGAATATATTTCATATCCATACAAATAAATTTCATTTCTCTAAATTTTATATCCATACTTTTCCTATTAACAATTATTTGAGTTGGTATTTAACAAACTTTTGTTCAGATTTTTTTTATTTTACCATACAGGAAACCATCAACTAAGGATAAATGAAGCAAGAAAAACTAAACTTATTTAATTCAAGATTGGATTAAGAATAAAAGTTTTTATTATTATTAACCAAAAGAATTACTTTATTTTAAAAAATCATTTGAGAAAACCAGTTCATAAAAAAGATTAAACAATGATAAGTTTAAGTGTAAACTTAAAACAGATTTATTTAATCACTTTAACATTGGTTTATGACTATCCGAACTTTAAATTTGTTAAACTTACCGAGACAGAACTTTTTGGATCGCTATGTGGTGATCTTGAAATTTGACAGATTTATTTGCTAAGACATTATTTTCAGCATACCTGGGCGAACCTAAGGTCATCATTATAACAAGATAATAATATCCAATGATAATCAAGTGTAATAAAATTATTGTCACAAAATAGATTAAAATATTGTTCAAACAGTTATATTGGCATCTACGAATTACATTTATTCATATCTTTTTAAAAAAATGATTGATATTGTTTTGTAAAATATATAACTGTAATTATACTAGTAAAGATAATTTCTTAATGTAATAATATTAACTTCTGGAGATAGAAATAACTTTTTCTATTTTGAAATTAGTGCCTATTCCAGCACTAAATTGATCTCTTGAATTTTGTAGTACATTACTTTCGGTAAATCTTAATTAATCACTTTAACATTAGTTTATGACTATCCGAACTTTAAATTTTTATAAATTTGCGAAAACTCACTGCATAACCCAACAACTCCAAAGACACTGATGAAGATCGCCACAAAGCGATCGAAAACGTACTGTCTCAGTAAGCTTTCACAAATTTACAAAAACTTAAAGTTCAGATAGTCATAAACTAATGTTAAAGTGATTAACTAAATTGATGTTGGTACATGGATGTTAATGACTTATAAAAATGCCTAATCATACAAACAACTAAAAAAAGCAATAGATATAAGTTTTTGTTGACAAGGTGTAAGAATGTTGACAAATTGTAAGCAGATAAACATCTCAATACCTGAAATTAAAATTTGTCACTAATTTAAATTTCTACTCTTGTAAGAAAAATGCTAATATTGTAAGCAAAATAGAGAGACATATTTATAATATTGTTGATGATGTTTCAATTAGTTATGAATTGTGCGCAGTTTAAAAACTGATTTGAAATTAACACTGTTGTGGTACTAAGATTTGACTGCTCTGTTTCCCTTGACGGGGATATTATGTGAGAATGTAACTCACCTAATGTTTAATCAATTTAAATTCTTCCTCATGGTTCTGAAAATACATTCTTCATCAATAATTACTGATCAAAAGAGATTTTTCTAGATCGTTTCCCCGACAATCTAAACAAATAGGAATTATAATTGGTAAAAGAGACAGACAGCATTATCCATTTAATCAAAATAAATTGATAATTTTTTTCATTAAATTTTATAAAATTTAAATGACAGTTTTATAAATTGATTTCTGTTAATGAAAAATAAAAAAATTTAAAAGTAAAAAAAAGACATTAAAAACTAGAAAACTCTTTTTTTATGATTTACTGATCCACATTTTAATAGAAAAAAATTAAATGAAAAATGAAATATGAATAAATTTAATATGAGGAGATTTCAGGATGTTTCTAGATGAGCGGGTAAACATAGTTTCTATCTTAGTTCGCATTCCCCCATAACGTATGTCAATATGGTTCCATAGTGAATGTGTTAACATTATTGATTTGCATTACTTAAATCATTTGCAATTACAATGAACTGGTATTCAATATTTATTAAAATATTGTGTATATAATTAAACATTAGGAAAACACTGTAATTAAAATGGTTGAGTTGAACTTCAAATATTTTTCACTCTATAGTAGTAATTTAAATAATTTATGGTAAAAAAAAAAAAATTTAAGAAGACAATGGTTACTGGACAAAAATGATGATTTGAAGACTCACAATTGGACACTGGATGAACTCTGATAATTGCAGGGAAGATTGATTAAATTATTATCAGATAACGCAAGTAACAGGCCTAGTTGTTTTAATGCTATGAACAAAGTAATTTTGAGAAATATCTATAAAGTGTACATAAATATTGAGAAATGCAACAACTATGATTGAAACATAGCAGTAGTTCATGTACGACTAATAATGTAGTCTACTTAAGAGGTACAAATACTTTTTGGATTATTTATTAACAGATCGTAAATTTGTTTTTAATCAGGGGGATAGCCAGAGGGGCATGTGCCCTCCCAAACTATTTAATTTTATCAGAAAAATATTAACCTATAAAACAAATTTATTCTACAGTCCAATACTAGGAAGTAAAACTAATATTGACTGTTATTTTTGTGAAGCGACATTACGAACCATGGCTTTGTACCTGGCTTGATAGCAAACTATCGTCTGAACAAACATTGTATTAATAGACACTCATTTATAGTGATTTTACTTGCCCCTTGACCTTGAGATTACGACTTGTGTAATTTTAAGTGCCAAAATAGCATAAAATATGATGTATGGGGGTTGTGGTACATCCTCCTGGCTATGCCAATGTTTTTACTGCATACTTTTACTGGTTTTGAAACATAAAAATAAAATGTACTTCCTTGTAAAAATTTCTTTAACAAATTGAAATGAGGACATAATTGGCAATAAAAAAAATTGTTTACATGCCACTGCTAAAATAAAAATAACATATGTAAATTACTAACTACAACTTCTTGCTATTTTCAATTTTGTTTCACATAGGATTAATTTACATATCTCCAAATAACAGTAATTTAATAAAAGCGAACTCATACTTCGTAAAAGTTTTTTGTTTAGGGAAAATCCAATGTCAACTGTGAAGTTTGAGAGTGGAAAAATACAAATAGAATACAAAGACACCCTTGTCATAATTTTTTAGTTGTGAAGTGACATACTAAGCTTAGCACAGCCCCTTTAGTGTCAGTGAAGCTCTAATGTCAACAGTGAATTGAACACACATTGTACAAAATAACTACTTGTCATCGTTATTCAAGTAGAAAGTTGTTGCATTCTTTGTCTAATTTTGTTTTTTTCCATTTGAGGTTATTGAAGATTCCAATAGAACCAGAAGAACAGATCTTAATTCTACAAACGGAGTGAAGAACGTGTTTAAAAGAATCAGGGTACAATGCAGTTGTATTGGTAAGACCAAAGCTGGCAAACATGTATATTAGACCATAGAGAAATAAAAAATTAATTATTAATATTTTTGTTTCTGCACAAACATTTCAACAGGAGATGATTTTGTTGTAAAAGGTTTAAACGATCATGAAACTTTCTATATTGAACGTCCTAATACACTAATGTATTTAACAATGATAACCTATAACAACTACTTGTAGAATACACAATATTCACAAAAAATCATATCAAAGAAGGATTACATTCGAAGCTTTTTAACTTGACTTTTTACAGCAAGATATAGCTTAGTAGTACATAGTTAACTAGTAATTCGGTTTGTTTGTCGAGATTATCAATTCGCTTGTTAAAATAACTGGTAAACCTTCAAGTGATATGTTTGGACAGACTAGCAAATCATATTCACTACAACTATTTGAAAACAATTGATATTAATTTAACTCGCCAATAAATTATTGTACAAAATACATATTTTTTACAATATTATCTCCATAATATAACAATGCTTATATTTATAATGAAAGCAGGTCAATATGAAACTATAGACCAAGTACACAACCTCCTGTTCCAGAATAAAAGCGAAACAGTATTTCGTGAGGTAATACTCTTGATTAGATAATAATAACTATTTAATTCAGATTATACTCTGGTGACAAAAAAATCTAAACAAATTACAACATTTTTATAAGGATGTTAAAGTTGATGTTTTTCTTTGATATGCATTCTTGTTATTGTGAATACATTAAACTAAACCCAGGGTAAAATAAAACCTCAATTTATTTCTTAAAATAAAAATAACCTATGCACACTTTTTTACTACAAAACAGTGCACACTTCAATCTGATAATTCTAATAATAATTTTGTATATGGTGTACTCGATTATAGATTCATGAATATGAGAAATTCCAAGGCACAATATATGGGGATAGACCTGGCAGAAGGCGAGAGGTACTGACCCCTTTACATACAAGCCATTTACGATCAATGCAAAATCAACTCTATTTCCAACCATATATAATATTTTACTTAGTATTTCTAATCACACATTATATTAATTATTTGAGATATTCACTTAAAGAATGTGTTTCAACAATATTGCCCTTTGAAGAATTTTTTTATTTGGATTTATGTTTTATTGATAAACATTTTAAAATTAAAATAAAAAATGTTTTACTTTTTTAAAACAGCATCCATTGCCAATAAAAACTTTAGCTTCTCCTTTTTTATCTTGTATGTTTAAATTTATCTTTAAGAAATCGCCATTTTAAATGCAACAGTGTAATAAAAAAGCATTAAATTAAATATTTTATTTGGTGCTCGTTAAAAGGTTTGCTTCATTTGGCTTTCTTTACAGAAATGGTCAACCAATATTCACTTCATTTTGTATTTGGCCAACCAATATTCACTTCATTATGTATTTGGCCAACCAATATTCACTTCATTATGTAATTGGCCAACCAATATTCACTTCATTATGTATTTGGCCAACCAATATTCACTTCATTTTGTATTTGGCCAACCACTATTCACTTCATTATGTATTGAGCCAAAAAATATTCTCTTCATTATGTATTTTGCCAACCAATATTGACTTCATTATGTATTTAGCCAACCAATATTCACTTCATTATGTATTTGGCCAACCAATATTCACTTCATTATGTAATTGGCCAACCAATATTCACTTCATTATGTATTTGGCCAACCAATATTCACTTCATTATGTAATTGGCCAACCAATATTCACTTCATTATGTATTTGACCAACTACTATTCACTTCATTATGTATTTGGCCAACCAATAATTACTTCATTTTGTATTTGGCCAACCAATATTCACTCCATTATAGCAGTCATTTACCATTTGGTGTTAAATTTTTAATCGAGTAGAAATTTGGAAATTTCTAAAAATTATTATTTTAGGATTTTAAATAAACAGTCATTTATCTTTTTATTCAGGCTCCTAATCAGCAGTTGGCATTACACTAAAGTCATGCAATCAGCAGCAACTTGATTTTATGATTAATAGAGTAATGAGCCATCAGTCATTTGGACTGAAATCTTTTACTGAAAAGGTTATTTAGCAGCAACTTGGTTTTATTTTTCACTTTATTTATCAGTGATGAGTTATTAGTTAGGAGCCAACCATAATAAGTATTCTGATTTTAAAGTATGTAGTAGTCAATCAGTATTCATTTTATTTTGAATTGTGATCAAATACAAATTCAGAGTTTATTTGATGTGTTTTCAAATTAAACTATGTTAAATACTGCCTCATACAGTTGTTTACTGAGGAACATTTTACAGTTTAATGTAAAGAGTGATGAGAGAAGAGTATAAATAAGAAAGTTTTCTAGAAATGTGGCAAACCTATTGAAATGTAAAAACGTAAAATTTTCAAGAAATTCATCTAAGGCTGCCTAAGAAAAATAAAAATACAAACTAAAAATAAAAAATAAAAATAAAAATTTAAACTAACAACACCAGTGGTTTAGTCTTTTCATTGTTAAAACTTTACTGTTTAGAGATGTGAGAGATAAAATTAAAATATAAATGTCTTTTGTATGGAAATAAATATGTTTTGCATTGATTTACAAACCAACCATTAAAACCAAAACTACTTACGGTACTAACACTGTCCTTAACCTCGTAATTACCTATTAGAGATTAAAACGGAGCCTAGGTATAGCTAAAACTATTCAAACATGTCTTTTTCATTTAAAACAGGAGCCAGGCGACACAGGGCCAGGTCGTTAAATAAGCTCGCAATGTTTAAATCCACTTGTCAACGAAACGTGTCTCAGTTTATTGGAACGTTGCTACACACAAAATAATAAAATCATTCATTCATATTTTATGTAGTCATATATATATATATTTATATAATATGCTATGGTTCTTTCATAGCACTAAGAAACCAGGTTTTAATACTATAATTCGTTTTTGTGGATAAAATATTTTACAGTTTGGTATTCAACAATTAGACAGTAAACATGTAAATGCAAATACAACTAAAACAACCAACAATACATACATATACATATACATATACAGATTTCAGCATTAATACATTAAATCTCAATAAATGAATTAAAAAACATTTACTTCCACAACAATAGAATGTTTGTTTTAGACTATATTTTTTAAAATTAATTTGTAAGAAATTCCAAGATACTATGTATTGCAAATGTGTGTTTAAATATAGTCTGCAAGATTTTTATGAATTTATCCAAGAAAGCTATACAGAAAAACAACATAACTGCAGAATAAATTAGGTTATATTAACAAATTTTTAAGAAATACGAATAACAACAATAAAAACAAAGCGTTATGAAAAATTCAAGTCCATATGGTAAATAAAAAGAAAGAAGCATTTTACTAATGTAAATGCGCTAACTACTGCTATCGATAACAATATGTTACAAATATTTAATATTAATTTCATGTGCTTAATTCCTTATTGCGTTCAAAACATATTTTGTGCGCTGAGTTTCTCTCCAAAATATATTGTTGGCACGTTCTATAGGAATACTAATCTTCTCAACAAAATAAGTTTTAAGAGCATATCATCTGCATTTTTTTCAGGTGATACAATTTGACTATTTCAACAGTAAGAGGTTAAGAAATGTCTCAACAGTAAGAGGTTAAGAAATCTCTCAACAGTAAGAGGTTAAGAAGTGGCTCAATGATAAGAGGTTCATATTGTTGTGAAGTCCTATTTTTATGGAAATAAATGCTAGTAACATTTATTATTTATGCAATAAAAGCTGTTTAATTAATTGACTATAACAAACTGTATTTACTTTTTACATAATATGCTAAAAACAAACAACTGTTTCACTGTATTTACAAGATTATTATTCAACTAATCTAACAAAAATGCTTTTTTAAAAAGCAACTAAAAGTGTAGGAATTATTGTGTGTCTATTGATGAATACATTTTATTAAAATACAATCATATAAAGTTTAGGATATGTTTTCTTGTAGCTGCATTTTAAAATCTGTGGGGACTATGGAAAACAACACTATGCTAATCAAATTGACTTCTCAAAGGCATTTATTCTACCTAATCACAATATTTGAAGAACATAACAATAATTATGTACATGAAAACTTAGTTTTAAAACAATCCAGAACAACAGTCGTTGACAAAACTAAGAAGGGATTAAAACACTCATCGAAACTAAACCTGGCTTCTTAGAGTCAACAACAACAATAATAAAACTAATGATATAACAAAATAAAATGGGAACTAGAAAGTAAAAAAGTCCTTCCGACCAGAGAGCTGAGAAGGAATAGGACTGCGCCTTGATGGGATTTGCGCATTTTGGACCCAAGAAAGAGAAGCAGAAGATTTCTTCAATCATCTGATTCTATCCAATCGATCCTTGCCCAATCTGGGAGTTCAGTCTGGTAACTCCAACCAGGTCCCTGGAAGTAAATTAGATAATGCAAAAACCTCTTTAGTCACTCTTACAAAGCAATTAAAAATAAAAATGAAAAGTTTTAATCCCCTGTTCATGCATATGCAAAATTTAATGTAAGTAAAAAATAGAAGATATTAACAAAACCCCAGTAATAAATATTAGAAAAATTAGTCATGTAGACGAAAACCTTAAAATAAAATAAACAAGAAACTTCTCTACTTTGCCTTGGTTTGGTTACTTAACTTGGCTCCGCACTGGTTTAGATCTTTGCTATGCGAACATACATACACACATACACACACAGACACACACACACACACATACACACACACACAGACACACAGACACACACACACACACACACACACACACATATATATATATATATATATATATATATATATATATATATATTATACGCATTATATAATAATAAGAGGATCTGTTAACAAGCTCAAGGTTTTGATATTGCTAGGAATGTATTGGCCAAAAGCTCCAGGCCTCTTGAGTAAGTACATTTTTGTTTGTAAACGGTTTATTAAAATAAAAAAGATATAATCAGAAAAAAATCCACCAATATTAATATATAATTAGAATAATATTTATTTCTAACTTTCATATGCTAAAACAACAGATGGTTAGGTTTAAAAGCACAACGAATATTACTTGAAAATATATATTGGAGGCTGGAGAAGTTGTAAGACAAAAACATTTCCTCCAAGTGTAAGTTAACAATTTAACAACTTATAGTTAGTAAAAAGTCTGGCCGCAATTAATATCAAAGTGTAATAAGTAACTAACAACCAGCTCATCATGAACAGCAACAAGATTTCGATATTTAAAAATATATATTTATAATGTGCGTACATCATAGATTATTCTGCAACCTAGTTTTTTTTTTACACGAGTATAAATTGTTAGTCTTTATTTATAAAACCTAATATACACTGTCCTTAAAATAACTGTGAACATCGAAAAAACCCATAGGCTTTTGCTTATCTCACTTCACCACTGAATATTTATGAATAGTAGGTAATCAATCCTCAGTTAAGTAATATAACTCCCAATTTCAAGACTTCTTTACAGACTACTTATTAACTTTGAACTTTAACGGGTCACCAGGACAGCATCAGAGGTAAAGAGCAACTCAGCCATCTTACTGTTTACTTTTAATACACAGTGAGAATGTTAGTAATCAATAACCAATTATCCTGTGTTAAAACAATGTTGTCCATGTACAGGCTCCATCCACTCCTGGCCTAGCTATTTGCTCTTCAAAAAATGAAACTCATGTACCTTATATTTCTTTCAGCTGGAATCCAGTTCTGTTAACAGCTGACAGAAATAACCCCATGTGCTACCAAATTTATAGTCTAAAACTTAGGTACAAATTTTAATTTTTAAATATATTTTTCAAGTTTATTATATATTCAGGAATTGCATCTCTGTGGCCAAATGGATTAGAGGATTTGACTGATAACATAAAAATGCAGGGTTCAATTCTTGATAATGTCAAAACATTTCTGTGTGCTTTTTCAGCTTCTAGGATGACTTAGCCTTGAAAACTTAGTTTCTAGGGTAATTAAGGCAGGTAGAGAGATAGTAATGGCCACATTATAGTCCTTAAATACCATATCACGTACAAAAGGCAGCTCTACACATAAGACCTTATTAATCTTCTACATTCAAGATGCAAGTCAGTGTTTTAAAGGATGTGTTAGAAATCTTTTTGTAAGCAATTGCCAATTGTCTCCAAGTGGCGATGGAGATTCATTTAACTATGTATAAGGCATTATTTGTATATTGGGTTTTAATTTCCGTGAACCTTTATTATTTATTTTGAAGTAATTAAATTGCCTAACTTATAGTTTGAGTAAACTTACAAAAAATGTAATTATATAAGGCAAAAATCAGTCTGAATCTTTAACGCATTTAGAATTTTCAAGTTACTAGAACAACTGGAAAGTTTTGACCCATTTAACGGTTGATATTTTTTTAAAGGCTACTTAGAAATTCTATTGTTTTGGCCTTTTAACTTGCGCACTCTGAAACAAAATATTATCTAGATTTATTATCACTGATGAAAGTCATTTTCAAGATGTCAGAGCATTTAAAATTAGAAGTTAAACAAAAAACAATCATATTTGGCTTCAATATTATTTCAGAATTCTGTCACTCATTAAACTGATTGTCCAAAGACATATTGTAACTCCCAGCAAATCAAAAGTTGTTTTGTATGATATGATTAAATTCAAAGGTTTTTTAGTAATTTTCAAATGTCAGTATTATTCTTGTGATTTGATTTTTTCCCATTTAGTGAATGATTTTAGATTGTAAAAACTCTCCTCTGTATCCTACTCAGTTGAACTCTCTCAAATAGTCGTCCTTTCACTTGTTTCCTATTTGCTATACATCTTGTCTTGAATTCCTTTAGTCCATGACAATAAAGGATTACCTCCCTCTATCTTACAAATATACTGTTCTTATAATTTACATCTTCAGAGGATTTTGGAGAACATTTCTTAATACTTCTTCCTTGCTCTTTGTAACAGATTTCCTTTCACTTAGTACTTTCACCCAAAAGTCTTGGGTATATATTTACAGTTTTTATTTCAAGTAAAACAGTATTCAGTGGCGTAGCCAGGACAATGTTGGAGGGGGGAGCGACGAGGAGAGTCAAGGAGAACATTTCTGAATGCTTCTTCCTTGCCCTTTGTAACAGATTTCCTTTCAATTAGTACTTTCACCCAAAAGTCTTGGGTATATATTTACAGTTTTTATTTCAAGTAAAACAGTATTCAGTGGCGTAGCCAGGACAATGTTGGAGAGGGGAGCGACGAGGAGAGTCAAGGAGAACATTTCTGAATGCTTCTTCCTTGCTCTTTGTAACAGATTTCCTTTCACTTAGTACTTTCACCCAAAAGTCTTGGGTATATATTTACAGTTTTTATTTCAAGTAAAACAGTATTCAGTGGCGTAGCCAGGACAATGTTGGAGGGGGGAGCGACGAGGAGAGTCAAGGAGAACATTTCTGAATGCTTCTTCCTTGCCCTTTGTAACAGATTTCCTTTCAATTAGTACTTTCACCCAAAAGTCTTGGGTATATATTTACAGTTTTTATTTCAAGTAAAACAGTATTCAGTGGCGTAGCCAGGACAATGTTGGAGGGGGGAGCGACGAGGAGAGTCAAGGGGGAAATTGTGAACATTTTAATCTCTAGAAATCATATTTTAAGGCATTTTGGCACTTAAAATTACGTAATTGTTGGGTCGTCAAGAAGCTGTTTCGCTAATAATCTAACGTTGTTTTATGAGGTAATATTTTTCTCCTAAAACTAATTAGTCTGATGTGGGCATGTGACCTCTTGTGTATCAGGCTAGGTTCCTGATATTAATTATTTGAATGCATTTCATAATTCTCAGATACGCTGCCAAAACAAGATTAAACATAAAAGCCCTTGACATTGAATTTTATACTATATCCTACTAACTGGTAAGCTATAAAATAAATTCTTTCTGTAAATGACATTCTTTGAATTGAAGTTCCTTCATTGTTACCAACACCTTTACATATATTTAGTTCTTTTTCAATAACCTCATTCTTACTTAAATTATTTTTCAAGTCTACTTTATTCAAAAATTTATTTCATGAAAACTAAATCTTCTTAATATTTAAAAAACTTTCCTTTTTAATTAAATTTTTTTGCAAAAAAAATTATATTAAGGTATTATTGTAATTAGTTTTAAAATCATTAAAAGATTTTTCCAACTAATCTTGTATAGAATACACTAACCCTGTACTTCCAAGCATGAAGATACATGATGAGATCTCTTGGCTTCGGATCACGGTATTTTACTTTACATTCATAACAGTGGGGATCTGACGTGAGTTTATCCGGATGAAAGGCAAGGTCAGGCGCTTCATGTCCTGTCTGCGTTGCAACGGTCACTTTGTTACTTATGGAACACTGCAGCAACGGCGACGGGGTTGGTACCATCATGATCGCGCTGTTATTTTCACAAGGCGAGGGTTCCCTGCTTGATCCTGCAGCAGTAATAAAATTACATGAAAGCAAAATACAGTTAGTTGCTCTCTAGTAAAATTGAACACAAAAAAAGTTTCAAAATATTAAGTAAATAAATAGAAATAATACAATGGGGCAAAAGAAACTTACTAATTTTAACTTCCAAGGTTATCTGATCATTATTCATATCATTTAGACTAAATATACTGTAGCAAAGACATACATAGAACAAAATTTCGGGGGATGTTCAACAACCACGGAGTCAGGAGGGGTCCGGTGGATCTTCGCTATGAAAATTTTGAATATTGTCTTGAAAACCGAAATTTTAGGAATGTTTTGGACTTCATTAGAATGATGGTTTGGATATATATATTGTAAGGTTATTAAGTGTAATTAAAGAAAAGAAATTCCGCAACAGATGTGGGAAAAATATAACTTTAACAAAAAAGTATACATTCTGTTATCTACTATACTTATTTCCGTCAATGTTTAATTTTATTTATGGTATGTTTATTTTTAAATACTAGAAATCTCATTTCACACCTCACCTAACTCCAACATTTTAAACTGACCTACTTTATTAATACTCATTCATGAGTGTCTTCAGGATTTATTTTTTCAGGTAGGCACAGTTTGGGCGATCCATGACTTCAGGGGAGGTGGAGTGGTTATTTCAATTGCCCCCCCCCCAGAAATTGTTTAAAATTTAAATGGTGGGCTTAAGGGAAATTTTACTCTTTGGGCAAATAGATATAGTAAGCTAAACTAAAACGATTATTTGCCATTTTATTGTTGCTTGTTGCATTTTAAATTTTGCTATAATATGAGCATTTCTTTTGATCTTATATATATATATATAATTAAATAACACTTTCATAAACAAGTTTTTTTAAATTTTAGTTTTCTTCATGCATTGATGCTATTCGGTGTTTGGCAATATCAGCATTATTGGCATTTTCTAATTACTTTATAGTTCTATGACTACATCTAGACTGTCATATCTGGACTCACCCAGATGTAGTCATAGAACTATAACATACTTTGAAAATGTTAATAATGCTGATACTGCCAATCAGCAAAAAGCTTTAATGTATGAAGAAAACTAAAATAAAAAAATCTTGTTTATGAAAGTGTTATTTAACCATATTTATATAAAACAAGTAAAAGAGATTCATCCAAGGATTACAATATATATACTGGAGTCATTATTATTATTATTACTACCAAACAGCTAAAAGTAGCAACGTAGGATTAAACTAATCTATTGTAAATAAGCATCTATTTGATTGTAAAAAAATTGTATCTGTGTGTGATTAAAAAAAAAAAAAAAACAGCAATGAGGCTCTTGAAATGTAGGTGGGGAGAAATTTGTAAAATGAATGAAATACAGGTTAAAGATATAGGTTCTTTGCGTCAAATTAAGTGATGTTCTAATCAGAATTTAAAAAATTTTAATATATTATTTTGACAGAGATACAAATATCTTTCAGAATTATCACAGACAGAATACAAATCATATATCAATATTAGCAGCTAGTTTCATGTCTTCTAACAGTCTGTAAACTTTAATTAATAAAATTTAAAACAATCTAAATTTAATAATATAACTAGTTACACTTTTTAAAAAATGTTTTAACTTGCCTATAGTAGCACTTACTTTGCTTGTTGAGGACGGCTGTTTCGGGAGATGTGTCCCTTTGTCAACTCAGGCCGACGGTCTGAGTTGACTAAGGGACACATCTCCCGAAACAGCCGTCCTCAACAAGCAAAGTAAGTGCTACTATAGGCAAGTTAAAACATTTTTTAAAAAGTGTAAGTGATTACTATTAGCTCACGCGAAGATGGGATCAACAAATGTTAATAGAACTAGATATTTCTTTCAGAAAAATTGACTTAATAATGTATTTTATATATAGACCTAATTACTTTAATAATAATCCATCACCATTTACTAACAGAGGTAATTTAAAGTTTTGCATTTACTTAACCAACAACCTATTCATTGTTTAGTTATAACCAAGTAATATTTTTAAACGTATTGTTATTGTTATTGCAATTTAAAGTTCAAATGCTGCTGACAAAAGTACAGGATTTGGCATGAAACATGAGAAACTGTTAAACCTAAATGTAAACATCAAACTTAAAGTTAATACGCGCCTCATTGATTCTCTACCATATGTAAACATTGAGGCCTAATGTTAGCTAACAATACTTGAATGGGAGGATGGTCAGATTGGTTAATACAGCAGAGATTAATTTTGTGACTTTTGCAATTTGTTTAGATTTTTCCCTCTTCTTTCTCTTTCAAATCAGAAAGAAGAATGAAGTCGACTTTGGTGAAAGATGCTATTACTAACTACCCTGTTTTCCATGCTTTAGGTTTAAGTAAATCATTTCTGGAAATGCAATGTAATGTTCAATATTAAGTAAATGCTTAAACTACAATAAATTAATTTTTAATTAAAAAGACGGTAAATTTCGGTCTCTAAAACCATTTAATGTTTAAAACTTTCAGTTTTTGTGTTGTGTATCTTGAGGTTTTTCTTATAATTACTTTTAGTTTCAACTTGGCAAAAAACACCTTACTGATATTTTTCAGCAGACGTGTTTCACACTAGGACAGTGTCACTGATTCACAGCATTGAACAATGCACTGACCTATTGTGAAACGCGTCTGCTGAAAAATACCAGTAAGGTGTTTTTTTGACAATTTGATACCAAAAGTGTAACATTTATTGTTCTAACAAAAAATGAATTCTCATCACTAATCAATACGCACTCTCAGTAGAAGCTTGAACATTCCATTATAATCTGTAATTGACAGAGATGTCCAATTTATTTAAATAACTTATACGTTTCTGTTCACATTTCCTACAAAACAACTGTTTTTACAAACATTGTTTGTCCTTTTCTAACACTTTACTGCACCTATGATATTAGTATTTGACACTTTGCCTTTATTTCACCTTGCTATTCATCCATGAAGACAATTTCTGTGATTGCAATATCACTGCCTTTGATAATTTTTAATACAGTATTTTCTATCTCACCCTTTTTAAGTTTTGTTTGTCATAATTCTGTTTTGTTTTGTTCAAAATTATTATCATTTGGTTTAACTATTCTACAAACTGACATTTTAAAAACTTAAAGACATTTCCCCATGAATTTGTTGTGATATGTGGTTTATAAGTATATTTCTTTAAAACATTTGTTACATAAACCTTGTAACTGCTATGTAATGGTGTTAACAATAAGTTAGATGAATCAGACATAAAAAAATATTATTTCAGAAAGAAATATTAAAAAGATGAATTTCTTCACGCACGGTAACCTTTCTGTATAATTAAAACAACAGGAAAATCACATTATAACATAATAAATTTTAAGAAACCTTTGTCTTCATCGTCATAGTTGAGAATGGGTTTAAACATTGACAATTCCGAATCTCCGTCCATCCCCAACCAGTTCTCAGCATTATGAATAGATATCAAATCCCGGATAAGTTCTTCATCTGTTTTACCAATGTTCCCATTTTTACCCTTCTCAGGTCCAAACACAGTGTGATTGTAAAGTGGATCGTTGACGACCGGGTAACCTGTAGAATTACAAAATATTGATTTTCTTATTTACAATAAACAACATTTAAAATGTTAGTTAAATCACCTCGACTACATGAAATATAGCTAAAATTTTTAAAGGGACTTAATGCAGATGGAAATCCATTGAAAAATTAAACTCAAGAACAAATGTAAAAAAAGTTATTGTTATTAAACTATACTAATGTAATATAATTTAACACACCTAGAAAACTATATTTAATTTAACTACAGTCAACCTAGATAAATCCCTCTCTCACTGTCCTTTCACACACCTCTCTCACACACCCATACAAATAAACACAAAACTCCTCACACATACATGTCATCATCTGTTGGCCACGAGAGTACATTAGACAGATAATTGGCACCTGTTTTAAAGTTAATTTTGGATAATGGGGTCAAAAAGTGTGTGGGATTCGCCATAACAAATTTACTGAAATTTTAAATTGAGCAAGAATGTATCTTGAGGATAAAATGTGTTTATATTGACAGTTTCAACAAACTTTGTAATCACCAATATCAATGTGTACTACATCAGAAAAACCAATTTATATTTTATAAAATATTTCTAAAAGAAGACTTTAAAATCTACCCACCTAAATACTGAAGATGAACTCGTATCTGGTGCATCCTGCCAGTGTGTGGTAAACACAGTACGACACTGGTGTCTGTTTTAGGGTTATAGCCTAACTTGTGGAAAGTCGTGTTACAGACTTTACCCTTAGGCGACACCTTGCACACTCCTATTTTGTAACTTACCACCTCTATGGGCTCTGAACATTCTATTTCACTGAAATTTAAAAAAAAACATTATTAGCAAATTGAACAAAACAAACTAATGGTAATTATGAAGTTGCTTGATGTAATCATCTTGAATTCACTGATTAAAATAATTTTAAAAATACTTAATTAAGTGAATACGTAATTGCTTACTTGCTGACGCGTTTCAAAACATTCGTTCCTTTTACAAAGCTAACCCTCTAATGTGCAGTAGAGGGTTAGCTTCGTAAAAGAAAGGAATGTTTTGAAACGCGTCAGCAAGTAAGCAATTACGTATTCAATTAGTTAAGTATTTTTAAAATTAGTTTAATTGTAGTTATATCAGGTATTCAAATGCCATAGATATCATGTGTGTGTGTGTGTGTACCTGGTGATTTAGAGAGTTTTCAAAAATAAAGAAAAATAATAAAACTTGGCTCTAGAGTCCGTAAAATTAAAAGTGTTGAAAGAAGTTATATTTAACCTCACTTTCTAACAATCTAAATATTTTAAAATCAAGTTTTCCTACATTACAATAGCTATGGTTTATAGGTATGTTACAATAACAAAATATCCGACTAGGAGGAATTCATATTTTAATGCACAAAATAAACAGGTCATGGGTAAAGTGAAAGATGGCCTCCTTTTTCTGTACAGTGATACACAATAATGTATGCAAAAAATGGAGACCACTTCACTATTCAACAAGTTAGGCTATGCTTATCAAACTGTTTTTTAAATATTTGTACATCTTTTTTTTTGTTTATAAACAAATCTAACCTAACCACATACTTTGCAGCTGTATTTTAATGAGGTATAACACAACACTCTGTTTTATAAGGAAGCCTTGGATTCGTAAACTTTCATATATGATATAGGTGAAGCTATTTTTGTCCCTTCAAATTCTTTCTAGAATATTTGCGGCGTCAGCACTGAATTTTTATGTGTTCCTCAGGACTTTCTACCACACCAGGCATTATGATTTTTGCAATTTCATGATGTCTGGATTGCCGATAATTAAAAATTAACATTGTCTTATATATTAAACAAATACTTTGCATGTGTTTACATTAATTTATACACATTTATTACTAATTAGTTTTTTTTATTATTTAATGCAAGAAATTGTATTTTTATATGAAATAAATATGTCTAAATATAAATTCATACTAGAAGCTGTTCATTCTAAGGAAAACCAAGAATTTTATATGATCAATTTGGCCTTATTATAGTTATAACAGTTTTTACTTTACTTTAGTTTAGACATAATACTTGCAATAGAGCAGTGAATACATATGCGTGTGCATACACACAGTCATGTAAACACAGTAATTATAAAATACCACTTCACACTGCCCTATCCTCACCATAGTACTGTTTTATTTCTATTCAAACTTATATCACAGTTCTCTTTCAAAAATACTGAACGAGACATAGAAAGAGACTTGACATGCGCAGGAGGGGAGTTCGCCGACTAGTGGAGGTGTAAAGCCAGGCAGCTGTCTTCCTCTTGCTTGCATCCAACCGGTTGTGGCGGAGCGATACGTACAGCAGCAACAACGAGTCAACGGCCCCCCACCACTCTAAATGCTAAGTAAGTAAGCATCGATAGAATAAGTCTCTTGGTATGTCTCGCGAGCTATTGCAAATGCTTTTTTAATGCTGTCTGAAAGTTTTGGGATATCAACTTTAATGAAAAGAATTTTAAACAAAATTTCTTTTTCTCTCATTAAGCTAAGATGAACGATCAACAGTTAACAAAATCTCCATCAAAACGAACCCAAACACCATCGAAATGAAAAAAAAGAAGTACATGTTTGGTCTCTTGCTTCTTTTAGTAAATGTCATTAAAAACTTTCCCAGTTATTCTGAATTATGCAAATTGTTTCGTGTTTTGAGTTGATCAGAAAATTTGCATATAAAGATTAAAATAACAGCTCTGAATATATATAAGATTATGTTGAGGACATAAAACCTCCTTTTTTGGGACTATAGGGAATGATCAGGGCTTCTGGTGCAGTCCCATATTTACTCTCTATTGGAGTCATAGGCAGATATGCATCTATTAGAACCCTGAGTAGAACGATCATGTCTGCCTGGAGCAGCTAATTGTATTTTGTGAAATTTAAAGGTAAAGAGGCGAAAGAGTTAATAATAATGAACCTTTGGGTACTGTATTTGAACTAATCAGGGCGTGAAAAACAAGAGTTGGGTAAAACAAACAGAACTAAGCTAGTAAAGAGAATCTATGTAAGCCAAGAGTAGACGAAGAAAGACCTATGAGGATATAAAAACCACAAGCCTCTATACTAAATGTTCACATTAGGAGGTTAAAGCCCTGGGTAGGCGGTTTGGGAGTACGTAACTAGTAAAATTATATTGTGGACTTCAGTTTCAGCATCAGGTTGTAATTCTTGACTAAATATAAATGGGAGGGGTCAACCTCATGTCAGTGTTATAAAGGGGGCACAGAGCCTAAAAAAGTGAGAACCCCAGATCTATTAGGTACAAGAAGTTTTACCACAACGCAAGACTGACTCGAGATACCTCGAAAAGCATATTAAAGTACATTTATTAACAATGGGAGATATCAGGTCTGGGATTAGGTTTTAAAGTTAATTGGAAAAAACTAAATCAGCCCCCTCCCTATATCTAGTCTAAAATTAAACCGTTAACTTACTCTGGGAACTCTCCTTCAACCCTACAAACGTATTCCTTTTGAACCTGTCGATTTCTAATTTGGTGTTCCATTTGTCTAGCTTTCTTTGGTGTCCGTCCAAACAGTAGGAGTCCGCTGGTCAACCTATCTAGGCGGTGAATTGTTCTCAAGTTCTTCAGGTGGTATTCTTTGGCCAAAATAAACACCACAGTGTTGTGCCTGTACCGGCCGCAAGGATGGACCTAAAATTTGAACAAGTCATTTACTTTAAACATCTATGCTTGGCAAATAATAATCTGTGACAACAATTCCAGCATTGAATCTGAAAGAGCAATTGGAATTGTGTTTTCCCAACATTGTTACTACATTTACTACACAACAATTTTTGGAGTACTTCCGATAGAAATAATTATTTAGTGAAAACAAAGAGTGCCGGTCGGTTATAATTTAATAATGAGTTATTATGAAATAAGAAAACTAGTAAGAATAAAGTAACGGTAAGACAACAAATTATCTATGTTAAATATTTCACTCTTCTTGTGAACGTTTCGGCCATGCACAGTATCCTCATAATCCTCATCAATACCAGGATCCTACTACATTTGACTCTAATACATTCCTAAGAATAAAATATTTAATTCAGGGTTCACAATGTGTAGGTTTTTAGTCTTGATAAAGACTCGGAGAGTACTTTGAAAGGTTTAAACGTTGGAAAGAAGATTAAAATCACTAGATAAAAACATTTACTGTGTTGCTATTCAGTAGAGACTAATTATTACAGAAATAAAGGTACATAGTTTTTAAGTACAAAACCTTTTAAGTACTACAAGAAGATTTAAAAAGCAAAGAATTCATATCAGTAGTTAAATCACACCAATTATAAGTTTTCTTACTTAAAAAAGATTTT
This sequence comes from Prosapia bicincta, assembly GCA_036971475.1. Taxonomy (NCBI): domain Eukaryota; kingdom Metazoa; phylum Arthropoda; class Insecta; order Hemiptera; family Cercopidae; genus Prosapia; species Prosapia bicincta. The sequence continues at coordinate 219,037,362 of JBAIZL010000004.1, forward strand.
AAAATAATTTTATATGAGTATTTAACCCATACACATAAAGACTAACTGGCTACCAACTCTCGATGAAGTCGAGATAATTTTTTTATTTATTAATGCAATCATAAGCTCTATCAGCTGTTAAAAATGATACAATGATGCAATAATTTTTATTATATTGCTGTTATGAAGTGTTTCGTTATATTGCATTATGAAACCACTTCAACAATACAAGCTTGTTTACGCAGAATATAAGCAATAAGTGAGATAACTACAAACACCACCTGTGCCAGGCAATATTCATGCTTTTCCAGCACCAGTTTACAAACTGCAATGAAACCAAATCGCGTCAACTTTTGATGTGGTAAGAAAATACAACTTAAACTCATCCACTGACAAAACAATTGGGTAAAATCAAATTCAACTTTTCATGTATAACGTAAATACAATTTACGTCAACTGAAAATAACAATTTATTAAAACCGAATCTACTTTTGATGAGCAACGTAAACACAATTAAACCCCATCAACTGACAAAACAATTCACTAAAATCGAGTCTACTTTTGATGAGCAACGTAAACACAATTAAACCCCATCAACTGACAAAACAATTCACTAAAATCCAGTCTACTTTTGATGTTCATCATAAATACAACTTAAATCCATCAACTAACAAAACAATTCGTTAAAATCAAGTCTACTTTTGATGAGCAACGTAAACACAATTAAACCCCATTAACTGACAAAAAAAAATACTAAAATCGAATGAATTTTTGATGTGAAACGTAAATACAATTTAAACTCGTCAACTGACAAAACAATAAATAGAGCTCTAATTAAAAAAAAAAAAACATTCTTTTTGAAAACCTGCTTGTTTTTAAAACCAGGCTTAAAGTATGATTGACTATTAAATTTTGACATAAGCTTATGTTTACCAATCCAATAGCAGCCATTGTTTGATTGAGTAAACTTGATTTAGTAATAAATAATAAATCGTTTTAGTTAAAATTAGGCTATCTGTAAAGCTAATTGGCTTGAATAATTTTCATTGCTTTTGATATTATATATACGTAAAATTACAAATAATATTATTTGTATAGGTGGACAATTTAACTATATTTGATGTTAAGTATTTATTATTACAAATTCGGCATTTATACAACAAATACGTAAACGCGGTCGAACATGTGTGTATACATTGCAGACTCATAAATCACGGCGCCGTGTATGCAATTTAACGTCACTGGACAAGTAACGAAAGTTAGCAAAAGAGAAAATGTAAAAATGTGACAGATGGTTTGAACAAAGTGGCTCTTTCTGTGCTCCTGAGCGAAAGTTTGCCCAGTTCTTAGTAATTAGGGTCCTGTTTGGAGACACACAAACTGCAGTTCTTTCTAAATCTTGTGTGGTAATTCTCTTGTCACTTTGTGTGCGGTTAAACAGTATTTTGTTTTAAAACTATGTTTTAAAGTAAAATTTCACTCGGTTTTTGTTCTTTATAATGCTCTCTGATGTTTGAGATATGCAGCTGTGTGTCACTTATAATTGTGCTCAGGGGAGGTGTGAATATTGCCTCTGGCCAGTGGTGTGTAGTTATCTCCAAGTTATTGTTTACCAGGTGTTTAAATGAACTTGAAGATCCTTGAGGGACTTCTGATACACTTGTGTCAATACACAGTGTATTGTACTGTTATATTTAAAAACAGTTAAAAAAATAATAAAATATTTTAAAAAATGCTAATACTAGTATACAAAGCATGCGAGGAACATAGGTTACTTGGGTAAAGAGCTGTCATGCAGAACTACAGCTGAAGATAAAACAGTGTTTAATATGGTTCATGTTAATTGAAGATTAAGTCAAACAATTAAAATATACTATAAAATAAGAGATACAAATTAATACAACATTAATGTTACTGAATACAGGACTGTTGATATTTAGGTAGTGATCAAGTTTATCATAGATGGCTGACAAAGGCTATTAAAGAGTGAGGAACAATCTAGTGAGGTTGAATGAAGTCAAACTCTAAATACAAAAAGCGAAGTGTATTTTAAGAAGAACTTGATTGTTTTTTTTTTAAAATAGACCTTTAAAGTGAGTTTTGTAAAAAAACATATAAACGGTGTTGAAGTTTCTATTTTTATTTTCTCATTTGTCATAAATTTGATTGAAAAGCAATTTCTGCAGATTGTATCAAACTGTATATTACAGGTAAAGTAAATGCAATATCGAACCTACAATTAAGTATTGGCCTATTATATATTTTGTGCTATATTACCAATTTATGACGTCACAGATTTTATTTACTTTTCACAACTCATAATTCCATTATTTATTTTTTAAAAAATAAATATTACTAAAATAATTTTTAAAATATTTTTGTAAATAACATCAGTTAGATAGTTTGCGTTTAGTTTCAGTGCTTTCGTCCTCTGATAATGACGGGCACCGAAGTGAAGTGAGTTATGTAACGTTATACTGATGGCGAGGTAACATACAACACTGTGAAAACGCTCTACATCAGGATGGTAAGAATAGTAGAATACGCGCTGTAATAGCGTTAATAAAGTGAACTTTTGTTTTATTAGCTTTAGATCTTTGAAGCTATTAGCTTTCGACTTTTGAAGCTATTAGCTTTCGACCTTTGAAGCTATTAGCTTTCGACCTTTGAAGCTATTAGCTTTCGATCTTTGAAGCTATTAACTTTCGATCTTTGAAGCTATTAGCTTTCGATCTTTGAAGCTATTAGCTTTTGATCTTTGAAGCTATTAGCTTTCGACCTTTGAAGCTATTAGCTTTCGATCTTTGAAGTTATTAGCTTTCGATCTTTGAAGCTATTAGCTTTCGGACTTGATTTTAACACTGTTCAAAAGCTTATTTAATACATATCAAGTAAAGATTTGGAACCTCGTACAATATTTCGATTAGTTTTTTAATTTGTTTTTACTATTATTAAATTTTAATTAAAACGCAAGCATTTTGAAAATATTACACACAGTTACTTTTATTAATTGGTTCAGTAAAACCAAGCTCTCTGACTAATCTTAGATAAGCCAGACGTAAAAAAACGTGTTTTTGGTAAGTGAGAGAGCGAGATGCTTTTTATAAAGTCATAAAACGTTTTCCATTGTTATTCCAGTGAGGTTTAAAGCAAGCAAATCACTCCTCCCTTTTAAAATAGTTTCAAGAAATAAACAAAATGTCCATGGAAAATATAGATGTAAAAAATACAGAGTTGAAGAAATGTTACCGTTTGTAAATAGTTTAAAAGATATACAATGATATAATAACGTTTCACTCATATTTTAACAAAATATAATAATAAAGGAAACATATATTTACATTTTTGTTGTTGTTTATTTAAGTGTCCAACAGGATTAAATTGTAAGTGAAGTTGAGATGTGACTGTTAGAAATGTTTATATAGAACAACAATGCTAATACCACAAGTTCTAGAATAATTACATGGACGCACGTTTGTGCAAACATTTAGTTTATATAAGTGAAACAACAGGATTAAATTGTAAGTTCAGTTGAGATGTGACTGTTAGAAATGTTTATATAGAACAACAATGCTAATACCACAAGTTCTAGAATAATACATGGACGCACGTTTGTGTAAACATTTAGTTTATATAAGTGAAACAACAGGATTAAATTGTAAGCGAAGTTGAGATGTGACTGTTAGAAATGTTTATATAGAACAACAATGCTAATACCACAAGTTCTAGAATAATTACATGGAAGCACGTTTGTGCAAACATTTAGTTTATATAAGTGAAACAACAGGATTAAATTGTAAGTGAAGTTGAGATGTGACTGTTAGAAATGTTTATATAGAACAACAATGCTAATACCACAAGTTCTAGAATAATTACATGGAAGCACGTTTGTGCAAACATTTAGTTTATATAAGTGAACAACAGGATTAAATTGTAAGTTCAGTTGAGATGTGACTGTTAGAAATGTTTATATAGAACAACAATGCTAATACCACAAGTTCTAGAATAATTACATGGAAGCACGTTTGTGCAAACATTTAGTTTATATAAGTGAAACAACAGGATTAAATTGTAAGTTCAGTTGAGATGTGATTGTTAGAAATGTTTATATAGAACAACAATGCTAATACCACAAGTTCTAGAATAATTACACGGAAGCACGTTTGTGTAAACATTTAGTTTATATAAGTGAAACAACAGGATTAAATTGTAAATGAAGTTGAGATGTGACTGTTAGAAATGTTTATATAGAACAATAATGCTAATACCACAAGTTCTAGAATAATTACATGGAAGCACGTTTGTGTAAAAATTTAGTTTATATAAGTGAAACAACAGGATTAAGTTGTAAGTGAAGTTGAGATGTGACTGTTAGAAATGTTTATATAGAACAACAATGCTAATACCACAAGTTCTAGAATAATTACACGGAAGCACGTTTGTGTAAACATTTAGTTTATATAAGTGAAACAACAGGATTAAATTGTAAGTTCAGTTGAGATGTGACTGTTAGAAATATTTATATAGAACAACAATGCTAATACCACAAGTTCTAGAATCATTACACGGATGCACGTTTGTGTAAACATTTAGTTTATATAAGTGTAACAACAGGATTAAATTGTAAGTGAAGTTGAGATGTGACTGTTAGAAATGTTTATATAGAACAACAATGCTAATACCACAAGTTCTAGAATAATTACATGGAAGCACGTTTGTGTAAACATTTAGTTTATATAAGTGAAACAACAAGATTAAATTGTAAGTGAAGTTGAGATGTGACTGTTAGAAATGTTTATATAGAACAACAATGCTAATACCACAAGTTCTAGAATAATTACATGGAAGCACGTTTGTGTAAACATTTAGTTTATATAAGTGAAACAACAGGATTAAATTGTAAGTGAAGTTGAGATGTGACTGTTAGAAATGTTTATATAGAACAACAATGCTAATACCACAAGTTCTAGAATAATTACATGGACGCACGTTTGTGTAAACATTTAGTTTATATAAGTGAAACAACAGGATTAAATTGTAAGTTCAGTTGAGATGTGACTGTTAGAAATGTTTATATAGAACAACAATGCTAATACCACAAGTTCTAGAATAATTACATGGAAGCACGTTTGAGTAAACATTTAGTTTATATAAGTGAAACAACAGGATTAAATTGTAAGTTTAGTTGAGATGTGACTGTTAGAAATGTTTATATAGAACAACAATGCTAATACCACAAGTTCTAGAATAATTACATGGAAGCACGTTTGTGTAAACATTTAGTTTGTTAAAGCTCTGGAACTTAATATTAGACCACAGTTACGTAATTTGTGTTTATAAATTTTATCACAGTTTAAAAAACTTCTAATTATAAAACAATTTCCTGAGAAAAAAGGTTCAACTATAACATAATGGTTTCTAACTTGCTTATAACATAGTGGCTTAACTTGCTTGCTTAGAGAATCTGGACCTTTGTGCTTACTGAACTTCTTTAAAGCTGGAGTAAATTAAACAAGTAAATTGAAAGGAATATAAATATTCTAATAAAATTCAGTAAAGAAAATTAGAACTTCACAGAAAGAATACTTATTTAATATAAACGATTTGGTAAAAATATAGTCTTAATGACGTTGGTTTAAAAAATGTTTTTTTAAACTACTTGTTTTAATGGATAGAACTCGAATATCAACTTTTTTTCTGCGGAAATACGGAAAGTTACTTTTTTTCACTTTTTAAATGTTAGTCTGTAATAGCATGTAGGCCTATAGCGTGAAGCTATACAGCGCACTGCACTACGTCTACATTTGGTTGTAATCTTATACAACATTACTATATACTTATATTAAAATATACATACGAAGTATCAAGTCTACATGCTACAGACTATCATTAAAAATGTGCAAAAAAATTAACTTTTCCTATTTTCCGTGGAAAAAAGTTAATATTCGTGTTCTACACATTAAAACGAGCACTTAAAAAAATTAACAATATCAATATTAATTTATGCTATACATGTCATTACAGACTAACATTTAAAATGTGAAAAAAGTAACTTTCCGTATTTTCCGCAGAAAAAAAGATGATATTCTTTTCTACACATTAAAACGAGTAATTAAAAAAAAAAAAAAAAAAAAAAAAAAAAATTAAAAACCAACGTCATAAAGACTATATTTTCACTATATTTTTTAAGATATATTTTTTTATGACTAAATTTTCAATAACAAGAATATTTCGAATAATTCACAAGGTTGAAAATTTTTCACTGAACATAGTGTAGCATCTACCATCCACTATTATAAGACCTGACGTTAGTTTGTAGTTAAAGGTAGAAGTTTTTAACATGTAACCTTACAGTCAGCGAAATGTTCAGATTCGCCAATCGTTAAATCTTGTTATTTAAATAGTTTATATACATGAAAATTACAAAAAAGAAACAATTGCCAATACAGAATATATTTTCCATGATGAATAATATTTTTATATATTTCCTAAATAAGAATTTTTAAACTTCAAAGACCAAGATTTTCGCTAATTTAACATTATTGGTATTATCAGGAGCTCTTGACTTATAAACAGTTAAAAAAACATACAACTGACTGTAAAACCTGTCAATTAGTGGAGGGTTTCCTGGTACAATATGGTAAATTGAAAAAATTATTAAAAAAGCAAATAATAATAAGAAACATGAGAAACTACAAATACAAGAATACATTATGTACAAGAATACATACAATGCAATACTTTTCGTTGGCAAACGGTACCATGATCACCATGAATAATCAAAATCATCAGATTAGGAACACATCACATTATTCCTGATCATGTTGGTACTGTTTGCCAAAGAAAAGCTTTGAATTGTTACAATAATGTATTCTTGTACTGGTAGATTCTCATGCTTATATGTATATATATATATATATATATATATATATATATATATATATATATATATATAATCTATATTAAATATGGTGATATGTTTTTTTGTAATATATTTAATAAATTAAAAATATTTCAAAAAGAAGAATACTTTCAATACATATATTATTCAAAGCTTTACGCCGATAAAACAGTACCAGCATCTTCAGGAAAAATAATTATCTAACAAAATGGTAATACTAATTTTGTTAGATAATTATTTTTCCTGAAGATGCTGGTACTGTTTTATCGGCGTAAAGCTTTGAATAATATATGTATTGAAAGTATTCTTGTTTTTGAAATATTTTTAATTTATTATATATATATATATATATATATATATATATATATATATATATATAAATTATGGTTGAAATTTGATTTGAAAATTTTGATGTTTATCAAAAACAAAAATTAAAAAGTTGAAATTAAAACTTTTATTAATGCTCACTCCCATTCAATTTGATTAAATGCCTTTTTTTATATACATCATTTATTGAATTTGGAAATTAAACTTAAAAACGAAATTTTTAGTATATAATAGTTAATATTTCATCAAAGAAGGATTATAAAAATATAATAATTTTTGTTCGGAACATAAATTTCAAACAATGTATGAAAATATACCATTTTAAAATTACTTCCAAGACTTTTCAGAACTTATGACTCATTAAACATTTATACAATTGTTAGCCAATTACAAATGCAACTTTCCAGTGGTAATTGCAAACTAAATTACAAGGTAAATCTATGAAATTAGCAAGCTTAAACCAACATCCCATTACACAGGGTTAACTAGACCATGCATTGAGCACTAACTAAGGGATCGATGAGATATGTTAATCGGAGTAAACACTAAAGTTAAACGGACAACATCTGAGGTTGGTAACACTTACCGGAAGTGAACAGGGTTTATCCAAGGCCACAATGTCATCGTCAACATGAACCAGTCTCAACGATTTTGCTAACACTGGGGTCTCATGTCTGCAATGGGCAACTCCACTAAGTGAGTGAGTCGTCGAACAAACATCATGCAATCACTACTATGTGTGTTTGTCTGTTTGTGTTCACACACGCACAACTACATAGAGGCTAACATAAGCTTAAGACTAACTGACGTACGTGGGCGTAACAGAACTAGAGTAAGGCAGAGTGGTGAGAACAGAAGAGAGCAGATCTAGCAAAGCAGAAAACACTGAGCGATATTATATTGTATGAGGTTTTGTTTCAGTGCCACTTAGAGTTGCGTCTCCACTTAGATTCTACTAATACCAAATAGGTTTACAGGTTCCTTGTCTAGGCATCTGATAATACCAATCGTTAATTGAAAAAAAATTAATTTATTATTACATAAGTGCGTTTGTTATTCCCAGGTCCCTTTTTATCGCATGATTAAAGGGGTTTCGGCCCTTCTGTAAGGCGTCTTTATCAAAGCAATAAAATTACTCTAATTGAAAATTGCTCTACTTTCAATTGCAAACTAGCAATAACACACACACACACACACACACACACACACACACACACACACACACACACACACACACACACACACACACACACACACACACACACACACACACACACACACACTCACACATACAAATTACTTCGGATTACCCGGCACTCGGTAAGTCGGAGCTCGGATAATCGAGATTCTACTGCATATTTCTAGTAGATTGTCAGGGGCGAACAGTATGTACGGTTTGTAAAGATACAGAGTAGCTTACCGAGTGAAAGCTACTTTACTGAGTAGCTTCTTCTTCTAAAGCCAAAGAAAGAAGAATAAATTCAAAATACGAAGTAAAAATATCGCCCTCCGGTCTTTAAGGGAGGAAGGTCAAAGGGGAGGATTTATTCTTGTAGAATGTTGGACACTGAGAGATGGTAGTGTTTGCTATGTTTTCGCAGGTCTCTATTCTGAGACATTCACACAGTCTTATACTAAATAAAAAAGATTGTTTAATTTTTCGAGACATGCGACCGTTGTACATGTTTATGCCTGCTTTATAAATAAAATAGACTAGTGCGGAAATTTGAAGATGGGCGTCTTATGTAACCGTGAATCATGTCAAGAGAAGAAATGTAAACAAATTGATAAATCTTGGAAGAAGAGTAGCGGACTCTACGACAAAAGAACCTACGCTCCTCTTACAATTCCTAAGGAGAAGCACTAACTAGTTATATTCAACTATCCTACCGAATCGTAGAGATGAGAACTATCCAACATTCTTACAGCAAACGCTGTTCCTTACTATAGACAGCTATCCTACCGAATCGTAGAGAGCAGGGCTGTCCAAGGTCCTTACAGCAAACGCTATTCCTTACTATAGCCAGCTATCCTACCGAATCGTAGAGAGCAGGGCTGTCCAAGATCCTTACAGCAAACGCTGTTCCTTACTATAGTAAGCTATCCTACCGAATCGTAGAGAGCAGAGTGATCCAAGATCCTTACAGCAAACGCTGTTCCTACTATAGCCAGCTATCCTACCGAATCGTAGAGAGCAGAGTGATCCAAGATCCTTACAGCAAACTCTGTTCCTTACTATAGCCAGCTATTCTACTGAATCGTAGAGAGCAGAGCTATCCAAGATCCTTACAGCCCACGCAGTTCCTTACTATAGACAGCTATTCTACTGAATCGTAGAGAGGAAGGAAGATCCAAGATCCTTACAACAAACGCTGTACCTACTATAGCCAGCTATTCTACCGAATCGTAGAGAGGAAGGAAGATCCAAGATCCTTACAGCAAACGCAGTTCCTTACTATAGACAGCTATCCTACCGAATCGTAGAGAGCAGAGTGATCCAAGATCCTTACAGCAAACGCTGTACCTACTATAGCCAGCTATTCTACCGAATCGTAGAGAGGAAGGAAGATCCAAGATCCTTACAGCAAACGCAGTTCCTTACTATAGACAGCTATCCTACCGAATCGTAGAGAACAGAGTGATCCAAGATCCTTACAGCCCACGCAGTTCCTTACTATAGACAGCTATTCTACTGAATCGTAGAGAGGAAGGAAGATCCAAGATCCTTACAACAAACGCTGTTCCTACTATAGCCAGCTATTCTACCGAATCGTAGAGAGGAAGGAAGATCCAAGATCCTTACAGCAAACGCTGTTCCTTACTATAGACAGCTATCCTACCGAATCGTAGAGAGCAGAGTGATCCAAGATCCTTACAGCAAACGCTGTTCCTACTATAGCCAGCTATCCTACCGAATCGTAGAGAGCAGAGTGATCCAAGATCCTTACAGCAAACGCTGTTCCTACTATAGCCAGCTATCCTACCGAATCGTAGAGAGCAGAGTGATCCAAGATCCTTACAGCAAACGCTGTTCCTACTATAGCCAGCTATCCTACCGAATCGTAGAGATAAGAACTATCCAACATTCTTACAGCAAACGCTGTTCCTTACTATAGACAGCTATCCTACCGAATCGTAGAGAGCAGGGCTGTCCAAGGTCCTTACAGCAAACGCTGTTCCTTACTATAGCCAGCTATCCTACCGAATCGTAGAGAGCAGGGCTGTCCAAGATCCTTACAGCAAACGCTGTTCCTTACTATAGTAAGCTATCCTACCGAATCGTAGAGAGCAGAGTGATCCAAGATCCTTACAGCAAACGCTGTTCCTACTATAGCCAGCTATCCTACCGAATCGTAGAGAGCAGAGTGATCCAAGATCCTTACAGCAAACGCTGTTCCTTACTATAGCCAGCTATTCTACTGAATCGTAGAGAGCAGAGCTATCCAAGATCCTTACAGCCCACGCAGTTCCTTACTATAGACAGCTATTCTACTGAATCGTAGAGAGGAAGGAAGATCCAAGATCCTTACAACAAACGCTGTACCTACTATAGCCAGCTATTCTACCGAATCGTAGAGAGGAAGGAAGATCCAAGATCCTTACAGCAAACGCTGTTCCTTACTATAGCCAGCTATTCCCGGCAAGCTGGCCTGAGCAACCGGGCGGGTCCACAGGTGGCGGATAGTGGGACGGCCTACAGAAATGTAGGTTACCTGTGAATAAGGATTCCGGAAGGTTTCTGAATATGCAGGCCTGGACCAAGGCTATGGTTCAAAGGTGAGGAATTATCCCTCCTCGTCAGTCAACCGGTTGGGCTTGGTAGAAATAACCGAGTGCTCTGACCGGGGAGACTGGGGTAGTTGGGAATTAAGTCCTCACAATGCTACTCTCACCTCCCGGGTGAACCAAGGGCAATGCGACAGTGAAGTAGGGGCGGGAAACTGCCCAAACGACACAGTTGTAAAAAAGAGAGTAAAGCAGGCTGTTCATCTGAGCAGTTAATAATGTCCTGAACTTGGGGTGTGCTTCAAGGTCAGTGACTGAATACCCAATCCAAGGTGGAAGGCATCGTGCCGAAGGATGAATGGCTGCAGGGTATAAAATGCAGTCCCAAACGATCCCCTTGAGGAACCAGACAAAACCTCATTGTATGTTGTCTTGCCAGGGCAGTGGGGGCTCTGCTCTGGTCGACCGTTATTTCCCCCATACTCGTGGGACTTTAATGGACCAAGTAAGTATAAGAATTAATTTCGAGACTGCACAGACAGTGGGAGCCAATGAGACGGCAAACCGTGAGTCTGTAGCAGATGTGTCAACGGCAACCATCACTGGGGGTGCGGGGGCGGCTGTCAAGCTGCCGACTGCAGAAACCGGTGAAGTGGCTGTAGAGTTGAGCTCAATGTCTAGTCCTGGGGCTGCTCTGCGGACCCAGGCGACTGCAAATTAAGCAGAACAATGATCAAGATCCTCCAAGTGAACCTACAGCATAGCAGGGCGGCGAGTGCTGTCGTGTGTAGGATGCTGGACAGGGGAGAGGTGGACTTGGTGCTCATCCAGGAACCATGGATTTCTGGAGGAAAAATATGCGGGCTGGCGACATCTGGAGGTAAGTTGTTGTATGATAAGGACTCCGGTGTTCCCAGGACGTGTATCCTGGTTAGGAGGGGGTTGTGTGCTTTTGTACTAACGAACTTCTGTTGCAGGGATTTGTTAGCAGTGACGGTGGAGCTGCGGGCGGAGGGGGGGATGAAGAGGCTGAACCTGGCCACGGCATATCTCCCCTTTGACTGCGCGGGGGCTCTGCCAACACAAGAGCTGAGGAGCCTGGTCGAGCACTGCGAGGCTGCGGATGAGGAGCTGCTGGTGGGTATGGATGCTAACTCCCATCACACTTCGTGGGGTAGTACAGGTACAAACACTAGAGGTGAGGAACTTTTAGCTTATCTTAGCTCTAAGAATCTACTAGTCCTAAATCAGGGGGAAGAGCCGACGTTTGTCACTAGGGCCAGACAGGAGGTCCTGGACATTACGGTGGCATCGAACCAGATGGCTAGGTATGTACTAAATTGGCATGTGTCGGATGAACCATCTTCTTCTGATCACAGACATATTAGGTATGATATCTCTCTAAATCCAGCCATGCTTCGTCCAACCAGGGATCCAAGAAGAACAGACTGGGACTCCTACAGGAGGGACCTGGGTGTTCGGATTGAGGAGGCTGGATTGGAGTATGGTGGGAGGAGAGAGCTAGAAGACTCTGCCACATTGGTTGGCGAGGCTATAATAGAATCCTTTACCGATAACTGCCCTCTCAGTGAGGGGAGGAAAGTAGGGGATCCGTCATGGTGGAACAAGAAGCTAGCCAAACTTCGGAAGACCACCAGGAGACTCTTTAATAGAGCAAAAAAGAACGGGGAGTGGGACCTGTATAGGAAAACACTAACCGAATACAACAGGGCAATTAGAGAAGCGCGCAGGAAGTCCTGGAAGGAGTTTTGTCATGAGATTGACAAAACTCGGGAAGGGGCACGACTGTATAAAGTGCTCTCTAAGGACCCAGTGAACCCGGTGGGGATGCTAAGAACTCCACTGGGAAATATAACAAAAACGGCAGGGGAAACTGTGGAAGAATTAATCAGGACACATTTCCCTTCCAGTACCCTGAGGAAACTTGGGGGAGCAGACACTGAACCGGTTACCAAACTCTCCACAAGACGTGGTAAGAGGGAGGACTGGGAAGTGGCAAGGAGGATAGTAACTCCACAAAGGGTAAGATGGGCTATTGGCACTTTTAAACCCTACAAATCTCCAGGTCCAGATGGGATCTATCCTGTGCTGCTGCAGCAGGGAATGGATATGCTGGTGCTGGTACTTACTAAATTATACAGGCTAAGCATTGCTCTAGGGCATGTGCCGGCAGCCTGGAAATCTAGTAAGGTGGTCTTTATACCTAAGCCCACAGGTAACCAATCGGAAGGGAAAGGATACAGACCTATCACACTCATGTCCTTTGTTCTCAAGGGACTTGAAAAACTGGTTGATAGGCATATTAGGGGGGGTGCTTTGGCTAACAAACCACTGCATTGGAACCAGTATGCTTACCAACCGGGGAAATCTTGCGAGGGAGCTCTCCATCAAGTGGTTGGTAGGATTGAGCAAATGATCGCTAAGAAAGGTTGTGCCATAGGTGCCTTCCTCGACATTGAAGGGGCTTTCAATAACCCCTCAGTGGAGACGATGGTAAGTGGTGCAAGACGTCATGGAGTGGATGCGACCACGTGTGGTTGGATAAGTTCCATGTTAACAAACAGAAGCATTTCTGTAGAGGTGGCAGGGGAGGTCAGAAGGGCGGAGACAAGTCTGGGCTGTGCACAGGGGGGGGGGTTCTCTCTCCTCTGTTGTGGTGCCTAGTGGTTGACAACCTTATTGAACTCCTGAATGAACAGGGGTACTTCTGTCTAGGATATGCGGACGACATAGTTGTCCTGATCCTGGGCAGATTCCCTGATACAGTCCTTGAGGTAATCAGAAATCCTCTACGACTGATTGAAGCGTGGTGTAAAAAGGAGAACCTTAGGGTAAATCCAAAAAAGACTGCTCTCATTAACTTCACCAGACAGCGAAAAGATCTGACGACCAGGATGCCCCGCTTGTTTGGTGAATACCTTGAGTTTGTGGGGGAGGTGAAGTACCTGGGAGTTACTCTGGACAGGAAACTCACCTGGAATCCACATCTTGAGAGGACAGTTAACAGGGCCAAAAGGGCACTGATGACTGTGAGAAGAATGGTGGGTAAGAAATGGGGACTGAAGCCATCAATGATGCACTGGATGTATCTGAGGGTGATAAGACCTATGATTACCTATGGAGCTCTGGTGTGGTGGACAAAGGCCAACCAGGCACAGACAAGAGCTAAACTGAGCTCTATCCAGAGATTGGCCTGTCTGTGCACACTGGGAGCGATGTCAACTACACCAGGTGCAGCAATGGAAGTAATGCTTAACCTCCCTCCCCTTGAGCTTGTCCTTAGGGGAGAGGCGAGGCTAGCGGCATGGAGATTGCGCAACTCGAGCAACTGGGCTAACCTCCCAGATGTCTCGGGACATATGAGTATCGAGTGCGTGGTCAAAGAACCCGTCTTGGAAATGGGCAGCGACCACATTACTCGAATGTTTGCACCTGACCAGGTCCACCAAACTGTGATGGAATGGTCAGGGACATTAACATCGGGAGCTCAGATCTGGTACACAGATGGCTCCAAGATGGACTTCGGCACTGGAGCGGGGGTGTATTGTAAAAACCCAAGGGTAGAACTAGTTTTTTCCTTGGGGAGGCATACCTCTGTCTTTCAGGCCGAAGTATATGCTATAAATGCCTGTCTGGGAGAGATAGCGAGAAGGGAAACACATGGGGCCCGGATTGCTATTTTCTCCGACAGTCAGGCAGCAATTAAGGCACTAAACGGACACGTGGTCACCTCGGCCATAGTCAGGGAGTGCCTAATTAACCTACAAGCTCTGGCAAGGCACAATCAAGTCAAGATTGGTTGGGTGCCAGGGCATAGGGGAATACTTGGAAATGAAGCCGCAGATGCGCTGGCCAGGGAGGGGTCCTCGACTCCCCTGATTGGACCGGAACCTGCGGTGGGTATTTCCAAATCCATGGTCAGGATGACAGTGCGAAGGTGGATGGCTGAAAGACACTGTGAGCACTGGATCAGGGCCGAAGGGATGAGGCACAGTAAGCTAACCCTTAGGAGACCTTCCTTGGGGCTGCAGAAGAGTCTCATCTATCTGTCTAGGCAGGAATTAAGGATAGCCACAGGACTACTCACGGGACACTGTGGACTAAGGAAACATTTGCATAAAATGGGTATCTACAAGGATGAACCAGTGTGCAGATTGTGCGGGCAGGAACAGGAGACTGCCACACACATTATTTACAGATGTGGAGTACTTGCTGAGAGGCGCTTCAACCTCTTTGGTGATGGAACGGCTTTGGTGGATGCTGAAGGTAAAACTCTAGTCAGGAAACTCCTAAACCTGGTAAGAGGGAAGGGGTTATTTGACTAGATCAGGGAGGTAAGTACAATATACCTTAAGGTAGCAGTGCTTCGGGCAATTCAAACCCGCTCCCAAGTTAAAAAAAAAAAAAAAAAAAAAAAAAAATAGCCAGCTATTCTACCGAATCGTAGAGAGCAGAGCTATCCAAGATCCTTACAGCCCACGCAGTTCCTTACTATAGACAGCTATTCTACTGAATCGTAGAGAGGAAGGAAGATCCAAGATCCTTACAACAAACGCTGTACCTACTATAGCCAGCTATTCTACCGAATCGTAGAGAGGAAGGAAGATCCAAGATCCTTACAACAAACGCTGTTCCTTACTATAGCCAGCTATTCTACCGAATCGTAGAGAGGAAGGAAGATCCAAGATCCTTACAGCAAACGCTGTTCCTACTATAGCCAGCTATTCCACCGAATCGTAGAGAGCAGAGCTATCCAAGATCGTTACAGCCCACGCAGTTCCTTACTATAGACAGCTATTCTACCTACTAGTAGAGAGCAGGACTATCCAAGATTCTTACAGCAAACGCTGTTCCTTACTATAGCCAGCTATCCTACCGAATCGTAGAGAGCAGAGTGATCGAAGATCCTTAAAGCCCACGCTGTTCCTTACTATAGCCAGCTATCCTACCGAATCGTAGAGAGGAAGGAAGATCCAAGATCCTTACAGCAAACGCTGTTCCTACTATAGCCAGCTATTCTACCGAATCGTAGAGAGGAAGGAAGAGTCAAGATTCTTACAGGAAACGCTGTTTCTTACTATAGCCAGCTATCCTTCCGAATCGTAGAGAGGAAGGACGACCTAAGATCCTTACAACAAACGCTGTTCCTTACTACAGCCAGCTATCCTTCCGAATCGTAGAGAGGAAGGACGACCTAAGATCCTTACAACAAACGCTGTTCCTTACTATAGCCAGCTATCCTACCGAATCGTAGAGAGGAAGGACGATCTAAGATCCTTACAACAAACGCTGTTCCTTACTACAGCCAGCTATCCTTCCGAATCGTAGAGAGGAAGGACGACCTAAGATCCTTACAACAAACGCTGTTCCTTACTATAGCCAGCTATCCTACCGAATCGTAGAGAGGAAGGACGACCTAAGATCCTTACAACAAACGCTGTTCCTTACTACAGCCAGCTATCCTTCCGAATCGTAGAGAGGAAGGACGACCTAAGATCCTTACAACAAACGCTGTTCCTTACTATAGCCAGCTATCCTACCGAATCGTAGAGAGGAAGGACGACCTAAGATCCTTACAACAAACGCTGTTCCTTACTACAGCCAGCTATCCTTCCGAATCGTAGAGAGGAAGGACGACCTAAGATCCTTACAACAAACGCTGTTCCTTACTATAGCCAGCTATCCTACCGAATCGTAGAGAGGAAGGACGACCTAAGATCCTTACAACAAACGCTGTTCCTTACTATAGCCAGCTATCCTACCGAATCGTAGAGAGGAAGGACGACCTAAGATCCTTACAACAAACGCTGTTCCTTACTACAGCCAGCTATCCTTCCGAATCGTAGAGAGGAAGGACGACCTAAGATCCTTACAACAAACGCTGTTCCTTACTACAGCCAGCTATCCTTCCGAATCGTAGAGAGGAAGGACGACCTAAGATCCTTACAACAAACGCTGTTCCTTACTATAGCCAGCTATCCTACCGAATCGTAGAGAGGAAGGACGACCTAAGATCCTTACAACAAACGCTGTTCCTTACTACAGCCAGCTATCCTTCCGAATCGTAGAGAGGAAGGACGACCTAAGATCCTTACAACAAACGCTGTTCCTTACTACAGCCAGCTATCCTTCCGAATCGTAGAGAGGAAGGACGACCTAAGATCCTTACAACAAACGCTGTTCCTTACTATAGCCAGCTATCCTACCGAATCGTAGAGAGGAAGGACGATCTAAGATCCTTACAACAAACGCTGTTCCTTACTATAGCCAGCTATCCTACCGAATCGTACAGAGGAAGGACGATCTAAGATCCTTACAACAAACGCTGTTCCTTACTATAGCCAGCTATCCTACCGAATCGTAGAGAGGAAGGACGATCTAAGATCCTTACAACAAACGCTGTTCCTTACTATAGCCAGCTATCCTACAGTATCGTAGGGGGCCAGGCAACCCTTCACAAACCAAACATCCTTAACAGCAATGACGCCATTAATGCGCTTATTCTAAAAACTGTAATTACAAAGTTAAATGAGATTTTAAAGGTTAACCATGACTCTTGTATTTCATAAAGACTATAAAAGAAACAGCTGCACAAAGTGGAACAATTAGTTTTAACAACCCTCGTTCTAATCTAACGGCTCTTTTCAAAATAATTATTTCTGTTACAAAAGTTTAAAAACTTTATATAAAGACCCGACAGAAGTAGAACGCCATCAATGCTCCCTACAGTAGAACAAAGCATTGAAAATTTCTTCACGATTTATAAGAGTATTTTAATTTTTGATCAACCGAGGACACTTATTTGCAATGTTAAGCCTGTTTATGAGGTTCAATTTAGGCCAAAAAGTTTCAAAATTCTGCAAGATAATTATTGTTCATTGTCAGTAGGGAAAGGTCACGCACGCTCTAGGATGTCTTCGTACTGTTGTACCCTCATCCTGTGGACTTGACTGTATATCCGACACCATCTCTTTCTTTTTTTTTAAAATTACTATTTCTAGTAAAAAAGAAATATAATCCAGTCTACACTATGACTGTTTAGCTAAACAGTCATAGATACGGTAGTCATAAACTAAGTAGCCATAAAGCTAATCCGCGGTTTAACGTAATAAAGAGACACGGTTCATTCGCATTACGTAGCCATAATGAAACACGGTTAATGCGTACGAAGTAGTAATAAAGAGACACGGTTAATTCGCACTAAGTAGTCGTAAACAGACACGGTTAATTCGCAATAAGTAGCCATAATGAAACATAGTAAATTCACGATAAATAGCCATAAGGAGACACGGTTAATTCGCACTAAATAGCCAAAATGAAACACGGTAAATTTTCGTGACGTAGTAATAAAGAGGCACGGTCGATGCGCGCTAAGTAGTCGTAAAGAGACACGGTTAATTCGCACTAAGTAGTCGTAAATAGACACGGTTAATTCGCACTAAGTAGCCATAATGAAACAAGGTTAATCCGTACGAAGTAGTCTTAAAGAGACACGGTTAATTCGCACTAAGTAGCTGTGACATATATCCATATATCTGTGGCATATATCTATTACATATCGCTGTAACAGAGGACGGCTTCTATACTAAACATCCTGTGTAGAATTATAGTTTATGAAACTGAAAATTCAAATTTTGCTTTAAGACCGTGTTACTTTCTACCCGTATCTACCGTCTTTCCTAAACAAACACCATCTGAGGCTTTGGTTAATATTAATGTTTATTGAGTGCCTTTATATTACAAATGCATTGAAGTTAAGAAGGAATTAAATTCAATCACTTTGACAAGTTGTAACTACTATTAAGCATTTAGAATGCCTTAAAATGGTGTAATATTCACAACTTTATACTGTGAGTATGAGTTAGCACCCACCCTCCTCGAAATATAAACCAGACCCTCAAGAAGAATTTTCTGTCTGCGTTACTGCTCCCCCTCCCCCCAACAGGTGTTTTCCTGCCACTAACAGCTGCGACATACACTCTGCTGTAAAAGGTTGCGCTGTAGACTGTCGCTAGTGGAGCCACCTCTGTTTACTGCCTTCCTAACCCCCAGACTTACTAACCACACTTTGTAGCGCGATAAAAAACGACAAGTGTAGCCTCAGCAGAATAACCGGTCAGAAATTCAACCACAGTCAAGTGTATATACTTGTAGAAAGATTGCCGATCTATTGTTTTAATATAATAACAAATATATCAAGAGGCAATGAGAGAATTTATAAAGATTTTGATTTATAAAGATATGAACCTAAAAGAACTTCCATAAACAAGTTCCACGTGGCCTTTATATGATCAAGTACTCTTGCACGGTGAATACAGAAACTCAAATAAGAAAACTTGAAAATAAAATGTCAAAATATACCCCACAACAAACTCATTCTCTGCATGAGTTTAAGCACGCCTTTTTAATTTACGTCTGCCTCTCGAATGGCAGGACTCCTTGCAACAATAACAGAACGCTGAAAGCAAAAAACTTTAAAGTGATGGAAAAACGATATAAAAGTCAAATTCCATTGCCACTATCAGTTCACGTTAATCCCCCTCTGTAATATTACATTGACTCTCTCAGCTCACGTTAATCCCCGCCTGCAATATTGTATTGCCTCTCTCAGTTCACGTTAATCATCGCCTGGAATATTGTATTGCCTCTCTCCGTTCACGTTAATCCCAGCCTGCAATATTGCATTGCCTCTCTCAGTTCACGTTAATCACCGCCTGTAATATTGCATTGCTTCTCTCAGCTCACGTTAATCCCCGCCTGCAATATTTCATTGCCATCTCACTTTATGTTAATCCCTGCCTGCAATATTTTATTGCCTCTCTCAGTTCACGTTAATCCCCGCCTGCAATATTGTATTGCCTCTCTCAGTTCATGTTAATCCCCGCCTGCAATATTGTATTGGCTCGCTCAGTTCACGTTAATCCCCGCCTGCAATATTTTATTGCCTCTCTCAGTTCACGTTAATTCTCGCCTGTAATATTGCATTGCCTTTCTCAGTTCACGGTAAATCCTCGCCTGTAATATTGCATTGCCTTTCTCAGTTCACGTTAATCCCCGCCTGCAATATTGTATTGGCTCTCTCAGTTCACGTTAATCCCCGCCTGCA